>VFFE01007244.1:1362266-1379886 GCA_008921705.1 Burhinus oedicnemus
CGGTGTCACCGCCCGGCACCGTGTCACCGCCCGGCTCCAACCTCGCTTCACCTCCCGCCCCGGGGGCAGCCGCCCACCCTTAAACCAAGTCGCAGGCGAGTGAGTCACGTCGGTGTGACAGCCCGGTGACGCAACACCGCCCCGCGCCGCCGGGAACGCGCCTGGCATTTGCGGAGCGCTTTTGCGGGCAGTTTCGCAACTCCCCGCGGCAAGCGGCCGGCCCGTCCCCTCACCTCCCCGCCGGGGGTTCTTTTTTTGGCGTTTCACGTGATTGCCCCGGTCTTGACTCAGCGGTTTCCCGCAGCAGCGTTTAATGGTTCGGTTTCCGAGCGCCACCTCCGCCAGAAACCCGGCAGCTGGGATCCACCGCCTGCTCCGAGCACGGGCGGGCCGCGGCCTTCGCGCCTTGGCGATGAACGAGCGGGGTTTTATTCCGAGCCAGCACAGCAGGGTCATCCCTTCTCCGCCACCGGGCAGGCCGGCGCGCGCAGCTGAAGCACTGCGGATGACACGCTGTGCTGGACGAAGTAGGGTCCCCGTGATGGCGGGCTCATTCCCCAGGCTGCCAAGTGGGGCTGCGTGAGAAGGGAAACTTTGGGGAATAGCTGCGAGTCTCGCAGACCCCTCAAGGTCCCCCTGGTTCATCCCTCTCTGCCGAGCGCGTCTGCCACCTCTCCGGCCAGCATTAATGGCTTCCGCTTGCCATCCCTCCCGCGTGAAACGGTACCAAATCCTTCCTCTGCCTCCTGGAGTTAACGGGTTCTGCCATAATCTTGTCCCTGGAAAAAATACAGAAAACACCCCGTTGTTTAAAGAGACATCTAAAAGAATGACTAAAAATACATTAGAACGAAGTAGTGATTACCGCGTGTCCTAGCTATATCTTTCTTTTTACCCCAAGCTGCACTCTTCTGCACCAGGTGTCAGAACCATGAAGTCACTCGGTGCTTTATTAAACGCTGGACACTTTGCTTCTGACCACCCACACCCATCGATTTTTGCAAGTCCCAGGGTTAAGAAAAGTTTGATTACAGATCTGATACCTAACCAGCTGCCACTGCTACAGGGCTGGCGAAGGACTAAGCGCACACTGGACATCAAGAATATGATGTGAATGAAAGTCACGGAACAGCCTATACATTTGAAATTAGGCATGAACTTATATTCCTTGATGAACCAAAGCTTTAAAAAGAAATCGTAAGGTTTTGCGTATTTGTTACCAGTACATGTCAATACCTTCTTAAAACTACTGACATCAGACTAAGTGTAACACGCGGTAAAAATGTAATGCTGTGCAGAAACCTTACAGTCCTCGTTTTCACATCCAGCAATAAACAGAAGGAATGTCTTAGAAAACCAGGATCAGCTTGCCATCCATCAGCAGCTCCCCAAATCACGCCAAATGCAAAATCCTTTCTCTCTAGGAAGCAAAAAGGTAAGGCGTTTTCTCTGCATGGTGGTAACAATCATCCACGCTTCCACCATTAAATGAAAACAGCTGATCATGAGTTTGATCTTATGTCACTGAAGTCCGACTGTCACATAAATCCTACCGTTCTTTAAGACTGCCACGATCAACAAAGAAATTACTCATGATAAATAAGGTGCAGTGGGTATTTGTAGAAGTTAACCTGCAAGTATATAATAGTTAGTTATATAAAGAATATAATAGTTTTCCATGGAATTTAAGAGGAATCGGGCAACATCTGACCCCAACCACTACCTTTGGTTTCTAAGGAAAGCCCGAAGATTTGTTAAACGAAAAGAGGAATGGACTTTCATTTTGCTCCTTCCAGAGCTACGAACAGGAGATATGCTTTGAGAACTGCCCCAAAATTCTCTATTTAGGGAGAATAGTGCCAAACCCAAGCTTCTGTCAGTTGGCTGGGCAAGAGGAGACTCTCGCTGTGCTGACGCTAGAGCACGTTGTTTTTAACAACCTTTTAACACATTGGGAAGTCTGGAGCATGTGGGCTTTGCTGGGCAAACGGCATCCCGTACGTGCACACCAGGTGCCCGTACCAACTCCCCCCAGGGGGAATTCGATCCTTTGGTCTCCCCAAGGACCCCACCCACGGGCAGAAACCCTGTGGGCACCTCATCCCACGTTGTCGCTGGGGTCAGCCATGACGTACGCACACCCCCCCAGGCACATCAGTCTCTCCTGCGGTATTCTGCGACGATGAAAATAAAACCACCAGCTCACAGTCTCGGAATTCACGCAACTGCGTCTTTCCATTAAGCTACTCCTACAGCCAGTTTGGCATCGGCTTAACCGAAAGCAGGATTAGCCCACACATCGTTTTTCCGTAGGTCCAAGGGAGGAACTCTCCCCTCATTTATCTTGACTGACACAGCCAGCGAGAAGCCAGGCTCTGAACGCAAAGTGCGCCTGCCAAGATCCCTGTAAAATGAGGTAACGCCACGAAGTGCCCGCGGAAGGCAGTTCTATGGCAGGGAAGGGGATGCTGGGAGGGCAAAGCCAGCAAGTGCAAACAAAGAAAGGGAATAATCTGTCTTCTGATATTAACAATGCTATTTCTGGTGCAAAACGATGTGTTTTTCGTTACGCTAAATTATATAAACTAGCCTGGTCTTTTCATCGCGCACCAGTTGCCACTTTTATTCTGTGTTATTAAACAGAAACCAATTTGCTTGTTAGGGCAGCTACCGCTGGATTTCATTTCAAGCTTCACCAAATTGGCATAAAAAACCCAAGGTAATCAGCGTTCCTTTTATATCTGCAGAACATCTCGTCATTTTACAGTCTATTTCCTACGTGTAAGCAAGAGATGAAAATATTCAGGATTCTTCACTCAGAACAAGGGGGTGTTTGAACGTACCAATGTTAATACATAAAGCTACGTGTCCTGAAGTACATGTTCCAGCTGATGCAAAAGGTGACATTCCACCACACAAACTGCCTGGAACAGACCAATCATCTCCTCTTCCAATTAATTAAAGCCTAATTCAAAGTCTCTCTCCTAGTAGTCTAGGATTCTCTTAATGTAATTGCTCCTAACTCCCTGAGAGATCCCTTTTTAAAAACAGGACTTTGCACCAGAAGAGCCAAGCCTGAGGAAGCGCAGCAGCTCCAGCAGCAGGATTCTCCCTGGCCACTGGAATGCCCCGTTCCTTGCGGCGGAGCCGAGACAGACGCAAGACTTGCCGCTTTCAGAAGTCGTGGTTTCGCCTGTGCTGCTGGTACTGGACGCTCCCCCGCTGCCCACAGCAAGCGCTGGCTCGCTTATTAAATACAAAGTTCGTTTCTTCAGATAAGTTTGCAGTCCATTAAGCCTAAAGGCTAAATAAAAAAATCAGTCTTTCTAAGTATTTTGAAATTATGTGAATTTTGATGTGCATACGCAATGGTGCTTCGACGTGCACGCACGACAAGGCGGTTCTAGGCGCAGCTATTCAGCACAAAAAGAAACGCCAAGAAGCGGTGAAGGTGTCTGACCACGGCAGCGTTTGTGGGTGGAACCCCCGTGTGCAGGATGGACGGGCGCCGGGGTGGCCCTGACCTGCCAGGTTTGGGTTTGTGACAGTCTGAAAAGTACGGCAGTGCAAGCGTACAACTGAGAGTCGTCAACTGACTTTTAACCACAAATTGCCTTCTTTCAACTTCCTCAGGACTCTGTAAGCTCTTTCCTGTCAACACTGTCTACACTCCCGCCATCTCGCTGTGTCAGGCCAACGGGTTTTATTGTCTTCTTCGAGAGCTTTTCGTTTTCTTCCCCCGTCACTGGGCATGTCTCTTAGTTCCCGACTGTTCAAAATACTCCCACAGCACCTGGAACAGGAATATGTTATTCCAGGAGGGCCCTTCCTCGCTGAGCCTAGAGCTCCTGTCTCCCCAGGCGGCCGAGCATCCGCCGGCCGTTTTCCCTGCCGTCTCCCAGCTCCAAACTCTTCTTCCCCGTCTCCCCGTCCCTTGCCAGGCCAGCCTTCCTCCCCACCCCAATCCTCCATCACGTTTTACACCTCCTTCCAGTCTCAAATCCACTGGTAACCCACTGCCATGCTCTTGCTGCTCCTACACCACTGGCTTAAATATTTAGGGCAATTTAGCCCATTTCTCCCCCTTTTTATTTACTGCAAACGTGAAAAATACCTTAATTCTTTACTTTTTGCAGTGAAAGCCTCTATATTAAACTTCTCTGAATGCGTATCTCCTCTCAGCTTTCTCTTCTCACCCTAGAGCAGCCCCAGAGGAGACAGCCCAGGCTGCCCCGGGCCAGGACAAGCCGCCGGTAACGCGCTTCTGCAGATCCCCGCCGCGCCCGCACCGGCCACGACCGGACCCGCACCCACCCGCCGCCCGCCCGAGGCGGTGCGCGGCCGGCGCCCTGTCCGCGACCCATCGAATCGAGACCCGCGGCGCGGCGATTGGCGGCGCGCGGGCGGCACCGCCCCTCCCCTCACATGACCGATGGCGAGCTGTTCGTCGCGCCCGCTCGCCTCGCCCGCTCGCCCCTCGCTGCCTCCCGGCGCCTCAGCCGCCGGCAGCATGGCGCCGCGCTGCTCCTCCTCCTCTTCTTCCTCCTCCTGCCTCCTCTTCCTGCTGCTGCTCGGCACCTCCGGTGAGCGGGGTGGCGGCCGGCCTCAGGGCGGCCGGTGGCGGGGGTGGGGAGGTGACGCGGCGCCGGGCAGCGGCCCGGGGTGCCGCGGGCTGCCCAGGCCTTGGCGGGCCCGGCGCCGCCTCAGCCCGGCGGCGGCTTCCCCGGGGCGGCTCCGGCGCCGGGCTGCCCCCCCACCCCACTCCCGCCGCGCTGTCAGTCGCGGAAGGGGAGCGGGGGCCGAGGCGCGTCGCGCTGGCCTAACCGGGACCCTGTTGCTGGTGTCGCCGGCGGGGAGCGCGGGTCCGGCCCGGCGCCTGTCCCAGGGCGGGCGGCTAACGCCTGTGCTTGAGCCCAGGCCTGGCCTGTGGGCCAGGGCAGCCGGCCTGCTGCTGGCCCACCCCAGCGGCGCTTCGAGGCCGTTGGCTACCTGGGCGTGTGGATGGTGTCAGCCCCAGCGCGGAGCTGTGGGGGGTCAGCGGTCGCAGCCCTGCGGATCCCAGCGGGCTCCGGGGGAATGCCGCTGCTGGGGTTCATTGGGTTAGAAATCCAACGACTATAAGAAGTTCCCTAAAAATGTGAAGGGAGGTTAACGTCCGTGTCTTTTGAGCCAGAAATTGTGGAAGCACGGTGAAGGCACCCCAATCTCATCTCTTAGAGGTCAACTTGAGCCGTACCACTGGTGAAATGGATAAGATACTGCGTGCAGTTTTGGGCTCCTCCATATAGGAAGGACATGAAAGCGTGTCCAGAGGAGGGCCACCAAGGTGGTGAAGGGTCTTGAGGGCAAGACTTCTGAGGAGCGGCTGAGGTCACTTGGCTTGTTCAGCTTGGAGAAGAGACAGCTGAGGGTTGCCCTTGTCGCAGTCTGCACCTTCCTCAAGGAGGGCAGTGGAGGGGGAGGTGCTGATCTCCTCTCTCCGGTGACCAGCGATAGGACATGAGGAAATGGAATGAAGCTGCATCAGGTTGGATGTTAGGAGAAGGATCTTCACTGGGCGGGTGGTTGGTTATGGAACAGGCTCCTCAGGGGAAGTGGTCACGGCACCAAGCCTGTCAGAGTTCAAGGAGCATCTGGGCTACATTCTTTGTTGTGTGGCTTAGTTTTAGGTAGTCCTGTGAGGAGCAAGGAGTTGATCTTTATGGGTCCTTTCCAACTTGAGATGTTCTATGATTCTATAATTAAGATAATAGGAAGACCCTGGTGTACAAGCAGAACATAGTTTAAGTACTGTGTTCATGCACTTTGGTTTGTCACCAGAAAGCTAACGCTCACTTAGGTTATTAGTCCTTGTCAGGTAAACAGACTGTAAAACATTCTCTCAACTTTTTTATCTAGCTTTGATAACTTCACAGTATGCTTCCTAGTTTTAATACTTTTTAGAAATCTAGCTACTCTTTCATTGTCTGGCAAATTGAATCCAGTCCTGAAATAATTTACTACTTTGTAATGAGCCGTCCTCTTAAGTGGTTCTAGAAAATGAAGTAAAAGCAATGTCATAATAGCTAATGATCGTATCTTATAGGTTTTTTCCAGTCCTATGCAGTGGAAATAGATGTAAAGGATGCCTCTAATGCTACGTGCCTGTATGCAAAATGGATGATGAGATTCTTGATACAATATGAAACAAATAGTAGTGATTATGTAAGTATTTGGAGGTAACTTTTGTTGAGAACTATTTTGTCCTGGGTAAAAATTTAAGTACGCTCTTTTACCTAGGGTGTTTGGGTTTTTTACCTTTTTCTTTTTTAACAAAGTTAGTTAATTTTGAAACAAAGCATAAGTTATTAATTAATAGTACAATTAAGTGAAAGTGCCCTATTGCACTTAGTTAAATGGTGTACTCATCAAACTTGGTGGGTTTTGTGTATCAGTGTAATAATATTCTTAGCCCAAATAGTAAGCCTAAATTGCAGCTCAGCATGGTCAAGATTTACAGCCAAGTTAGGTTTGTACTTCTGTATGTGAGTCTGATAGGGCTCCTTTCTAAGTCAGGTGTCAGAGAGCCTTTTTCATAATTTTGTAGAATAACCTAAAATAATCTCGCTAATCTTGTGCAAGGTTCCGTCTAACTCCAGCAGGTTTATAACGTTGTCATGGGGAAGAACTGCTATCTGTGAAAACATTTTAAATTGCCCTTTTCTTCTAGAAAAATGCAGTCTTGAATTTGTCATCCAGTGTGACACACAATGGAAGCGTCTGTGGCAATGACACACAAGCTGCACTTCTGGCTGTACAGTTTGGAGAAGGTCACTCTTGGAGCATTAACTTTACAAAAACCAATGAAACTTACCAGGGGGACTCTATCACATTTACCTACAACACCAATGATACTGCTGTATTTCCTGACGCTAAAAGAAAAGGTAATATTCAGTGCAGAATCCTACTTACAAAACAGTCTTGGCCACAAGTGTCAGATCTCGTGTACCTGCCCTTGGTTGGCTTTTCCAAAGTTAGGAGTAATAATGTATCTAATAACTTCTATGCCATATACTGCCTAACTATTGTTCATCATGCCTGCCTCCTGCGTAAGAATACTGACTAGTTAGATTCACTGAATGTGTAATTCCTTTAAGTGCCATGGAAGGGGAAAGTTAGCTGTTTGAACAGCCTAGATCAGTGAGGTGCTGCTAGTAGACAACAGGCATATGGAAGATTCATTTTAGTGTGCACTGCTTGACCTTCCACCTAGGAAAGCGCTACAGTGTTAGGCTTTCCATGTACTAATACCTACTAATAATAGGATATTTTTTTTTCCCTGAAATTTAAACTTAAGTAAAAAGGTTCACCTTTCTAATGGCTTGTCTAGTTCTGGAAGCTTGGTTACTTCTCTGCATTACTTAGCATTTCAGGTCAGGAGACATAGGTAAAACATTCAAGAGAGATTAGGATTGTTAAACTTTAATTATCTCTTACACTTTGTCTCATGGTATTATATAAAACATAACACTACCTATAAATGTTCTTGTAGTTTATAAGGTATTAAAGTGTTTTTTCTTATTTGTAGGACCAATTACTGTTGTTGTAAAGGGTACTATGCATCCAGTTCAACTGAATAATGTCTTCGTGTGTCATAATACTGCCTTTTTTGAAGCAGAAAACGTAACACAGATTTTCTGGAATGTTACTGTGCAGGCTTTTGTTCAGAATGGCACGATCAGTAAAAAAGGTGAGCATTTCAGTTTGTGAATGAGCTTTTTTGTATTGCGCCTTAGCACAGGGAGCAAAGTCCCATAATGAAAAAGCCACCAGTTCTAAGATGTACTGTGCTGAATAATATTCATGTAAATATCCTTTAGTATATATTTCCTTGTTCCTGGAAAAATAGATTAGTAGAACAGATTTAGTAGTATATAGTAATGTAGACTTTTCCCATACCAAGGTGGTAGTCTAATAAAGTGTGTATTCCGGTAATAAGGATATTAAAAATAAGTATTTCAGAACTACTGTTGCTGACTAGATCATTTGAGCTTCAAGCTTTTTAACTGACTGCCTTCAATTTTCAGTGGTAGCCTCTGCTTTTTCATTTAAATAGTCTAGAGTCTGTTGTCGCATCTGACAGCTCAACTACTCAAGAGATGAGCACGTCATCCTGCGACATACAGCCTAATAGGGTTGCTTACTTTGTCTACAGCAAATACCTATCACACTTTTGTAACCACTTAGCTATCTTTGTCCGTGTGTTTCAGTTCTGTGTGTTGGAGATAAGTAGTACTACATATGCTACATGGATTTAAAACTGCAGGCATTACAGAATTTCTGAGAATAAATGATAGCTGTAAACTGTTTGGAATACTGTGCAGTAGTGCTGAGTTTGAGACTTCTGACTTGGTGATGAACAGACTCCCAATGAGCCTAGATTTCAACAGAGAAATTGGTATCTGTATTGAACTGGCCTCTGGGTCATAAGACTTTAATAAAATTTCAGCACTGAAATGGTGGTTAAAATTTCTTTTCAGAGTCTAGATGTCGTGCTGATACACCTACTTCTGCACCTACTGTTCTGCCTACTATTGCCAATGTAACTACTGCATCTACCACCACTTTATCACCTGCTCCAACCGCTGCTCCCAAACCTGTGGAGAATCCAGACACAGGAAACTATTCTCTTAAAAGTGGAAATAAAACTTGTCTTCTGGCTACTGTGGGCCTGCAGCTGAATGTTTCCCAAGACAAGGTGCTTCTCTTCTATTTTAGAAGAGTAGAAAAGTTGCTGTAGTTATTTGGTATGAAATGTGATCGCAGGGTATTTGCTTTGTACACTGCTGGCTCTCCAGAGCTGCTTCTAAGTATTGTATGTAGCACCTCTCTGACCTCAGAGTAGTTTTGTGGTGTAATATCTAACTTCAAAGCCTTACGTGGATTCAACATAACTTGTTACTGGGAGTGCCTCTAACATCGTTAAAAGCCTGGAACCTTCTTAGCTTTTAAGGCTGTTGGTCGCTGCAGATACTGTCGTTCCCCACAGAGGGAGCCAAAGCTAACCTGTTGTATTAGGTCAACAAAATAAGACTTAACCGGGCAATTTGTTTGTTTCAGTATTACCAGCATGTAAAGTTAACTCAAGTAGCCTTGGTTCGATAGTAGCCAGGCTCAATCTTACTGCTGTCATATTCACAACAAGCTCTTCTAGCCTAAGACTGCTGCTGAATGAAACAATGCATTCCTAATGGCAGCTGCATGTTTTTGACACGGTATGTCTGTATTTTAGCCTCTTCTGATCAACGTCAATCCAAAGACAACTAGCGCAGATGGTACATGTGGTAATACAACAGCTACTCTGAAATTGAATGATGGAAATAGCACATTGATTGGTTTCACATTTGTTGTTGTAAGTAACTTCTTTGATTTTAAACCAAGTTTACACTTTAACAACGTTGCATGCTGATCGCTCATAGTAAAATTCTTCTGTCACTTGCTGATGGTTGGCTGTTCCCATATAGGAAGTGGAACTGGCTAGCTGACTGCCTTAAGACAAATGGAGAATTGGGTTAAAGTTGTAGAAAATGTAAGACTGTGGTAAATGTGTTACCCTTTGTAAAGCATGTGTTATGAAAGTTAAAAATGCAGAATTGCACACTGACAGTTGGTTCTTGCTTCTTAAACAGAAAAATGCAAGTGCAAGTGTACAAAAATTTTATCTGAAAGAGGTGAATGTTACACTGCTCAACCGTCTGAATGGTTCTGGTAAGAAATAGTATCTGCCTTACAGCAAGCATAAGCCTTTATTCAATGTGTGTATTTGTCAAATACTTGTGACTTTTTTTTCAATGCTGTTCACGCTTACCTCCTACTTTAAGTTGGTAGGAACAAAAGTTATAAGCAGAAATGGCTATGAGTTACTTAAAATAGCAGTGTGGGATCATTCTCTTTTCCTGAAACTTCTGCTAATGGGGCCTCTTAGTTTATACATCTTTATCACAAAATAAGAGTGCTTCTTTATAACTGTTTTCAGTAACTTAATTTTTTGAGGCGTGAAATACAGTTGTACCAACCCTGAAGCTTTTTGCTTTTCTTAAACCAGCTATTGTCTGGTTGAAGATGCTGCTGTGTCATCCAACCACTTCTACTTAACTCTCACTGGGAAAAGAGATCAGTCCTTCAAAAACTAAAGCATACTTTTTTCCAAATCAATATATGTTTTGGGGTTTTTTTGTTTTGGTTTGGTTTTTTTGTTTGTTTTTTTGTTGTTGTTGTTTTTTGGGTTTTGTTGTTGTTTTTTTTAAGTTGCTTGTCACAGCTGCTGCAGTTAAAAGGGCACTAAAGCTGAAATGCTTGCAACTCTGCAATGTTGGGATGAGTGGAGGTACAAGAAAAGCCTAACGTCATGTCTATATGGAGGAAAGGGTACTACTACATACTGTAATACCTTCAGTGGCTGATTTGTTTTGGTTAAGCAGATCAGTCGCACTTCAGACTACGTTTTTTTCTGGAATAGTCAGTGTTGAAAAGTTGGCCTCTCTAGATTCAGCTCCTTAGTCTTATGATTGTATTAGCAACTTTTGCATTTAAAATGGGCACACAAATTTACTTTTGTTTCCCCCCCCTCCCCCCCCCCTTGTTTAGTCATTTCAAATGCAGAAAACAACAATTTCAGCAAGTGGGATGCTTTCCTCGGTAGTTCTTATATGTGCCGAAAAGAGCAAACTCTTGAGGTTAATGAAGATCTTCAAATACATACTTTTAATCTATGGATTCAGCCATTCCTCGTGAAGGAAAATAAGTTCTCTACAGGTAAGAGTTCTTTGTTAATTCTTGCAATGCTTGCAAATTTCTTACTTGATAAAAAGCACCAGCATTAGGCACAAGCACTTTGTTTTTGAAGCTCTTGTTCCATTGCTTTTTGGGTTTGGGGTTTTTTTTTTTTTGCACATGGAATGAAGAGAAATTCTGAGACTGACATCCAAGTTCAAGGAAAGCTTTGTTCTCACTTAAAAATCTCTGCTGGTTCTCCTTCATAAAACTTGAAGGAGCTAGAGACACTGAAGAGGGACTTAAGCATTGCCTTGCAGAATAGGTTAAAAGTTACCCAACATTATCTTGACATACAGCTTTTTGTAGCTCAAATATATAAGAGAATGAGACAGGACTTTAGCAGAAGTGGGCTTTGGTAATACCATTAGGTGTTTCGTTTCTTTTTACCTGTCAGTCTAAGGAATAGCAGTGTTGGGAGCAGGGGGAGGGGAAGGGGGGGAAGGAACTGACAGAGCTTCTTTCAGGAGCAGTCTTAGAATATCCAGAACTAAAGAAAGATTTTAAAATGTTTGTTTGCTGCATTATCCTGGTCTTGTCTGGGGAAAACTGGAATGGCTTAAATGATCTCTTTCTTAATCTTTAGTGTAACCTGGTCTTTGTACTTAATGATAATACTTGCAGCACAGTCTTACTAGACTAGTCTAATCTGTAGACAAATACATTGGGTGCAATTCTTTTAACTTCTTTTTTTAGGCAGAGGTAAGTTAACTCCCCAAATATATACAGGGTAAACAGTATTTAGCGTAATACGTTCTAAAGAGTTAGGGTCCCCTTTCACTCTGTAGTTCAAGTTGCAGCTAGTTTCCTCCTCCTAATTATAGTTATTTCATCTCTGTAACATGTCTCCATTCTGCATAGGTTCTTGATACCAAATCCAGGTCACTTTATTGTTCATGAGTAAAAGCACCAGGCCTGCCTTAAGCATGAAATAGATAAGCCTGATTCTGTCTTAAAAGTAGAAGAATGGCTGCTTCCTTGTCTAGTACAGATGTCGTGCGCATGAAAACTTGTACAGCAGGGGCGCTTCCATTAGCTTACTATAGTTTATCAAACATTCCAAGTGATTACAGCGCATAATACATGCTAGATGTACCCATGAGATCTCTGTAGTTTTTTCTCTCTTAGTTTAAAGATGTAATAATAGTTGATTTCTAAACACCTTCATATGAAGGATTTTTATACCACACTTGGCAAGTATTCTGTCTTTATTTATTCGTTGTTGCAACCTTTTTCTCATCTACAGCCCAGGAGTGTTCGCTGGATGATGACAGCATTCTAATCCCAATTGTAGTTGGTGCTGCACTTGCTGGCTTGATTGCCATTATAGTGGTTGCTTACATAATTGGCAGAAGAAAAAGCTATGCTGGATATCAAACTTTGTGAATCTAAATATGATTCCTGTTCTGATTTCACTCTAAACAAAGCAAGTGCAAGTTCTGAAGTCCAAAAAGACCCAAAACTTAGGAGCAATTACTAGCCACAGCTAACTGGAGTTGAGAAACAAAGAGAGAATGTTTATTTCGGATGAAGCAGAACTACGTTTTTAGTTTTCCTGCTCTAAGAAGACAACGTGGGTTTCGTAGCTGTTTTGGAGATGTCAAATATTGGATTAATTGCTAGGCTAAGGATTTTATCTTGCAAAACCCCTTAAGTGTTTAGGATTTAAATCTGCTTTTTATAAGTTGTAGCCTGAAACAAGAACACATTCTAAACTGATGTGCATTGGGCAACTCCCAGAATAGCATAGAATTTGTACTTGCTTCTCTCCTCTGCGTCCTGTCGTCGTTGTCATAATTGTGGGTTAAGCTGGCAGCATTAGTCACTATGTTGACTTGTATAGTATTTAACGAGGATTGTACGATGCCCAGTAACAACTTCGTTTTTCATAGAATTGAACTTCAGGCTGGTGACTAAGTGATCTTTTGAAGTGGCAGCAGTAACTTCCTTAGCTTTGACAGAATTTGAGTAGTCTACTCTTGCCTTGGTGTGGTTTCAGGAATCATTCCTATACCCTGGCTGTACAAATAAAATGGATAACCTATCCTCGCCAAATGGTGGATATATAGGAAGGCTTCCGTGCCTTTTCCGAATGCTTTCAACAACAACAACAAAAAATTACTGTTAGGCACTGAATTCTTCATCGCTATTATACCTTGGCAATCATCTAAAATATTTAACTGAGGCAGAGTTCTGCTAAATTAATGCAAGCTTTTTTGCTGGCATCAGTTTAAAGGGAATAACCTTTCTAAATATTCCAGAACTTTAAAGTGCACTTAACTTTATATCATACTCTGCACAGAACTGGTCTGTCTTGTTGCTTTGAATGACCGTTGTTTAAAGATGCTTTCATTTAATGAGCCAGTATCTGTTGTTGCAGCTTGAGCTTTCTTTAAATCTTCATCTTGAATGGTTCTCTGCCAAGCAAAATTCACATTATAACTGCCCGCCATTGGCATTCCGAATGTTGAATGTACTTTGTGTTTGATTGTTTGCTGTGTAGCATTTATTAATATGAAGAATGCAAAAGCCAAACAAGTCTGAGATGGACCCACAACACCTGTTTTTCCTTGCTGTACGGAAAGGATAACTAGCTTAAAAAATGCAGCGCAACTAGACTGTTCTTAAACTGCAGCTCTGTAGAGACTAACCCTTGCTGCACAACTTTTCTCTGGCCTCCTTGTGCTGTAATATAGTTTTTACTGCATGGAAAAAAAAAACAAAACAAAAAAGTCTTTTAGACTCTTAGATAAGTGTGGCTTTTTTGCATATGTCATAACATGAGCTGCCTAAACTAGTTATTTAATGAACATAACATTGTCTCCCCCTTTAGAATGAGTTTAACCTGCATCAAACCTGGTTTAGTGTTTTATTAGTGTTTTCTAGGGTTGTAGAGATATCTGTGGCATGTTTGTATACAAATAATAAAATACACTTCTTTCAGTAATTATTTTTGGTAAAAACAGTTTACTCTTGACACTAGCCAAGGAAGCAAGTATGGGTGGATAATGCTTACTATAGCTTGTGTTCTACAGCTTGAATTTTGCATCAGTTACTCAAATTCATTTTAATGAAAGTAGGGAACTACTATAAGTTTAATCCTGAAACAGGCTTCGAGACTTTCCATTTTAATTTAAAAAAAAAAAGTGAATCTGATGACTCTCATATTAATATATTCTCAAATGCAGAAGTTCATATAGATTTTTAGCATTTTGGTGGCTGATGTTCAGTGGTACCAGTTACATGTGCATTTCTGTTAAGGAGTAGTTACCACACTGTATTCATCTGACCATGGAAACTTTTGAACTGTGCATGGTTTCCTAGTGACAATATCAAAGATGAGCGCAAACTGCTCCCAGAATCCAACAATACTAGAAGTATGTTTGCAAAAACCTGCAACATAGTCTTCATTTACAAGTATATTGGCTCAGAGATTAAAGTACTCCTAGACTGATGTGCAGATAACTGGTTCAGAAAACATCTATGATTCACCTGACTGCCTGTTGTTATAAAACCACTAGTTTTCCTGTATGTATTGCTCCATAGGGAACTGTCAACCTGTTCAACATGTGCTCTAAATAATAAAGATCGTTCCATTTCTTAAGGAAACTTGTTCACCTTTTTTAACTGTTTTGAAAACAGACATCTTGTACTGTTTTGTTTTTTTTTTTTTTAAAGAAAATAAATTAAATGAGTAAGGCCAACTTCAATCAGTCTATATCTGAGATTCTGTTATGTAGCTGGTGAAGGTGCTCCTCGAAGAGTCCTCTGTTGTCTGTGTCTTAATGCCTTGTTTTGCAGCACATTCTGAAGTGTGCTTGGGTACAGTGCACTAGCAGAAGACAGCTTGGGAACTAGTTGAGACACTGTACCTCTGGGTCATCATTAGAAATCTGCTTGTAAACATTTTTGTCAGTTGTAGCTCCATGCAGGCAAGATGTTTTTATGATGGAGTTTGCTAGCCATCTTAAATTGGTGTACAGCTGTCAACAGTTAAGTTTCTCCTTGCAGTTGTCCTGGAAAATGAAATTGGTCTCTGCATTCAGCAAAAGTGGGAAAGCATTAGGGAGACTTCTGGGAATTGGTTAGTAGCTTCATCCTCTAAGGTAGAAGCTGTGTTCATCCTGTCTTTGCTGCCAGTTCTGGTAACAGTACTACAATATACTTTTTTCTGCATCAAGAGAGAGGCTAGTCTTCCCTTTACCCTACCTCTTTTTGGCCCATGTTGTGAACTCTACAGTCATATGACAAGAGGGAAAAGCACGGGCTAATCCTATACCCTTTCTTATTGATTCTAACCTGCACTGCTTGTATAATCACTATGTTAAAGCTACCTTCTTATCTGCTACACAAAGTCTAAATTATGTTAGCACCTTTCTGAAGTGCAAGCTGAAGTCAGCTGAATCTTTTTTAATTGAAAGAAAACACTAATATTTTAATAGGCTCTTGTTAAAGAGTTACTAGTGGGGTTCCTAAGGATATAAATCAGTCAAAGTGCATTTAAACTACAAGGGGACTGCAGGCATCAGACTTCTGTCAAATCATCAGCACGAGTCAGTCTGCAGGGGTCTGTGACAAAACTTGGAACAAGCAGGAGTTACTGCTGTCCTGTAGTAAGTGTAAAGACTCTATTTTGGTTTTCAGGCTTTTTTCTTTTTTTTCAAAGCATTACTTTTTTCTACTGTAATTCTATCTCCAGTATTGTTATTTCTCCTGGAGACTTGCAGTGAGTATTTAGACACTGGAAGACTGGACTTTGTTGTGTACAATAATGATAAATCTACAGTAGTGTGCAGACACATGCTTTTCAAGAAAGTATATCATGGAATTACGAGTGTTAGTTATGATGCTTGGGAAGGGGAACTATTGCTGTTGTATTTTAGGGAGGGGGAGGAGGTCAGGGTGTTGTGGATGACTGATGTGCTGTTGGGGAAAGGCATAACTGTTCTAAGTCATTAGAGGGAGATTATAGTGTTAAAGAGAATCGGGCAAATGATTTGTTAAAAACAAACCTGGTTAAGAAACGGTGCAGCATGTATTGTCATGATTTATGTTTGAACCTAACAACTTAGAATATGTTCTATTTCATAATCAATTGATGAATTAATTTCAGTTCTTCCAAAATACTACACTTTCAATTTCAGAATATTAAAGATATGCAGTGGCATTATGTGAATAAAGATAGTTTTTGTTCTGGTCTGTGGAAAGAGCATTTAACTTGTGTGCGCTTGTGGATGTTGTATATTAACGTGTATAACCTGTCATAGACTGTGGTTTGTTTTGATTACTATTGACTGTGCCTTATATACAGTTTACTAAATATTAAAATTGTGCTCTAAGATACAAAGATTTCTGATCTTTTAGCTTAAAGATGCCATGCTAGTAGTCCTCAAAAGAAGCTTTTCCAGCCAACAAATGCCTTTTTTTTCTGTTTTTTTAATTTTTTAACTTACCACGATGCTGTTTTATAGCATATACCAATAAAAACAAAATTTTTGGCTATCAGTTGCATCTCACAATTGGAATTAAAAGGGAAGATAGTAATTATACTGGGGCTAAAAATGTTGGGGGCCAAAATTTCTGATTATTTTGAATGGAGACACATTCAACCAAATATGTTGGAAAAAGCTACTCCTCCTGGCCTGAATGTGGAGTCTGCTTGTCGTGGTGTACGGTTACCAGGTTCTGCATTTGAAGACACTTCTCTGAAGCTTCTAACCATTGTGCAGGAACAATACATGGATAGATGTGTGCCAACAACAGTGGCAAACTGGAGAGAGGTAAAGGATGGAATGTTCCTGGTATGAAACTTTGAACCCTTTTTGTCCTGGAAATTCCTTGTAACAGTGCCATAGTGTGGTGCGTATTGCCGTGATCTTCCTTTAAAGAAAAGAGAACAGGAATTTCTCTTGCTGCCTGCTGGGCACCTTTCATTCTTAGCAAATTCATTCATGTTTAGTATTAATGACCCATTATCCAGCATGTAGTAATTAATTGTGTACATTGATCTTTAGTGAACAAAGGTGACTAAATATCAAATGCAGTTCTCTTTTTAAGATGCTTAAATACTTTCTCAGTAGTCAGAATATTTTGAAGTAGCTCACTGTATAAGCTACATATTTTCTTTCCTCTTTTTTTTCCCCTTCCAAGTGTTGCTCTGTTTGGCAGTAGATGCCTTCAGATTCTCCGATTTTGACAAAACAACTCTGTGAGTTGCTTTCTTTCCTCTTAACCAAAGGCTTTGTGTAGCCTTTCGTGGAGGGGTAGTGGCCAGTGTGTACTGGACTGTAGTGAGCTAAATCAAGACAATAAATTTCCCATAACTAAGTCTGATTCAGTTAGAGGGTCAAATGGTTTAAATAGTCACTTAAAACGACAGCTGACTTTTGATAAAGCATTGAATGTGTCTGTGGTACTCTGCTTTAATATAAATTCAAGCAAAAAAGTTTTATAAGGAGTTCTGTGTTATTCAAAGCATGTAGGTCGAGCACCCTTAGTGTTGAAGCAGTACGCAGGCACTCTGCCGTATCTCGCTACACATCTCACCTTGGCACCACGCAGGTGGAGCTCTGCTCTCTTTACAAACCGGGGGAGAATGCCAAGCCCTGCCGCCATGTCTGAGGTGTATCACTGAGTTTGAAATCTGTTCCTAGTGTTGTTTGCTAATTCTTGCATCAGTGTATCAGCAAGGAGTTCACCACCTATTTTACAATGTCTGTTAAAAACCACTGTAGCATTATGTCTGTCTCTCCTTTTTTTTTTTTTTTTTTTTTTTTTTTTCCCCCCCCCCTTTTTTTTTTTTATTAAG
>VFFE01007244.1:1379906-1426207 GCA_008921705.1 Burhinus oedicnemus
TTTTTTTTTTTTTTTTTTTTTTTTTTTTTTTTTTTTGTTAGGAGTGTAATTTAATGCTGCTGAGTTGGACTGTGTGCTTCGGTTTTGGTTGTCTTGGTCTTTTGTGTTGTACCCCTGCTCTTGCAATACTTGATTTCCCTGCCTGAGTGGTAAATGGTTAATTATTTTGAGACTGGCAGTTTCTGAGTAAAACCTGCTTGTCAGAGTGTGTTGCTTCTCTGTTGCCAGCAGATGGATTCCAGCTATGGTTTCATGCTCAGATTGCAGACCAAAGTATTCTGCATCACTTTTGCTAGGTTATTTTAGTAAAATGTGGCAATTTCCTAGATGCACATATATATATATATATATATATATTTTATATATACATATAAAGTATTATTTTGGGCTTCAATAGAAGTCAAAAATTGAGCCAGCACTTTAAGGTTGTTGTAGCATGACGAGTGATGTACACAGTTCTCCAAATCTTGAAATGACTGTACAAATATGCTGAAAACAAAATATGTGTATGGAAAATAAAGTTAACTAAGGTGTTTATAAAGCTTTGTTTTAGTGTAAGTAGACACGCATGCCATTTCTGAGAGCTTTTCCAATGGGATTGTCAATGTGCCTGGATCTGGATGTTGGTGGGAAAACAGAAACTTTTGCTTCTAAGCTGTTCATGCATTTACATCCCAATTAGTTGACCTTTCTTTGTTGATTGGATCAAAGCATGGGTCCAGTGTCTGCTAAAGGATCATCTGCTTCATGAATCCTGCCAATAGGCAGGTAGGGAATAAATATAAATAAAATTTTGTGCTGTTGCTAGCTGGAGAGCTGTTAATTTCATGGCATGAAGGGTTTGGTTTCCTTTCAGGATCCTACAGAAATATGTATGTTTTAAAAGAGCTAAAGCAATTGGCAGGTAGGGAAACATTTGTGGATTTAATTTGTTTCTGATGTCAAAGGAAGAGCCACTACCACAGCAGCATCTTCTTTGGCAGGAGCTGGTTTTTGTTGATCAGAATATGCCCTTTCAGGTAAGTTGTGCAGGCAGAATGATTGTGTTGCCCTAGCTCTATCAGTGTCATATGGATAACCACACCTGAGCAAAATTAGAATCATAGAATGGTTTGGGTTGGAAGGGACCTTTAAAGGTCATCTAGCTCCAACCCCCCTGCAATGAGCAGGGACATCTTCAACCAGATCAGGTTGCTCAGAGCCCCGTCCAACCTGACCTTGAATGTTTCCAGGGGTGGGGCATCTACCACCTCTCTGGGCAACCTGTTCCAGTGTTTCACCACCCTCATCCTAAAAAATTTCTTCCTTATATCTAGTCTAAATCTACCCTCTTTTAGTTTAAAACTGTTACCCCTTGTCCTATCGCAACAGGCCCTGCTAAAAAGCTGGTCCCTGTCTTTCCTGTAGGCCCCCTTTAGGTACTGAAAGGCTGCAATAAGGTCTCCCCAGAGACCTCCCTTCCCTTCTCCAGGCTGAACAACCCCAGCTCTCTCAGCCTTTCCTCATAGGAGAGGTGTTCCAGCCCTCTGATCATTTTTGTGGCCTCCTCTGGACCCGCTCCAACAGGTCCATGTCTTTCCTGTGCTGAGGGCTCCAGAGCTGGATGCAGTACTCCAGGTGAGGTCTCACTAGAGCGGAGTAGAGGGGCACAATCACCTCCCTCACCCTGCTGGCTGTGCTGCTTTTGATGCAGTCCAGGATATGGTTGGCTTTCTGGGCTGCAAGCGCAAGTTGCTGGCTCATGTCCAGCTTTTCTTCTACCAGTACCCCTAAATCTTTCTCAGCAGGGCTGTTCTCAATCCCTTCATCCCCCAGCCTGTATTGATACCAGGGGTTGCACCAACTCAGTTGTGGGACCTTGCACTTGGCCTTGTTGAACTTCATGAGATTCACATGGGCTCTCTTTTCAAGCTTGTCCAGGTTCCTCTGGATGACATCCCATCCCTCAAGCGTGTCAACTGCACTGCTCAGCTTGGTATTGTCTGCAAACTTGCTGAGGGTGCACTCGATCGCACTGTCTATGTCATTGATGAAGATACTGAACAGTACTGGTCCCACTACAGACCCCTAAGGGATGCCGCTTGTCACCATTCTCCATCTGGACATTGAGCTGTTCACCACTACGCCCTGGATGCGAGCAATTCCTCATCCACCGAACAGTCCACCCATCAAATCCTTATCTCTCCAATGTAGAGAGAAGGATGTTGTGGGGGCCTTAGAGAAATCCAGATAGACAACATACTTAACTGTTCCTTTGTCCACTGAGGTAGTCACTCCATCCTAGAAGGCCACTAGATTGGTCAGGCAGGACTTGCCCTTGGTGAAGCCATGCTGGCTGTCTCAAATCATCTCCTTGTCCTCCATGTGCCTTAACATACCTTCTTAGGAGGATCTGTTCCGTGATCTTCCCAGGCACAGAGGTGAGGTTGACACATCAGTAGTTCCCAGGGTCCTCCTTTCTACCCTTTTTAAAAGTGGGTGCAATGATTCCCTTTTTCCAGTCACCGGGGTCTTCACCTGACTGCCATGACTTTTCAAATATCATGGAGACCGGCTTGGTGACTACATCAGCCAATTCCCTCAGGACTCTGGGATGCATCTCCTCAGGTCCCATAGACTTCTGTATGTTCAGGTTCCTCAGGTGGTCACAAACCTGATCTTCTCTTACAGTGGGAGGGACTTTGCTCCCCCTGTCCCTGTCTTACAGTCCATCCACTTGAGATGTGTGGGGAGAAAGGTTGCCAGTGAAGACTGGGGCAAAAAGTTGTTGAGTACCTCGTCCTTCTCCTTGCCTGTTGTTACCGGTTTGCCAGTCTTGCTTGTCAGGGGGGGAATGCTTTCTTTGGCATTCCTTTTCTGTCTGACGTACCTGTAGAAGCCCTTCTGAGTATTCTTTATGTCCCTTGCCAAGTTCAGCTCCAGCTGTGCCTTGGTCTTCCTGACCCCATCCCTGCACAACCAGGCCTATACTTTTCCCTATACTCTTTGGCCCTAGAAACTTAATCAAGTCCTCAAAATTCTAGGGTCACGTTATGTGCTGCTTTGAAATTCAGTCCCTAGCTGGCCAGCACAGGCAACTAAACTCACAAACTGCATCTCTTACACCAGTGTTTTAAGAATGGTACCATAGAGTTAATTTTACTGTAGTCACTTTATTTTTAATACAAAAAATGACTTCTTAGAGACTTATATAGATCAGGAAATGATGGCAGATTAAGTACCTGCACTAGGATGTAGGACAAACATACCATAATGCTCTTGTTCAGTCAGTAATTTTAGTAAGTGTGCTTTCCAACTAGTCCATTATCCTAAGGTGTCCTGTCCTGCTGCGTTCCCGTGGCTGGTAAGGTGCGGGGTGCGTTTCGTCTCTGTCGGATACGAAGGCTGTACGCTCACGGGCCCCCGCAGCAGAGGTTGCTCAGGTCAGCGGCACTCTGCTCTGAACAGGGCGAGCGTGCTTCGGGGGTCTTCGAGGATGAGGAATCGATGACTTCACTAATAACAGCATTGACCCCTTAACGATGAAACGACTAAGCTTTTCCCTGCAGTTTTCTGCAGCGTTATAGCTGTGACCTCTCTGGAATGGGGAAGAATATTTGGGGGGGGGGGGCAGCGTCTAACACTTTTCCCTGTGCCTGAACAGGGGAAGGAGGAGCCGTCAACCTGTGAACCGTGACAGGGAGAGAAGAGCTCCTCTCGCTCGTCCCAGCCTAATAGACTTGATGAGGATTCCTGGGGCAGAGAGAGGTACTGGAGCGAGGAGGAGGAGGGAGAAATGCACTGATCTTCCCACTTCAGAAAGGAACAGCTGGAAAGGTTCAAGGGCAAATGATTTTCTACATGGCCTTTGCTCCAACACCTTGGGTGTTGCTGAGCGAGCTGTGTAAAATGCTGCGGTCAAGATGCTCCTGGTGCTGAAGATCCTAGGAGGCATCTTGAGTTCTGCCATTTTCACTTTTTAACTGTGTCATAGCAGGCATAATCCAGAAGTTTTGCTGTTTATTATTTTAACAAGAATAGTGCTAATAAACTACCCTCCTTTTAGGCTTTGCCTGAGAAATGCACATAAAACTACAGTAAAGATTAAAGCCAGGAAAAATGCATTCCACAGGGGTCACTCATAAAAGACCTTATGAAAATAGTGTTCAGATACCAGAGGGTTTTTTAACCAAAACTGAAATGCTTTTGCAGGTTCTCTGCCCAGGAGATAACTTTTAATTTTTACTAATAATGATTTACATCAAATGATGAAAAATGTGGTTCCACACTCCATTGCATCTCATTTGTTTCCTAACTATGAACAAAAATAAATTAAGAAAAATCTCCATGTGCCTGTTTTTCCTAGCAGAAAAAATGCTGGCTTTATGCTTTAAAAAGGAAAAAGCCTCTGATTGACTTAACCTAAGTGCCCAGTGTTTGCGGTGGCTACTTTCCAATGCTGAGTGTGAAGATAATTCGGCCCAGGAAGCGGTCGCTGTTAACGTCGTTGATAATACCTTTCCCATTCAGGCTGCACTGAATATGGACCAAATAATTCTTCTTCACATCCGTAAAGTGCATAGCCACCAGTGGGGATGTATAGTTGACCTAAAAAGAAGGGAGATTTAAGTGTAATTTTTGAGGGAGCAGAAAAGCAGACAGTGCTTTCATGTTCAGTAAAAATCATTAGTAATTAGTTTACAGTTCCCAGGCATCTGAGTGCGTTTGCCTGATGTCCATCATGGTCCCTCAGGATGCTGAAGCTGAGCCTTTCTGTGCCTGTGCCTCAGAGGGACGGGATCACGTTGGAGTTCTGCATTGCACCGTGCCTCTTGGGTTGATTAGCTAGGACAAGTAACGCCGGATAATGGGACCCTCAAATACTTTCTGCTGTTCTAAAAACCGACCTATGGCTTGCAATAAGAAATCTGTGGGCGTCCTCGGATCTGTGTGCTCAAAGGACACGCAGACCTGGAGTCTGGGGCTGTTATTCATCCTCAGCCAGCAGCAGTATGACAACAGGAGTCTCGTGCCTGCCTCATCTTACACTTCAGCTTTTGTTGTGAAGGTGCGTTACCTCCTAATGCTGTACAGCCCCACGCAGACCAAAGCAGTGCTGGCCAGCATGTTCAGAAAGAGCCACCGATGTTGGACTGCTCCGTTTTGAGCCACCCAGCCTGAAGTGGTTTTGTCATAGCTTCGACAGAAGCCCCCTGCTTTTCCTCTTGTGTCACCTAACCCCTGACTTCCCTAACGCCCTGGAAAAATGCTGGTGTTGAGACCTTCTCTGGGAGTTAACAAAGCCAGTCTTAGTCCCTAGATGATAAATGTAATCATTCCCATTGCTTGGCAAGGGGGAACTGGAATCCCAAAGGATTTCCTGCAATTTGTCAGAGACAGAAATAGAGCGCTGTAATCCCAGTGCCCATGGCCTCCCTCCTGCCTGCATCTGCCCAAAATAGTCAGAAAGCACATCTGTACTCTGTGCAATAGCTCCTGCCCTCTCCTTCCCAAGGAGACATGACAAAGATGCCGGAGTCCTCACTTACATGAGTGATCTTGCCGTAGTAGGGATAATACATGAGATCAAACGTCCCATTTCCAGGGTAGAAATCCACCGATCTGAGATCGCTCTCATTGCCTTTCTGTGATTGGAAAAAAAAAAAATAAAGGTACACACATAGCACGTGGGACACAAAATACAGCTCCCTTCAGAGTAAGGTGGAGGGGCTTTAATACAGACGCCTCTTGCAAATCCACGTCAGGGCTCCGCTGTGCCTGCCTGCCGGCACGCAGCGTGTTTGCTGTGACAGCCAGCTGCTGCCGCAGCGAGCCAGAGCGTAACGGTGCTGTGAAGGCACAGGCGAGGGCTACAGAATTTGCTGCCTGTCAATCCCTCCCAGCGCTTGCCTGCTGCTTTATTGCTCTCCAAGGGCACGATGCAAATACTGCCTGGGCAGCGGGAGCCCTTCCTTCACCCTATTGCTGTCGGCTCGCAGGGTGATCCCCAGGACCAAGTCCTGCGGAGCGGGTGGGGATGGATGTGAGCAGCTCCTGCCTCTTCCCCCCCAGCTCCAGGTTCTAGCTGGCACCCCGGCACCCAGCCCTGTGGGCCTGACGGTGAGGCTGGCAGGAGCCGGCAGCGCTCGGAGGGTGAGGGCCAGGGTGGGAAGCAGGAGACTGGTGGCCTCTCTTGTTCTCAGCGGATCAGCCCCCGCTTGCGCCCGGAGGCATCGCCAGCACTAGGTCCTGTGAGTGTTTGGGGCTGAAATGAGGACAGATATTGGTGGGGTCCCTCAGAGGGAGAAATTTGGCCTTGTATGCACCACGCTGCCAAACATGAATGAAAGCAGTACCTGCACTTTGCAGTCCACACTCACGGGGACCCCAGCACCAGGGCGGTAGCCTATGATCTGCAAAAACAGGAGACATCCATGCTTGTATGAAATGCAGTGCCAAACACACGCTGCCTCCCTTCTGCAGGGCTTAAGCTCTTCTACGTGCCAGTCACGTTGCTGAGGACAGGAGTTATGTGCCCCTCGAAGCAGCGTCTGCCACCCCATGCAGTGCAGCTTGCCCGTGCCTGAGTGCAGGATTGGTGCCTGAGAGCGGAGGGAGAGCAGAGCATCCGGAGAGCCCAGACTCCCTGGGGCAATACAGCCGCTTCCCCACACAGCTCACACACACACACTCCCCCCATTTATTTCCCAGCAACGTGCACTGAGTCACCATGCTCTCAGAAGATTTCAAATAAACTCAATTCTATGAAAATTCCCACTACGAAGTGACTGGGGTCTGGGTTGTCACCCTAAAAGCTCAGTTCCTCCCACACAGGGGCCTGGCACAAGACCCTCCAAGCACTCAGGCCTCAGCAAATCAAATCAAGCAAGTTTTGTAGTGTTGCTTTTTCATATTTTCTAGCAGGTATGAACCAGCAGGTTTTGAGTTTCTAGTTCCCTTTTTCCCTGGGCCTGAGAGGCGGAGGAGTTTCAGTCCCGTCATGGTCTTTATTCTGGCACACTGGGATGCACTGAAGGAAGGAGTTAAGACAATCTGCTTTCTCTGTACCCGGTTCATCTTCAGCAGGATGCAGGGCTGGCCTTTAGAGTAGCCAAATGTTGGATCCTCGATGCCGGAGCAGTTCTGCAGCAGTGAGCGCTTGAACTGGCAGGCCTTCTTCTCCTCGCTTTCATTGCCCCCTTGGATGAAGTACTGTCCTGAGACGCACTCGATATTCTTCTCCTCTTGAACTTTGTCATCATAAGCTGGTGGGCACCGAGAGACTTGTTAACATTTATTGGGACCTGCAGAGACCCCCGCTCTCACAGTACATCCGCGTGTCAAGGCATGTACTGGGAAAGGCAAGGCTCCCTCCCACAGAAGGTCCCACGACCACCTTATGAGTCTTCCCTTCTAGATGGGGGTCGTGAGATGCCAAGAGCTGATCTGCACCCCAGGAGGAGACCTTTGCACAGTGTGCATGAATGCAAACAACTTGCCGACATGACTCCTGGGGCACCTAAGAGCCTACCTGCAAGGAAGTGGTGCATGCTGTCCACGTAGGGTTGCCACGTGCTGGGCTGAGAGACGTTGAATGCAATGGTGAACCCATTCAAGTACGGTCTGATCATTACTCCTGGAGAAGGAAACGGACCCTGTTAGAGCAGACATGGGTGGGCTGGCCACAGGCTTGGGGCAAGTGTTGCGCTGCGACTGGGCTTGGGGCTGGGCACAGGCATGAGAGCAGCAGCACCAGCTCACAAATAAACTCTCTCCTCAACCTGCTGATCCCCCACCGCTGTTTCACGCCCAGAGAACCCCACGAACATCAAAATATCCCAGGAAACAGGGGAGACCTGAAGGGTTTCGGCAGCACTGCGGGGAAGTGACAGGCTTGGGGCTGCACACGGAGGCTGAGGGGTCCCCCATGCTCCCAGCCGCACAGCCAGCTCCTGGCAGGGAGCAGGGCGAGGGGGCCTCATGTTCCCCACCAACATGAAAACACAGGGAAAATGCTGCTTCTGACATAGGGAAAGGAGTTTTTGAACATTATCTTGTCAGGATTCCCCCAAATAATAATGCATAAAAGCTACTCTTGATTTGCATTTTATTTTGAAGATTTGAGGTATTAAGGGGGAGCAGCTGAAATGAATGGGCATCACCTATGAAATGCCTAAGCTTGCCCATTTACCTTGAGAATAATTAGCCTAATAATTAGAATAACAATTAATATAATTAGAATGAATGCTTCACATGGGGCTGTATAATGCACCTGATCCTCTGCAGACAACCTACAGCACCATCAGTGCCCCCAGGTAACTGATAACACCCCGTGTTAGGGAGGGCTGTTTGACAGTAGGAACGTACGTCTCCAGCAGGGCTTTACCCGAGGTCCCTGTCACGCCAGTTCGGTACCACTCGTTGGGCAAGTGCCAGCCGAGGTGCCCAGGGCCGGGCTGGCTGGGGTACGTACCTGGTGGTGACACGCGGTCCCGGTAGGTGGGCGTGTAGGGGCTCAGGGTGAGCAGCATCACGTACATGCAAAAGGCAAACATTCCTGCCAGGCACGTATAGAAAATGAAGTAAAACAGTAAGATCAAGCCTGCAAAAGAGAGAGGACATGTTGCTGTTAACACAACCAGAGCACATCCCACGGGCTGTGTCCCGCAGGGATGCACAGCCACGCTCAGCATGGCATCCTCCGCAGCTCTGATTCCGTCGCGGAGGTGGGAGCTCACAGCCACCCTCCACACGCAGACCCTGGCATTTTTGGGTGCAGGATTCTCACTCAGACACATTCCTTGCCCAGCCCGGGGGTCAGGGCAGCTGCCGTTTGGCTCTGTACTCCTTTTCCCGCATGGCCCTTCCCAGAGCTGGGTCAGGACCAGGTCTGTGTGTCCACCTGCCTCGGCTCTCTCCCACAGGCAGACCCAACCTCGGCTCCTGCCCTTCCCACACCCTTTTGGCTTGATAACACGTGAGGGTACCCAGTGGCTTCAGCACATCCAAATTCCCAATGGAGGCTGCAGGGCGATGTTCCTGCCCCATCTCCTGTCACCTGCGTGGCAGGGACCCCAGCGCTGGGACTGGAGTAAGCATCATCGCTCGGGGGCTGCCGTGCCCCTGGCTGTTTCATAGCCCTGAAGTCCAGGGAATGGGTTTGTTTTTCCTCTGGCCAGGCTGGTGGCTGAGGATGTCTCAAGAGGCCATGGCCTATGAATAAAACCCAGCGGCTCAGAAAGTAAAGTGAAGCTCTAACCCAAACATTTCCCAGGAGAAACGTGTCGGCAGCTCGGAGGGAGCCCTGGGAACACAGATGTGCGCTCCTGCCGTGCTTCTGCCGGGGCCGTGGTGCTGGGAACCACTGCAGGGCCACGTCCTGCTGCGGGCCGGGGCGGATGGGACCATCACCACTGCTGGTGGCACAGCAGGGACAACGTCCAGCCCTGCCACATTGATGTTGGGATGGTGCCTCTGCACCAGCCTGGCAGGGCTGAAGCTGCCACTGGGGTGCCAAGCTGACACTTGTTGGGACACGGTGCTGCTCCTGTTCCTATTCCTACATTCCCTGCAATGCAGCAGGAAGCATTGTCACCAGCAGAGCCGGGGGTGCAGCCTTTCCCAGGGGCTGGGGCTTCCAGTGCTGACCCTGTGGCCAGCCAGCTCCCTGCATTTTGGCAGCGCAAGTGCCCTGAGCGCCCCCATCCCTGAGAAACACCTTCAGGGCCAGCGCGGGGGAGCAGCCCCAGGCTGGGCAAACTCCCTCCTCCTCACCCGTGAGATGAGAGTGGGAAAGTTCAGCTCCATTCACCTCCAAATGCTCTCATTTTAAAAGAAAATTTGATTTTCACTGTAGCTTCAATGCCTCTCTCCTGCGGCCCCTGTATGGGCATGTGAGCACACACGTGTGCAGCCAGGGGTACGTGTGTCCGTAGGGCAGCGGGGCCATATAGGACACCATGATGCTCCCAGGGCGCAGGAGGATACTGTACCCTCCTCGAGGCTGTAAGCAGTAGCCAGCCAGGGTCACATCCACACCAGCCGGAGCAAGTCCTCTCACGGGGCTTTTCTCAGCACCTGGCAGAGCCTCCAGAAACCCAAACCCATGTCCCTAAGGACTGTCACCCCCATACCGCTCCCGCACTCCAGTCTGTGCCTTCCCATCCAGCAAAGGAGCAGCAAAACCAGGCTGCCTCTGCGGCCGGCAAAGGGCACGGGAGAGCAAACGTGGGTTTCAAGGCCTGCCCCAGACTCCTGCTTGCGGGTTTTCAGACTCCAGTGCTTGTGGGCAGTTTCCTTTGTTTCTCCTGGCTGTGCCCACAGGCTTTGCAGGAGACCCGGAGCTTTTGGTGGGGACACGGGCAGGCTGCGGGGCTTGCGAGCACCTTGCCAGTGCCAGCTGCCGAGGGCTGCAAACGCTGAGCAGCAGCCCCCAATAATTCACAGCCTTACACCGTTGTGGATCTGCACGTGACGCTGGGCTAAGGTTGGGGATTTTCACTCTGCTGCAGGGGCTATACACTGTCAGAAGAACAGCTGCGAAGGTGGACAGCATCTCATGTGCTGTGGCACCTTGGTCTCTGAGCCTGCAGCGGTGCTCGCCCCGCAGCCGTGGGCTGCTCTTAACCACCTGGGGCACCTCCAGGCTCAGCAATAATTTTTGAAGGCCACATGGATATGGATAAAATAGACAGGACTGGCACATCCCAGCCCATCGGCCCCCACAGCATCTGCAGGCTCTGCTACGGGAGCTGTGTCACACCTTGAGAAGCTACAGGGTGACGGTGACCAGCCCTTCCCGCTCCAGAGCCAGGGTGCACACAGGCAAGGAGGGCTGCTCGGCCCTGTGGTGTGCACCCTCCCCGAAATGCCTGCCCTACGAGCCGGGCACTCTTTCCCCACCAACACTGATGACCCTGAAGCCACCTCTCCATGGGCTCCTGACTTACACAGGCAGGAGCTGGGTCGCTGGCAGCAGCAGGGCTGCGTGGCTGCGGCAGACCAACCTGCAGCCCCCACGCTTGGTCAGGTTCTTAATTTCTTTCCAGTCCATGGTCTGGGCAGCCCGAAATCTTTGTTTTTATGTTCTCACTAAACATTCACATCCAAACCAAGGGTAACTTTCCCAATGTTTTCTGCTTGTCCTTCTCACTAGTTCTTTGTTGCTCTGGTTAAAAACATCTGCCCTGAAAATGTGGGACAGGGGTGGTCAGTCCAAGCTATCAAGGACGTTCACAGGCAAGTGAACATCATGAAGCAGAAAAGACAACAATCCCGGAAAGTGGGGCTCAAGCAAGGACCTACCCCAGCTCTTGGCTGTTCTCCCCAGGCATGTTCTCTCCTCTGGGTTCCACAGGAATATCTTCATCTCCCCAGCCAGGTCTGCCCAGGTTTTGCTCCCCATCTCTGCCTTGGTCTCGTCCTCCCCTCTGTCAGGATCCTGGACCTTCTCCTCATGCTTATTTTCCTGGAAGAGTTACAGAACACAACCCCCACACGCAAGCTGAACATCTCATTGGCCAAAAATAAATGCAAAAGCACTTAATAGCTGGAAATGTTTCAAATTTCCATTTTCCCATCATCACTCCTGAGTTAAAGAGAGGCAGTTTTGGCTGTTCTGACTTAAGATCGCTTAGATGCCAGCATCCATTTTTCCATGACATGTACGTCACTGCCGTCACACCAGGTACTGTCTCCTTGTCCTGGCATTTACAGAAACTCATCTTCTTCCACCTGCATGAACATGACCAAAGAAAACCTGCGAGCTGGGAGGGCCGGGGTTGTTCCCACGCTTCTGCAACGCCTCTGAACTCAAGTGCACATTTTCTGTGATACCACAGAGGACAGCAGGCGGCATTATTTAAGAGGTCATCCAGTTTGTTTTTCCTGGCATGTGAGCAAGTGTTTAGTCTTTGGAGAAATCCCTGCGCTGTTATTTTTTAAATTACACTAAATTCCATGGAAAAGCATCTCCCCAGGCGGCGAGAGTTTGCGTTTTGCCTCACTGGTAGAAAACTCATTTGGCCAGAGCTCAGGAACACAAATCTCTTTGTACTTGCGCCTGGCCAAGACTTGTATGAGAGGAGACACGGCAGCTGTCCCTCACTCGCCTTGAACCTGGGCAAGATCTACATCTCCAAAAGCAGGCAGCGAGGTGGGAGAGGGTGCAGACCTCACTCTGAGCTCGGGGCAGGGCTGGGCTGGGTACCGCTGGGGAGAAGGGGTGATGCTGAGATCTAGGCGGGTTCGTCACCTCCCCGCGCTTTAATGCAAATGCTGCTGCAGGGCTCCACCACCCCCGGCTGGCTTGGGACTACGCTCGCCTGCCCCGGCCACCTCTCCTCGAGGCCGCCATGCCCGCTGCGGTCACGGCCCCACAGCAGCTGCACCAGTATGATCACCCCATGTCTGTGCCCAGGGCCATGGAAACCATCAGTCACAGGCACCTGCTGGAGCCAGGGCCGACAAGTGAGATATTTACACCCCACTGGTCACCCCGGAGGAGCCGGGAAGCAGCCAACAGCTTGGCAGAAAATCTGGCTTGGAAACACCTTCAAACCGGGGGGGATAAAACCCTGCTCGGACACACAAGTACTGCAAAACAGTGAGAATGGGGGGAGAGCACCAACTCCAAAGCCTGAATTCGTTCCTTGGAGAGCCTGGGCCAGACCCAAAGGGGCTGTAAACCATCACCATCCCACTAATTGCCCTGATCAGACCCAGTTAAAGCCCCCGTGGGGCTCTTCTGGGAGCAAGCCTGCGTCAAAGTGCTGCTGCCGGCAAAATGCCTGCGGCCACCCGTACAGCAAAGGCAACGCTTGGCCCAGGTCCTGCACCCCATGCTGGAGCCCTTCCTGAGCCAGCTCCCGTATGGCCACAGCCCTGTACCATGCAGGGCTGATGAAACCAGAGGATTTCAGAGCATGGAAGCAGCAGCCCCAGCACAAGTCGCCGGCAGGGACATGGGAGAAGAGGTGCAGGGGCTGCCAGCTGCCAGGACACCTGCAGAGGAGCAAGTGATGGAAGAAGAGAAGGAGGAGGAGTCCTCCTTCCTCCCGCTCTCCTCCCCGTTAAATAAAAGAGCTTCCAGCAGCCGTTCTGGAAACTTTTTCTCAGATTGCCAGAATAGCGGGGACTGCTCGGAAGGACTCTGCACCAATGCTTAGTGTCGCTTTGGGAAAAGCCCTTTGGATTTCACACCAGCTGCAGCTTGGAGGCAGCGAGGGCAGCACACAGGCTGTATGCAGAGCCCTCGTCCAGAAGCTGCTACCGATGCTTAGAGCTGTTGGGGGACACAGGGATGGCCCCCCCATGGCCTCTCAGCCGGGGAACTCCATGGCTCTGCCCAGCAGAAGGCTTTTGCAAGGAGGGAAAAATATCCACGCTGTGTATCCAGCACTCAGTGAAGTGTCCCATCCTGCCAGCTGGGAGAGGCCACGGGGGCTCCATAGCAGCACAGGAAGGCTAAGGGGGGCCCGGGCCCTCCCCAGGGGCAGCAAGGTCTGTGTGGGGCAGCTGGACAGGACAGGATGACCCCACTGCCAAGTCCCTGGTGGAGGTCCCTGAGCTAGGAAGCTAGGTTAGGTCTGGATTGCAACCCTTCCCAGGTGTTTTATCTTTGCAGCCCAGGACCAGAGATGGTCTCGGAGCAGTCCCTTGCACCTGGCCAAGGGGCAGCAGGAACAGCAGGAGCCGGGGTAGAAGCATGCTGGGGCAGGGAGGGGGCACAGCCATGGCGGGACCTCTTGGGACACTGGACAGCCCCCGCACTGCTGCCCACCATGGCAGCTGGGGTGACTCTGGGTGGCGAAGCAAAGCTGGGGTTCATCCTTGGTGGGATCACGTTGTGCTGATGGTCATGGGTGTCCTGGGGGAGGCCAGGGGCTTTCCCCAACCCTCACCCCAGACCAGGTCAGCTCTCAAAGGCAGGTTCCTCATGCTGAAAGCCAGGTGTGCAGAGGGTGGTCCATGCCCAAGTGTCCCCATCTCTCCTAGAACCCCTCGCTTCCTAGGACCACCAGCCAGACCCCCTGCTGCCTCTTCCCCTCTCAGTGCAAAGTGCTTACACTTTGCCTAAGGGACGAAGCAGCATTTCCTGAAGCAAAGTAGCTATATTTATCAGCCATGAAGCAGGTCCTTGGCAGCAGCCCCCACCTCGCCTCTCGGAGGGTGGCCAGCAGCCCCCAAAAGACTCACCGCCTTCCGGTGGGGGCTCCTGTGCTGGCCCTCTGTGCCCCCGGCGCTGGCGTTCCCGTCCATCCCTTCATGGGAAACACAGAGAAATGTGAGCATTAGCAGCTCAGGAGCCCGGGACTGAGCCCAGCGGCACTGGCTCCATCATGGGTGCCACGTTGCCCCAGCCTTCAGGGACCCGTGGGCACAACCCCCTCCCCACCACAGCTCCCCAGCCCCACAGCACCCCCCAAAAAGGCTGAGTGAGCGTGGCTGCACCAAGACCTCTGCCTGTCTGCAGGGAACCACGCTGCTTTCCCTCCCTACCCTGCAGGACTTCGGCGTTCGGGAGCGGATCAAAAAATAACTTGCTTTCCCAAGAGGGGTGAGCTCAACGCAACAGGATCCCGTCCCGAGCCCCCTGGCATCTGGTGCCCTTTGCAGCACCCTCGCAGCATCCTGCCCTGCGCCCAAGTGCCCGCCACGGCCAGCCAGCGCCCTACATGGGGAAGCTGGGCTCTCCACCCCAGGGAGACCATGTAGCTGTTAATAAACATTAGCAAATCACTAGGGCTTTCGATGGCTGCGTGTGTCCATCAATATGTGCCTGTCAGTCACGGTGGGGCCACGGTTAATGCTTGCAAAATCTCTTTTGCGATGAAGGGGTAGTGCGAGGGGCAGGTCTATATTTATCCCTTCTAATTGAGACAGCAGCTAGGAGCGTGCAGTGTCGGCTTCCCCAACCTGGCTGTGAGAGCCAGCCACAGCCACCGAGACACAATCCGGAGGGACACCTTGCTGTGACACCCTGCAGACTGGGGCTGGGGAGTATCAGGTTTTCCCCCATTCGTAAATTATGGGCACAAGGTGGTGCATTAGGGGCACCGGGGGTGCGTGCTGGAATCCTGCTGCTGCGAGGGGCTGGCGTGGTAGGAGTGCTGGGGGGCAGCGGGGGGGATGGGACACTGGTGTCAGGCCAGTCTCACCAAAACCCTGCCTGCTGCTGCACATGCAGCAGTGCCTGGAACAGCTCCAGTGGCATGATGGCAGCGTGCGAGGGCTGCCCGTCCCTGGCTGTGCCCCATGCAGCTCTCGAGGAACAGTGGGGTTTGTTTTACACCGTCTGTCCCAGCAGGAGCTCGGCACCAGCCACCAGCTCATTCCCTCGGCACGTTTCCAATGGGGCCGGCGACCCTTCCCTTCGCAGGAGAGCCGGACCCTGTTCAATGGTGGGGAAAGGCTGCCTTGCCCCACGCTGGAGGCAGGGCGACGTCCATCCCAGGCTCTCGCAGGGCTGCACCGCGCCGTCTAAGCAGCCAAAGCACCATTTCTCCCTTTCCTCTCCTAAGCGTGGCTGAAAGCCGCGCACCGGCTGTGCTAATAAATGGGCGCAGCGGGAAAGAAAGAGGTCTGGCAGCTGCCCCAGTCTGCACCGAGTTGGCCGGGGCTGCCGCACGCCTGCTGCCGGCTACGCAGGCGGGCCTGGCTCGGTACCGGTGCCTGGCCACAGCCAGGCCTGCCGGTGGAAGGGCATGCCGGCAGCCATGCTCATAGCGGGCTCTCCCCAGCCGGGCTGGGGTCTCGGGGCCGGAGGGTTGCCTGCCCAAAGCTCGGGAGCTGGGATGGGGCACAGGGATTTAACCTGGCCTGGCCAATTGTGGGCACCAGCAGCTCCCCAGAGCACACGCACCCCGACACAGCAGTTGTGCTGCCGCACAGCCCAGCCCCGGCCCCGGCACAGAGCAGAGCAGGGAGCCGAGACCCCCCACCTCCATCACTGGCACGGAGTGGGGGCAACTGAGCCGGAGGGGACCGATGCCAGCCCCACCACCCGGTGGGGCACAGGTAGTGAGCACGGGGCTCACAGTTCATCTGAGGTAAACAACCGCTGTTTGCTCTGGAGGTGATGTGTTCTTTGCCATTAATTGATCTGGGCATTTGTAACTTGCCTCTTGCACTGCTGTCAGTGTACGCTTTCTCCTTTCTCCCAGGAGAAGCTGGTAATTAGGCTCTTATCCAAGAAAAGTGTGGGGGTTTTTGAAGCAGAGATAGGATTAGTTTCTTTTAACTTGATGAAATATGCTTTGGCTTGAAATAATTACATGATTTGCACTTAGCACCTCTCAGCCCAGGGCATTAAAGTGATTTACAAGCAATTATGAAGCCTGCTGGGAAGATGCTTTTATCCCCATTTTATAGATACGATATGGAAAACAGAGGTTGAGGGCCTGCCCTGGCTCCTTGGCCAAGATGGAGGGAGCTTGTGGGGTCTCCTGGGAGTGCTGCCTCCATGGGATGGGGCACAGGCAGCAACGGGCATCGCCACCAGAGCAGAGATCTCGGAGCACCGGGAAGTAAAAAAACCGGGCCAGTGGCCACGGTGGGGTGGCTGCCCGGGAGTGTCACCAGCACCACCCTGGGACTCGGTGCTGCCGGGAGGAGGGAGATGGGGAGGATGGGGTGACAGAGAGGTGCCAGGGAGATGTTTGGTGATGGACAGGATGGCCTGGAGCAGCGGGGCTGGAGGTGGGGTGGGAGCTGCTGGGGTGCAAAGGGGCTGGGGAAAAGATGGGGAGAGGCCAGGGGAGACCCAACACCAGGGAGGGGCTGGTGAGTGCGGGGGGTGCGCAGCGCCAGGAGCCTCCTGGAGCTGGGGCAGGACCTCTATCCCTCCCCTCTCCCAAAACCCCTCCGGGGCACAGTGACTCCGCCGGTTTCCAGCAGAACGGTACAGGCTCCGCCTGCGGCCCCGGACCTCCACACGCCTGCAGGGCGGAGGCGAGGGGGGGAAGCAGTAATTTTGGGAGGAACGGCACACATCCAGAGTCCTTCCCGCGGAGGCACCGCCGCGGATCCGCCCCCGGCTCCGGCCCCGCCGCCGGGCGGGGGCAGCGGGAGGCGCGGTGCGGTGCGGCCCCGCCGCTCCAGCCCCAGCGCGCAGGCGCTGCCGGGGCTCTGTCCGCCGCCGTGGCCCGGCGGGCTGCGGCGGGGAGCGGGGGCCGGCGGCAACATGCGGCAGTCCCTGACTCAGCAGCGCCCGGGCGGCGTGGCCCTGCCCGACTCCGTGGGTAAGTGCCGCGAGTGGGGGGTGGGGAGGAGGCCCCGCCGGCCAGGGAGGATGCGGGACGGTGCGCGGGGGCCGGGGGCGCGCGCGGCCATTTTGGGCGGTGGGTCCCCGGGGGGCGCCGCTCGGACGGGACCGCCCCGGACCCCCGCCGCGGGCAGGGGCTGCAGCGGCCGAGGCGCTCCGCCGCCTCCCCCGGCCCCGCTCCCCTCCCCGTTCGGGTGCGCTGTCAGCCGCGGGAGCGCGGTCCCTCTCGCCCCGGTGCGGGGCTGCGGCAGAGACCCCCGTGGGGCGGCCGGCTGCCCGGGGGGGAGGCGGCCGCCGGGCTCCCGCAGCCCCCCGGTAGCGCAGCATCCTTTGGAGCAGGGAGGGAGTGCGCTCCCGCACCTCCCTAATTAGGTCAGAGAATCCCTCGTACCGCTCCGCGCCGGCTGCTAATTGCAATTTTCCCACCCTTCCAAGCCGCACCAAGCAGGAGATGAGGCCCGCAGACCCCCTCCCGCGGGCCTGCCGGCAGGGCCCCTAATCAGAGTGCGGTTTGGGTCCCACTAAGGCTTTTTTAGCGGAGAAGTGGAGCAAAAGGAGAAGGGCTGGGAAGGAGAACGGCTGGGTGCCATTTGGCCCCTGGTTCTCCTAGGGGAAAAGTTAAAGCTGGCTTCCTTGGGCTACTTTGCGCTTCTTCTTCGCTTGTGGCTTTTCCCCCCCAAAGAACAAGATGGAGAAGTCGGTGGTTGTTTCTGTGCCATCTTGTCTATTTTCTTCTGATCATCAAGAAAAAAAACTTAAGTAAATTAGGGGCGGTACAAAGATGCAAACTTTTAAAGTAATCTGGAGAAACCTGCTGCAACCTTGTTTTTAGAGTGGGCTTATGTATAGCAGCTATGATAAGAGGATGTTTCTAAGGCTTACATTAAAAATGGTCTTTCTGAAGCCTGTCCACATTCTGAGTGCCATTTTAGCAAAAGAAATAGCCCGAATATAGGCAGCGTTAATTTCTTTACATCTTCCTCAGAGACTTAAGCACAGCATTTCAAACCACCTTGTATACTCACACTGAGGGTAAGCGCTGCAAGTTCTGAGGTATCTAATACACATAAATCACAGAGAAAAGGCTCTTACTGCCTCTTAAAAGCAGGGACAGCAAAGCTGTCGTAGCTCCACTTCTGCGTGCAAAGCTGTACCAAGCTCAGGAGCAAAGAGGAAAACGATCTAATGGGGAATACTTTCAGCAAAAATTAATGTTGAGAGAGAGGATTTTGCCAGGGCAGCCCTTCAGCAGCTATCGGTGGAGATACTGAGTGAGACACTCATGTCCGCGTATGCTGGAGCAGCTGCAGGCATCCTTACAGACGTACAAACCCACTTGCTCGACATACAGGTTACAAAATGGGTTTTCAGAGGAAGAAAAAATGGAATTAGTGTCCCAGCACAGAGCTGAAGCGGAGGTAATCACGTTATCTCTTCAATTTCGCATCTCTCCCCACTATCAAGTTAAAGGATTATGGTTGGTTTCGTCAGGACTTGGCATAAAAGCATTTTGGGTTTGTTTTGTGTTTTAGGGGTTTTTTGTTTGTTTGTTTTGTTGTTGTTGTTGTTTTAAATCTTATGAGGAATATTGAAAAGCTTTCAGAAATTTCCCAGCTGGAAACCTTTTGCTTCACTTCTGCGTTGCATGTTGGCCTGTGCCAGTGGTGAACTGGGAATCAACGTAGAAACCTAAGAGTGGAAAACAGGGTGGTTCTGAAACAAATTCAGAATCCATAAACAGTGTTTCAAGCTGCCGCTTTTAGAGTGTTTTCCTGCAGAAACGCTATTACAAAATACTCTGGGTTTGAGGAAAAAACCCACATTTTGCAGGGTTTTTTTTTCATTTTAACTTTTTGAAGCATCTCTGATGGGAGGAATTCCAGTCTGTGTGTGTAAACGCCGTGCTGGTGCACCCATGATGCTCACTCAGCCATGCTCTGCAGGGAATTTTGCGTGGCGCATAAACCTCTGTGCACCCACGCAGCCTGACCGTAAAGAGTTTAAGCTGTGTAGGGAACATATGGCTGGTTTTACTTATCTTCTGCTCATTTGCCAGCCAAACTGTAGCAGTAATCAGAAGTTTGGTAGTCTACCATGTGTGTAAGCAAGACAGGTTCGTTCTTTCTCTCCTTTCAGAACTAATCTATGTAAGAAGTAGCAATTTTTTTCTCCACTTTCTAAAGTTTTGTTCAGCTAAACCTTTGGTCCCAGCGCTTTGGAACTTTCAGACATGTATGTGACACTTGCGTTTAAATGATTACGTTGGAACTGGAGCATGGCACAAGCTATAGTATTTGGGAGGCAATGCATACAGAATGGCCTAATACCTTGATGAATTTTGAATGCTTTAGAAGTCTAGATTTTATATCATTATTAGCTTATTTGGCAGATTTCAGAGAATAAAAAGATTAACCTCAAATGCAACCTGCAGCAAACAGTTGGGTACCTTTATCTCCATCTGGCAAAAAAATGGCATGCAAAACTAAGGATCACTGATAGAAGATCCAGCCTGGATCTTAGGGTTCTCTAGCAGTTACTTAATTTTATTTTGTTTGAAATTAATAACTGTCTAGCTATTCATTCAAGCTAAGGACTAACTAGTTGTCAGGCTCCTTGCTCTTAGACCCAGAGGTGTCCCAGTGGTGTGGTCACAGCTGTGCTCTGGGACATGAGCAGAAGATTTGTGGGTGGAGAACCTTACTTCCAGAGCCACTGGTCAGTCAAAAAGGATGGGGCTGTTCTTTATAAACCTCTCTTGCTTTTCATCTCCTTGTGTTGGGCTTTTAAGCCCCAAGTTTAGGACTTGTCTGTGATTTCAAGCTCATCTGGTTGGTGTGGGTGAATTGATCCAGCCCTGTGCCTATGGCAGCCGTGCCAGCCGGGAGCATGGGCCAGCATGAAGAGGGGGCACATCTGCCAGCAGCATGGCTGGTGGGTCAGGTTGGAGCAGGTGTGGAGGAGCAGCAGGGAGCTGCTGCGCTTTTCCCTGAGGAGAGCTGTCCCTGCGGAAGACGGGAGATAATTTGTACCAGTGTGTGTCCGTATGGCTGCATAGGTACAGCTGTTAGGGTGAAAAGATCTCTCTAGCTGTGCTGCAAATATGCGCAGACCCTAAAGAAGGGCCTGTGGGCAGCTGGGGCGTACATCTTCAAGGCAGAAAGCTGCCCAGCAAGGCCTGGTGTGCTCCTCTCTCTGGAGAACTTGGACAAGGAGATTGTGCTTAGCTTGGCTGAGTCTTTCCTCCTGGTCTTTCTGCAGGGGTTTTATCGTGCCACGTATAGGCTGTCAGGGAGCCCCTGAACCCCTCAGATGGGGGTTCCCAACATGGTTTGCTTCAGGCAATATGCTCCGTGATGATGGAAACAGCTCCTTGCTCTTGGGACACGTCCCTGCCCTTCTCTGAAACACTCTGAGAAGTGCTGGTAGCATGCACATCACTTGGGAGCCTCTGGGGTGGGAAATACTCTGGGGTGGGAAATACCTTTGCCTGCTCCCAGGGTACGTTGGAGAGCCCCAGGCTGCAGGGATGGAATTCAAGGTGGCCCCAGCGGCCCACAGGGAGCATGGCAGGGGACCGTTACAGTCCCTTATCCCACCAGCTGCTCTCGCGGGTGCTGGGTTATGTCTACATAATGTATGAAATATAATCAAAAGGTTTGTTCCACACAGTGATGTAAAGATGGCAGAGCACACGCTGAACAAACATGCCTAGAGATATTGCTGAGCGTAACGTCGCAGCCAGCTTTCCTCTTGGCTGATGGAATCACTGTTTTATATTTATGTTCATTTAGGAGATCTATAAATATATAAAAGAAAAAAACCATAGTCAGGCAGCTGTAGATGAGTTTTACTAATCCACAAATTCATTATTCAAGCATCTAAAAATACCTGGTTCTTGCTGAAAGTAGAGGATGATACTACAGGAGGAGGAGGAGAAGTGGCTGTTACTGGTGATGTCTCATTTACGTGCAAAATTGTGGATGCCTATGATATGATTACAGCCAAGATTTCCCTGCTCAAAACAAGTGGCATACAGTGTGGTTATTTAGCTTGATGTAAGTAGACAGATCCGAAAATATATAAATGCCTAATGGTAATATTTCTTATTAGCTAATTTGCCCCAGGCCAAAGGGACTGGGAGGCTCCGGTGTATCCAAATGAGCTTTGCAAAGCTGCAGTTCTTAAGGCTTTCTTCATCTACGTCAGAGCAATGATGAGTAAATGTGAATTCAGATGCCCTAGGAATGCTTGATAAAGCATGTTAGTGAAGGTGAAAAGCGACAGCCAAACCCAAAAATATTCTCAAGTTAGAAGAAAGAAAATTCACCACGATGTGGTTGGCGGTGGGAGGAAATTTGCGGTACCGTGACTGTCCCCAGATGGAATCAGCAAATTCTGTTGTGTATGTGTGTTTTTAGGGTCGTTCAATAGAAGAAAAAGAAATTCCCTCTACGTAACTGTGACTCTCCTCATTGTGTCAGTATTAATTCTAACGGTGGGCCTAGCTGCTACAACAAGAACCCAAAATGTGACTGTTGGAGGTTATTACCCAGGGGTTATTGTAAGTATAGAACTCCTAGGTAGGTCTAGAAAACTTATTGCCTACAAAGTCCCTTGTAATGCTGCAAATGTTATAAAGGGTGATCTTGTCCTGAATATTATGCTCAGCTACTTCATTGCCATTTAATTTATTTGTTTTATTATTATTTTGCACCTGCTGCTCATTCCCATGCAAAAATCCCATCCAAGTGGCAGCTTCCTCTGAGCTTAGGAAATAACATGCTCTTGAGCTAACGGCGAGACAGATAAATAGGTCTTATGTCAGTCAAAGCCACCTGAGAACTTCTTTGTTTGCATACATCACATTAACCCCAGGCAGAAGTAAGGCAAAGAAGGACTATGGGTGCCAAGAACGGTTGAGAGACCAGGTCTTGAAATACTGTTCACGTGAACGCGTGGTCATAAAGTTCACTTGCAGAAGCATTTAACGATTCGGAGTCCCTGCATGAGGAGAAGCACATTAGCAGTAGCTGTGGCAGCTTGCCAGGGGAGCAAGCACATCAAAGCAGCTAGCGCATCCATTTCTTCTTTTTTGTTATCAACAGATAAAAATGGGAAAGGACAATCTTATAGCTTCAAATGGCTCGATTTAGAGAAGACCGCTGCTGCCCAGCCTTCTTGCCAGTAGATGTATAACCTTCTGCAGAAGCATAAGGGACAAGTACATCATGCCCCTCCTGGCATGAGCAGAGGTCTAACACAAGCTGGAAAGCAAGTCCTGGTCTGTTCCTGTGCATGTCTGAGACATGCTCAAAAAGAATCACAAAAAGGACTGAACTGCAGCCAAATTAGGTGTCTTAACAGGTTGAGTATAACTGCAGCCGCCCAGCTAGAGGTTCCTGGTGTGACAGCTGTGGAGTGCTCTGCATTTAGGTTTGGAGCCTCAAATCTGGAGGCTTAAAGCCAGCCCAGATAACTAGGTGGAGACTTGTTCTTGTCTTGTTGTGGGTTGATTTATTTGCCTCACATTGCTGATCTCAGGGAGGTTTATACTTCTCTGTGGACAAGCTCTTCTATGACTGAAGAAAGCCCTTTTCCAGCCATCAGTGTGGAACACTGTTACAGACTGTGTTGTGCCTCTTTGGTTTAGGATTGGTTTTCTGGCTTGTCCCAGTAACTCCTGCATTTAGACCTGATCTTTTTTTAAAGAGAAGTGTAGATGGAAGGTGTTGAGAAAGGTGACAGGCTGGCTTCAAACTCTCCCCACTTAGCCCACGCTCTGTCAGCCTGAGTTGAACCTCGTGCTTCAGAGCAGGTCCTGCAGACTGATGCAGATGGATAGAGCCTGTTGTTCACATCCCCTTGACATCTCCCATGCTATTTATGCTCTGGGAACGTCAGCATCGCTTACGCTTTTGTAAGACTCAGTCTACTCAAGGAATTGATGAATTCCTGGACTTGGGAAGGGCATTGAGTTACATTATTCAGAGGCACCCTGACAATTTGTGTTTGTCACCAAATTCCCCCTCTCGGTTAGTTCATTAATCCTCTGTGTGGAAATGTGTGATGACCTCGCCTGTCTCCCTGCACAGGAAAACATTTCAGCGTGCTGCTGGATGCTTCAGCTTAAAATAGCTGATGTTTTGTAACAAGCTTGGATTTCTCCCTTTACTGTGGAAAAAAGGCTTGCTGTGGCGCATGAGTACTCGGTGAGTTGTCCCCAGGCAGGTGGCTTCCACAGCCCTGAAGAAGCAAGTCCTTGCAAGTCTTGTCATCCAGAACTTCACACGAGTGTGAGGTCTGCGTGCATCTCCGTCAGGGGTTTCTGTGCACCATTAGTGGTGCACCACCATTAGTCATACCCTGAGTACCCTGCCTTGGTAAGGAAAAGATAGAGCCAGAAGTCTCTTTGTGTGCTGGGTGACGTCTCCATGGATGGACCAGATTCATGGATGGGATCATCTCATGGGACATTAGATGTCTTATCGCTGCCATGCCTAATGCACCCTTCTTTCCTCCTTTAACTTGTGTGTCTTGGGCAAACACCTGTTGTGCGAGGAGGAAACATGCAAAGAAGTGGCTGTCTGATGTGAGAGATTATCTTCCCAGGCCTCTGCTCCCAAGGAAGGACAGAACTGGGCACTGGAGACCTTCCATGCTTCAGTAGGACTTTGTTTGGTTGGGTCTTTTGGGGATTTTGGCTATTTTACTTTCCCAAACAGTGCAGTTCCTCATTGACACAACTGGAGGAGCTGAAGCAGAGGGTGCAATGACATGTCCTGTAGTCAGGCTGCCTTCATCTTCCTCCATGACCACCGACACCTTCACAACTACATCTGTGAACACCTCGGCTGTGCCTCTGTGGGAAATACCCTCACCGGCGGCTGGATGACTGCCCTGGGCCTGGGAAGCCCAGGGTGTAACAGCAATGCTCAGCAGACAAGAGTAACGATCAAGCGCAGAGGGCAAGCACCCCTGTGGAAGCAAGGCTCTGTGAGATATGTGTGTTGTCTCCAAGTTATACCAGCTTCCACTATCTGTGTAAATGACTGACTTTCTTAGGCTTTGACTGGCAAACCTATTCTCTAATGGTTCTTTCTCAAACATATTGGCCTGGGGCTTTACTCTGAAAAAGCACATTCATTTTGTGTCCTGTCCTCCTTTCAGACAGACGTCCCAGGGGATCATATCCACCAGCAAATAAGTGATGCAATTGATGGAAATTACTAAGAGCTCTTTGTCCCATCTGTAGAAGAACAAGTGGTTTTCCCATTAAGGCAATGAGAATTCCCGTCAATTAATGAGAATCTACTGATTTATTTGGTCTTCACGTGTTGGATGTACAGACTTGCTATAATTTCTTCTTTTTGAATTATATTAAATTATTCGAAGTATTCCACTTTTTTGTTTGAGGCTGCTCTGAAACACCACGTGGCCATTGCTCTTAAACGTGTTGGACCAAGCTGAAAGGGCACAAAAGATTTTTCTTGAGCATTTGCTTTGGGTGTGCGTCGCCACACAACTTCCTTGCTGCTAAACATCACCAGACTGAAAATAATGCCTGGATCTCCCAGGTTTTGGGCTTGGAATTGAGCTGTAAAACTCCCATTACTTGGGGATGGTGGGGGTTGTTGCTTGCCCAAGCTGAGCAAAATAATAAGGCTGGAGGCACTGGCAGATCAGTTTGGGGCAGTTCAGCAGTGCCCCTGGCTCTTTGCCCTGCCTGCCTGCTGCCCCGATGTTAAGCAGCACCTGGCTTCGTTGCTGTGCTCCCCACCATGATAGTTTGTCCTTGATGTGGGGACAATGGTCTCCGAGAGCTCAGAGTGCAAGGCAGGCAGCCGGGAAGCAGCGGCCTGATCGGCTGCTCCGCTTTAATCCCTGCCGTCTGAGCCAGCAGCCCTTGCTGCGCGCGGCACTGCACCAAATGTTACTGGGCTTAAGCAGAGCAGGGGAAGAGTTAAGCCCAACTTTTCATCATGTTTGTGTCTGCTAATCTCTGCATGTGCCTCTGCTTGTTAGTATTGGATTTATTAAACCCTTTTTTTCTATTCCTTGATCTTAAAATATCAATTCCAGCTTAGTTGACTCATTCTTGAATCACTGCGGCTTGTCTCATGCCTTATTCTGCTTCCTGAGGAGTTGGCCAGTTGTTTGGCATTCTCACCCAGATCTTCACTGCCCCCCTAGTCCATTGATTGGATTTGTACCCTCTTAATATGACCAGTCCAACTGTAGGACTTTTCCGGCATTTCTCATTTTGCCGACCCATAGAAGTAGAGTTGAATATGCTCTACACCAGTCAAAGACCTTTCTCGGTGTGACACGGAAGTACTTCTGCATCTCCTCTCGTAGTCTGTGGTTCCTGATTGAAGTCCCTGTTTCTGGCCTGGCTGAGGTGTGCTCTGTCCTAGAAACTTCTGTTTAGTGTAGCTAAATAGCTTAAGGCTATGGAGAAAGGAGGTGGGAAATCGCACTCCTGGCTGACTTCACTGAGCTGAAATAAGAACAGTGTTGTCAGTTACGGCAGCAAGAAAAGGTGCTTTTGCTGGAGTACCTTGTTCTGTTGGCTGGGCTATCATGAGCTTTTCTGGTAGAAGACCCTGGTTGATGCATCCTTACCCCTGGAAACGAGGGAGGAATAGAAGGCAGCAGAAAACTACTAAATCTTCCCAAGTTTAATTCTCCCTTATTTCGTATTTCACATCAAGAAACTCTGAGTTGAAAACTTTGGTGATTGCTCACGCCCTTGGTGAGGTTCCAAAAGACTGGTCCTGCAGATGCTAGTGATGTGGTCATCCTAGGTTTGCATCTGGAGGCTCCTGAGTGTTCAGAGGGTTGTTCCAAGACAGCGGTGTATATCCTCATCCACCAGCCATTTCTCAGCATCACTGGGGAGGGGATGGAATTCAGACCTCATCCTTTTGGTTTCCACACATGCTTTTAGTGTCATATAAGTGATACACGTGATAGTTCCTGCTAGTGAGAGACTCCACTGATTCCTTGCTGAAGAGTGCTCACACATCCGCAGTATGTTCTTTTGCTGCTTCTGGATTTAATTGTGTTCTGTCTGTCTGTAAAATATGCTGGATATTGTCCTGATCTAAATGCTAACAATATGTTGTTTTTCAGCTTGGTTTTGGGTCGTTTCTTGGAATAATTGGATCAAACTTGATAGAAAACAAAAGGCAAATGGTAAGTTCATTATAAAAACTTTTTTGAAAGAATGACAGTAACTCAAATGTTGTATGTAAAGAGTAGTATTGGTTTTCCTAACTCTGCCAGGGTAGTGTTGCATACCTCTTCAGAACTAGAGATGGTTCCTGGCAGCCCACGAGAATAAGGCTGTTAACTCTGATATTTTTAAACTAAAGAAAAATGCTCAAGGAAGCACAAAGTGACTATACACAGTCTCATTGAACTCACTGAGATTTTTTTTTAAAGGGCTTGAAATGGAGTGTTTGGAGTTTTCAGGATAGTCAGTGCTTCACAGACTCATGCCCAGTGCTTTTTCTGTTGAGCTGTCACAGTATGTGAGACATAATATGGTAAATAACATAAACGTACCACATTTCTTTTAAATCTTTTAAAATAAATGCTTAGAGGCTTGGGGTTCTGCAAAAATTGTTTTTGGCCACTTTCTATTCAAAGCAAAGGATGGAGAAGAAGATCAAGCAGGTTGTGTAACAGCCAGTGCAGAGACTGGAGGTGAAAGCCCTTAAAGGGCCCAGCAGAAAGTCCTTCCTGAGGACAGGAGTGCTCAGAGCTCTCTGCTCTTGATATGTCTAGAGAAAAAGTCACTTGAGCTATCAACGCGACTAAAAGCACGAAGCCTGGTGTAATTGAAAAGCAACCACCTCCTCCAGTGTTGCCGATCAACGTGCGTGTTGCTGGTCCTTCTTTCCAAACACCTCTTCAAGTAGGAAGGAAAATCAAGAAACTTTCGCACGCTGTGAAGCAGCAGTTGTGGACAAGAAGGCCAGAAGACGCTGGCTAGACCAGATGTGTGGACCACAGTGCTCTCTGGTTCCCCCCTCGTGCTGCAAGGAGGCTTTTGTGTGCTGGGACTGGGCAGCCACTGTCTAGGCAGGTCTCTGGTGTCCCATCCTGTGGGAGCAATGTTCAGAAGAGAGCAGGTGGGCAGTGAATATGCAGGTAGCACAAACCAGATGAGACCAGCATTGTTGATACGATGTGATCACAGCTGAGCTTGTGCTGGGGTGGGAGGGGGGTCTCTCTGTGCAGTGGGGACAGAGCTGGCCCAGATTACCCCCTTTGGCAAGCACAGCAGACTTGTGTGGACTTGGCTGGGTCTCTGATGGCCCCTCAACGTGTCTTGCAGATGCTGTTTCGCAAACCCCTCATCTTCCTGCCTGTGCCTGAAGGTAGGGGCTGTAGTGCTTGGAGGTGTCAGTAACAGGGCTTAGGGTGGGGGGAAGTCTTTTGGGAGAATTTAGCAAAAGATGTGGGTAGAGAGAGATCAAAAGAAGTTGGTACCTGATGTGGTCCCGGCAGGCTGTCGAGCTCAATCTTTCCTAGCCTGCTTGCTCTGCTTGGCACATGTGGCTGGCTAGAGGGTAGTATGTAGGGAGGTACAGTCCAGCTTGTGGAGCGCCCTATGGGCACACCTGGCTCTACTTGGCTCTCCCGGGAGAGCGGCTGCAGTCGCCCTCCCCGGTGGTTGCCCCATGCTCTGGCAGTGACACCCCTCCAGCCTTCCTCGTCTGAGGTTGCACAGAGCCAAGGAGAGGTCGTGCTGTCCCTGCAGCCTGTCCCGCTGGCCCGGTGCTGCTGCCTGCCTTTGCAGGGATGGAGCTGCCTCTGCGGGGGGGCTCAGGGATCAGATTAGCAGGGTGTGCTGCTGACCAAGGCTAAGGCACGTTTGCCAAGCTGCAGAGGGAGTTGGGAGAAATTCCTGCTTGTCCTAATCCAGAGGCTGGGCTGGGCTGCCGTGCCCTTTGCTTTGCGAATGGCGTGCTCCCTGCAGAGCAGGAGGGAGAGGGTGAGGCAGCACGGTAGGAGAGGAAAACTGCCTTTCCCACAGTCAGACGGGGTGCAGGGCAGGTGGGTTTCCCGGTGGATATTTTCTGTTGTTCTCACACTGGCTCTGCAAGAGCATCATGTCCTGTTCTTTCTTTCCTAGCAGGGTTTCCAAGCCTCTTGCTCGTCATGTATTAGCAGCATGTCAGGGTCTGGTTGAGCAATGACGATGTTATGCCAGCCCTGTGTTGCTCAGAGGAGTGCTCATGAGTGACAGCGTGGCTCTGACTTGATTTATTTGTTTATCTGAAGAGCCTTGGGTAGCCCATGTTTATTCTTTTCATCTCTCTATCGTTTTGTGTCCTAAAAAGCACGCATGACCCAGCTTTGCAGGCATTGCGTCACTACTGCCTCCGTTGGCAGCTAGTGTGTCTCTGCTCTGACCACAGAGAGGACATGCCGTAGCTGTCACTTATTGTCCCCATGCTTTAGTCACATCTCCTCCTTGCCCAGGAGCACTTTACGGTGGCAGTTTTGTCCATGACATATTTCCATAATACCACTGGCAGTGCAGGTTTTTTTTTTTTAATCTTCTGTGAACTTCCCCAGTGTCCTAGTTTGCTGAAAGGCAGTCTTAGTGTTGCTCGTTACACGGTTGCTCCTCAGTGGTGGCAGGAAGAGCTAAAAGCAACTTCTGCTGCCGTGTTCTTGTGCGTGTTCCTGCCCATGAGCTGGCTGGGGAGTGTGCGGAGCCGAGCAAGCCAGTGTGGCTGACGGGGAGAGCTAATCTGAAGCAGCATTCCACTTCTCTCCAGCCTGCCGACAGGAATAGACCTCTCTTGTTTTTCCCACCCGAGCGTATTGGCTTTCATGCTGCACGTCTGCACTTCCCACTTGTCAAAGTGAGGGAGAGCTTTCGTCCCCCCGGGAGGGCCAGCTGCCCACCCGCCTGCCTGCCAGCACTGCAGGCAGCTCCGACTTACACCCCAGCCGCCCGCTCAGCAGTTTTCAGGTGAGGAGTCAGCGTTTTACATGCCTTTGTGACAGTCATCCGTGCCATGGAAAAGTAGTAACCAAGAGCTTCACAGCCCATGTGTCGCTGGACCATGGCCTAAAGGGAACCTCAGCCCAGGGCACTCCTGCTTCGTGGTTCCTGCACTGTCTGAACCCGGTTTGTCTTTTCTTGTCCGAATGCTACTCCGTGTGGCTGACTCCGGCAGGAGTTAGATGAGTGAAGACCAATCACTAATATCACACGGCTCTTGACAGGGGCTTGTGCTTGCTACAGTAGCAGTATTGCCAATGCCAAATCAAAAATCTTGTTGGCAAATCATGAGATTAGTTTAAAACCATGGGATTTTTAACATTAATTTATGTGGGTTTATTTGCTGTTTGATTTATCATAAATTCTCAGTATTTGGTTTTCAGGCTGTTCTTTCTCCAGCTGAGAGAGAGGAAACTGTGTGTAAAGTGAGCAAACCCATTTCTAACATCAGATCCTTATCGCCTAGTAGGGCTGTTATGAAAGTATCATCATTAACCTTGTATTATTTTAAATAACCATATTAGCAGCTCCTATCTGCAATCAGGGGAGACTGATAAATACCTTAATTGTATATATTCAGTGTTTGGCTCACTTCCCATCTCCAAGGGTCATGCTATTTAGGGAGAATATCCTTTTCCTATATGTATGAAACAAAGTACAGAGAAAAAGTAAACTTGCTACAACATAACCTAAGCCATAAAACCCATTTCTTCCACCGAGACTGTGAGAAGCTGTGCTTTCTCCCCTTGAGTGGTTTCAGTGGTTGTGGTAGTGAAACAGTGTGACAGCTGTAATGGGTGGTGCAAGTTGTGATCCAGATGTGGAGATGGTGGGGGTCTGAGTGGGGAGGAAATGCTGGTGTTTACAGCTGACAGAAACAGGGTCCCAGCATAGGATCTGATCCTGGAAAACTTGTCACCTGCTGCCATCTGCGAGTACTTTGTGGCACAGCATCTAATATTCCAGTAACAGCTTGTTCCTAGTGACTGTGCCTTGTTTGTATAGTCATTGGGTTAATTTCACAGTCTGCTCTATCTACTGCTGCGGTTTTTATTTGCAGTAGGACAGTGTACGTCTTGAATACTTGCCTCATCTAGAAAACCATTTTATTTTCTCTCATTTTGAAGCTAACTCAAGTAAGCAATTGTACAGGGACCGTTTCCACTGTCCCAAGTGAGCCCTCCTGCATCTCCACTCATTGCTCAAGCTGACCTGGCCTGCACGTGGATATTGCTGGAGGAAGGTCTGTTTTCACTGAGGGAGGTTTAGGTAAAAACAGTGCGATTAACCTAAAAATCCTGAGATACTTAAAAAATACATATAGGATCCTTCTGGCTTGTGTTTGTCAAGGGGTTTGGCTTGTCTTTCTGAGAACTGGATCCTCATGCAGTGGCCGGAACCAAGGTTTTCGAGCAAACTTAGGACCTGAAGCTTTAAAACAAACATCCCTGTGCTGGGAGACCCGAGATAGCAGTTAGCCTGGCCAGCACCCACAGCTATTTTTGTGTTTGTGCTATTAATGATTTTTACTATTCCTCAAAGCTCCTGATGGCCAGAGTCACATTTGTACTTGTGGAGAAGCAGTTTTTAAGAGCAGTCAGCAACTGACACTTGAAGGCTGTGATTGCTGGAGTGGAAAACCACCAGGGAAAAACCCACTAAATCTTTCAGTTCTTTAAATGGAAATACTGCTGTTCCCCAAGCTACGTCTTTGTGAACCTGCCTGTTTGAATGCTGTGCTTGCCGTCCCTCCGCGGCCCTGTCGATATCCCCGATGCGCTTTGGCAAGGAGGATTGGGATCGGTATTGGGAGCTCTGTGCGTGATGAGCTGGTCTGGAGCCCGCTGGCAGCGGCTGAGCTGCTGCTCGGGAGCGAGGAGAGGGGTTGTGTCGGCACTTGTGCATGGTTCCCCGAGCTGAGCACTGGCATTTTTGGCAGAGGTGGTGTTTAAAGTGGTATAGTGGGAGTAGAGACTTTGTTTCTCATACCTGGGTTGGGATTTGAGTATTTCTGGTTTACCTTCTGAATGCTTTCACCCTAATTTTAAGAATGGGCAGGATGGGGCCAGTGGAAGACGATCAGACCTGTCTGACTTCTCCTTGAGCTGAAGCTCCCCTAAGCCAGGAGGAGGCTGTGCTCACCACAGCCCGGCACCCAGGAGCCCAGCCACACTGCTGTGAAGGTGTACAACACCCATGTCATAGGCTGGTCAGCTGTCTTCTGGTCTCATGGCTTTGTGCTTATGCCTGCATGAAAGCATTGTTTCCTGAAGGCGCAGTCCCACCAGAGAGATTTGCATACAGCAGCCTCCTGCGTCCGTACAGCCCGGGAAGCGTTCACAGGAGCTGCTCCTCACTGCGCTCCAGGATGGGGAGAGACATAATCCCCTCCTTTCTCTCCAGGGAAGAGTTAAGGACAGCAGCAGCCAGAAGAGGAGGTGTATCCTCAGCCTAAGTTTAGTGCTTGGGAGTCATGGAAAAACTTGCATTACAACATCAAGTCCCCAGAGGACCAGTCTGGTACAACGCTACTACTCCTGCTGCCTTATAGGAGCAGACTCTCTCCTTTGAGATGCACATCCCATTGCCTTCAACGAGACCAGTCTGTGCAGCCTGGGCAAACATGTGGGTCATTGATCGCTTGAGGCTTTATTGACTGTGGTTTACGTATCCTTGTGGAGAGGGCGCAAAACGCTTGGTTGTGGAGAGGCAGATGATACTTTGCTTTGTTTTCCTTTCTCAGCTGGTTGCATCGATCGTCTTCATCAGCTTCGGCGTCATTGCTGCGTTCTGCTGTGCCATAGTAGACGGTGTCTTTGCTGCCAGACACATAGTAAGTGCTTCCAGGAAAACACAGGTCCTGTGGTGCTTTTACTCTAGGAAAACAGGTGATGGTGTCTGTAATCCCGTAGCAGTCCACATCAAACCCTGTAAATATATGTCACGTGCTGAATGCTGTTTTAAATCATAAACTTTAGAAAACTGTATCAGTTTTTCAAAAATATTTTGAAATTAGCAAGCATTAAGATCTTAAAACTTTGCTTTAGTTTTTTTGGGTGTGCTTTATGTGTTTACTGAGTCTCAAAACTGTAAGATGTAATGTGAATTACAGCTATTACCAAGGGACAGCATGTGAGCAGTACCACCTATTGTATGTTAAATGTAAGCAGAGGTAGTTCTTAATGCTGATTGAACCACTGGATGTTGTAGTCGAATGAAGCAATTTGATACGAAGCTCATTAAAGTGTTACAGTATAAACAGGAAGCACTTGCAGTAAGTTCTCAGTTTCCATTCGATGACCTAAAAAAATACGAGCTACTGCTGTCATGACCAATCGCTAGTACAGTGGGATGTGCAAAAACTTCAGTTATTAGTATAGAAATGAAAAAAGAACAATTTCATTTCAACATTTTAATTGAAATTTATAACTGCAAACAGATTTTTGTCCTGCGACTCTGCAGTTTGATGACTTTTTTTGAAATTTTTTGCAAAATGGGATTAAAAAGACAGATTTGGGGTTTATTTGTGATCAGAATGGAAAGGAATTTCAGAAGGTCAGAATTACCCGTGAAGTTGAAGCTCCCTGTATCAGCTGGCTCATTATTTTCCTTGCAAAGCCAACTCCCCTTTCCTGCCCTTGAGCATCCCTATGGTAGAAAGACGGCTGGGCGGCAGGATTTGCTGACAGAGCTCCACTCAGCTGCGTGATAGGTCTCCATCTGTCGGGATGCAACCAGAAAGTCTTGGCCATCTCTGACCCCCTTGCGAGAGCATGTGAAGCATTAGCTTTGATAAATAGATGAAGCTCCTTCGACTCCTGATCCTGGCCATGTGGGTCTGAGCCCCACAAGACTTGCTCTGGGATTTTTGGGTGCTGACCTCATGGATCAGGTGATGGCATGAGCTGGCACCTCCTCCCAGCTGGCCCCGGGGATGTCTGCGTGTCTGAGGCAGCCAGAGCTGAGCAGTTAGGATGACAAGGGCTCTGGTTTCTGCCTCTTGATGAACGGACGTGCTTTTGGCCTCGCTTCACCCCCGAACAGCCCAAAAATGTCACTGTCTTGCTGGAGACGTGCTCCTGCCACGCTAGCACATAGCGTTCCCCCTGCCGCTGCCCTGCCACCCCGAGCTTTGGATCAGACACCCAGAGAGCAAGTCTGGCTGCTCTTGGGAAGGGCTCACTGGTGCGGATACACACCCAGCGTTGCTTTCCCTGAGGTTTTTCCCCAGGAACCAGGCTGCCCCAAAGTGAGACGTTAATGCATGTTTGCAGGCTGAGCCATTGGTCATCCTCCAGAGCTTTCCCACAAGTCACTCAAGAGCCCAGAAAGACAGATTTGCCAACAATTTAATGAGAAATTGTTATGATTCAGCATGAAGAACCCTTGGAAATACGTCAGGCAGCCCTGGGATGGGGGATGAGGAATGAATCATTCCATTCGGGGTGGCCGCCCTCACCCAAAAGAGCCCAGCTTAAGAGCCTGCTCCTCCCGTGCTAGCTGCAACTAACACCTGCCTCCAAGGACCAGGGTTAAACATCACCTGGGGCTCAGGGGGGTGCCCTGGGTGGGGATGTTGCAGAACAGCCACTGTATTGAGGAGCTGGTGCGAGAGCGGGGTCTCGCTAAAGCCTGGCCACTTTGCCCAGACCAACTGGCTGATTTTGATTTTACCGCAATGCTAAACCTGGTGCTTTTCCTTTGGCAGGATCTAAGGCCACTGTACGCGGGGCGATGTCAGTACTACTCCAAGAGTACAACCCCACCGGAGGTGAGAGCAGGTTTGGCTGTGTTGTCTCTGTGAAGGGACTGGCTTCATGGTGCAGGTGGAGGAACCTGCTGCCAGGCTCCTGCTCCGGTGTCCCAGAGGTCTGCAAAGTGAGGAGGGGGTGGGAGGCTGGGCTTGGGGTGGGAGCAAGGTGCCAGGAGGACTCGGGGAGTGAATTCTCCATGCTTGGTATTGTCACGTTAGTGACGAAGCAGGTGGAGAGGAGGGGATGGGGGACAGGAGAATACACCAGTTTCTCTAGATTTTCAGCTGCACATTCATTACAGGAGCAGGGTGGTGGGTTAAGAGTTAGGACAGCAGTAATTTCTGTGCATACCAGCAACATATACCAGCCTCTGCTCCTCTGCTGTCTGTTGTCTTCTCCAAAGAGAAGTGCACTGGGGACGGATGGTCCTGCCACATACTGACAGTGTGTGTGGACGTCTTTGGCTGCCTTTTCTGTGTGCTGAGAGTCTCTCTGAGATTTCCTCATAAGTTCCCAAGTAGTTTCAAATAACCACTATATTCTAAATTAAAATGCCTGCTTGAGGTGCAAAGTAAGTACTACCCAGTGGCACTGGTGGGCTCCATTCTCTTTTCAGCACAAAGACCGTCCATGTGAGCTTGGGTGTTATTACTCACAGGCAGACAATTAACCGCTTTAGTCAGTTATTCATCAATATGGGAATCTTGCTCTCAGTTTGAATCATCCTATTGACAACTCTTTGCTCTGAGTTGCTGTGTGGTGAGGAATGTTAGTTCAGGAAGGTCATGGCTTCTCGGAAGAGTTGCCCAACGCCCTTCCTAGGCAGGCATGTGCTTATCTATGACTTCCCTGTGGTGAAAGGAAACGCTGGTCTGTTCTAGTCTAGTGCGTCTTTATTCCAGTATGACTGTGTACTTTGTAGAAGCTGTGCTGCAAGATAAGGAAAGAAAAATCTGCCAGGGGCTAATCTGGAGATCGGTGCAAGATCTACGTGTAGAGTAGGCCAAAGAGCAGCAGAAACAGTGTTCGGTGGTTATGTCCTTATGTGCTTTATGTATTTTTTCTGGATTCACACAGGCAATCTGTCACCCACAGCGCCGTGCACCCTGCACACCAAAAATAAAAACCAACACCTGCTTCTGCTGTGACCTGTACAACTGTGGAAAGTGAGTAAGCTAAAAATACCATTCCTGGCCGTGGGAAGTGCAAGGAATGCTCATGCTGGTTTGCAGGTGTTTGAAGGGCCAGGACAGGGCAGGAGCAAAGTATTGCTTAATGACAGCTGTTGTGGGAACGGATCTTAAGCTGTGGTTGCTAGCCACAAGCACTCCCAGGCAAAATATGATCAAGTAAAGGGGGTGTATGAAATACGCTAAAGCAATCCCAGTTACAGGTAAGCATGCTCCGGGCCAGCCTGGCTGGAAAAATGAAGAGGGCGGGAGTTTCCATTACTTCTGCGCTTGGTGCCTTCCCCAGTTTTTCCCCTGTTGAGCGTCCCTTGTCTTAACACCTTCCTTCTGTGTTGGCACTGCTTATTCGCTGGGTTTTATTTTGTTTTAGAAGGTGGAAGATGTGAAAACTAGGACACTGTTCTTCCTCACCTTGTTCACCATTTCATTCCCACCCTGCAAACAGGGAGGAGGGATCACAGGCTGGTGCCATCTGCATGTTCATAAATCAGCGTCCTCTCTGCCCAGTGAATATCTTTCATGGTCACAAGAGGTTGGAAGACGTACCAGCGCTGTGCAAAGATGAGTCAGAAGGGTGGTTACCAATCGAGAACCACTGCATAGTGATCACACCATCGTTAGATCTGGCTACTGTGCCTAAGCCAACTTAAATTACAGCATGCGCTGCTTATACCATTTGGAATGTCGAATGTGTGTCAGCAAGCAATTAATAAATTGATTTTTTTTTTAGTGCTGGCTCTTGCCTAGGGCTGTTTCAGGCTTAGCATTTCTCACAGTGCTTAGTTGGGCTGGTCCCCACTTAAATCATTGACTGTGGTGGAGGAATATCAAAAGCTGCTGTTGGGAGAGGGTGGTTCTGCATGCTGGGAAGGGTAATCCCTGGTCTCTGTAGGACTTTGTTTCTGTGGAAGCCACTGCAGAAGGGTGAAGCTCACGCTTCCCTTTGACAGTTTACAGAACATGATCCCTTTTTACTAGCTGAAGACAGCAATACACAGAGAAGTAACTGGAATAGAAAAACTTCTAACTTTTCTGTATTTTTTTTTTCTTTTTTTTTCCCCAGTCAGGCTGCTTCAAGGTCCTGCCTCTGACCCATTTTCCCCTCTCTGATGTACCAGTTGTTACCATCTCAGGCTTGCTTAGTACCACATAAGTGTTGTGTGCTGAGGAGGTGCAGGTTCTTTTGGGATCTCAGTAAGGAAGGCATGGACGCTTAAGGCTGGTTAGCTCACATATTATGTAAAGGATGGAAATGATAGAAAAAGCGACAGCAACCTTGCATCCTCCTGATGCTGGGAACCCTGGCTGTGGCAGCATCGGATGAGCCCCTTGCTGTCGATAAGTACGTGCTGTACTTATCTGTACAATGCTGAATGTTCTCGGTGGTACACCAAAGCTTGCTGAGAGCTTTACACTCTCAAACATCTCCATAGGAACAAGCTCTTGCAAACAGTACATAAAGGTTGTATTGTTAAAGGCAGTCACGGTATGTGCTCAGGTTATACAAGGTCATGCAGGCTAACACAGGTTTTTATGACCTGTGGTTATGCTCTGCCTCGATTCTGCTTGAAATTCCTGTCTCCTTGTTGCAGTGTCTTCTGCAGTGGCCTGCTACAACAAGAAAAAAGGAAAAGAAAAAACTGAAATTGAGTAATGAGGGAAGGAGGGTGGCTCTTGTGAAAGGGGGCAGGTTCCCACAGGCCTTGCAGAGTCTGCTGGGGAGCTGAGCCTGGATCTCCTGCTGCTTGGCCTTGAATATGAGCTTGTTCATCCCCATTTCCTCAAAGCCCTTGTGCAGTTTGAGCCTAACCCCATATGTGAGCTGGCAGATAAGTCATTCATAAGCCCTTAGTATTGTTTGTCCCCAATAAATATGTTTTCTTAAGGGGAATTTGCTGTAGCCCACTACATCTGGTAAGCTATGCCGAAGGCCAGCCTGTTCCCCCAAGCGGCAGTGAGGGAGAAGTCATTACTGAAGAATCCTGCATGCGAGACTCCAGCCCACGTGTTGCAGGAGCTGCTCTTCCGTTTCTACAATAATGACCTAAGTGGATTCGACTGAGTTTTCTCCGGCTCTTTTCTGCATGTGGAAAAGCTCAAAAATGTGAGCGGGGTCCTGCCAGCCCATGCCACGGTAGAGCTGCGAAGGGCAGGCAGCTGGAGCAGAGCAGCTGAGTTGGATGACCTTTGTGGCCAAGCCCTGCGGTGCCAGGAGGCCAGCTGTGCCGTCCTGTGCCCGTCCTACCCAGCTGCTCGCGTGCTGGTAAGGAGCAGCCAGCACTGCCCTGGGGAGCAGCCACAGCTTCTCAGGGCACGGACTGATTTCCCTGGATAGTTCCAAGACCAGTTTGTCCTTGGGAAGCCTCCAGCATCTCTGTGGAGATTTCAGATGACAGGAATAAGAGGCAGATTCAGACTCAAGGTCATTTGGGTATTTGCCGGCCTTGCAGGACTTGTTTCACAACAGATCAAGCTGCCTTCTGCCGTTGTCATGCAGGGAGATCTCAGATGCCACAAGCATGGGATCTAGCAGGCTTTATCCCCACTCCCTCGGGAGTTAGGTCCAGGCGTGTCATTAAATTGCAGAATGCATCCTACTGTCCAGCAGAAGTGCTTAGGTTTTATGATGTGTGGTGCATTTTTTTATCACTGTTGGGTTTTTTTCCTAATCTAGCAGAGTAGAGATTTCTGGAGGCTACTATGAATACATTGATGTCAGCAGCTGCCAGGACATCATCCACCTTTACCACTTGCTTTGGTCAGCAACGATTCTGAACATAGTGGGGCTGTTCCTGGGGATCATTACAGCAGCGATACTTGGAGGCTTTAAAGACATGGTAAGATGGTCCCAGTTTCTCTGTGCATTAAACAAAATAAATCAGGCAAATTTCCTTTTAAAAATAATCATGAAAGCAACTATTGGTGTTTCAATGCACATGATCCGTGTATCACTGCAGTTAGGCTGGAAAGAAGGGCATGAAGTAACTGTAAGGAGAAAGTGGAAATGATTCACTGCTCTGATCTGGTGTCACCACCTGAACGCGACTAGAAAAGATGAACAGAAATAGGAGATTGTATTTTCAAAAGGAACCTTCTCAGACGTGTTGGCAATACCTGGATGAATGAAAATAAGCTCTTTCTTAAAAATTGATCTTTCTTTTCATAGCATTGACCTTCTACAAGGAGTGTGGTGGTTGCTCATGAATTGTTGATTTTATAGCAGTAGTAGGGTTCTGAGCTTTACAGACTGTTTAAGCAGCCCTGTTAGGCTGAAATTCTCCACGTGGTTTCTTCATGGTGCAGAATCTGAGGGGGTGAAAGATTGCAAAGTTCAGATAATGAAAAAAAAATGCAATTCTCACAACCTGAGCTTTGAAATACCCTCACTTAACCAGGCTGCCTGTTACCTTCCATACAGTTTTGTTCTGCAGAGGACAAATCAATGGGGAGAACTGAACATTCAACAGAAAAATTGAGGGGGGGGAGGTGTTCAGTTTCACGTGACTCATTTGGAATAGTACAAAATGAGACACCTAGAAAAGAGCATTTGTTGTCCTGGCAATACATTTTTCTTACAAACAAGTCTCGGGCCCTGCACTAAAGGTGCCCTTATTTCAGAACTCTGAACTTTCCTACACTCTTTTCAGACTTGCCAAAATCTTCCTAAACAAAACAGGAGACACATTTCCAGCTGTGCATCGTGGCCTTTTGTGATGTGATGCACATCAGACAGCCTGTAAACCTCTGCAAAACAAGACATCTAGGAGTGTCTGTGAACAGTAGTACCGGAGGAGTTGAAATATGCTGATGTCGAAATGCACTGAATAACAGAGTAATCAGAATTAATGGATTCTGCCTCCTACTTGTGAAGATGCAATCTGAACCGTTGTTTTGTTTGAGCACTGGTGTGCACTGGGCTATTGCCAGCTCCTTCTGGGGAATCTGAAACAATGGGTGGCTGAGGAATGAAATGGCCTCGGGACTCACCTGCTGCCTGAGAGGGAACCAGATTGCCAGTTGCTAATTCGGCAGAGTTGTGCTCTAAAAACACACAGTGCTCCTTTAGATCTTTCCTGCTTTCGTTTAGCTGTCGGCGTTCTGTGACTTGGTTAGCAGCCTGAGAGTCTCTCTTTTTGTTTTCACAGACTCCTTCTCTCCCTACTCTGAACTGTACGGTTGAAAACGCACACCCTTCGGTGTCCTACTACTCCAGGCCACAAGTGACATCGTACAACACCTACTACCACAGCACTCCTCACCTGCCTCCCTACTCTGCCTATGACTTTCAGGTAGGGCGCGTTACAGGATGTTTTCTTGTTTTGCGGCAAGGTTAAATCCAGCTGGTCTGCAGGACTCTGGAGGCCTGTCTTCCCATCATTCACACAGTTTAATTTTCCTGTTCCTGCAGAGAACACCAAATCTTTCCTACTAGGCATCAGTCCTTGGCAGTGCTCTCTCGTACAAGGGCAGTGTTTTCCTGAAAGCTGTCCTTGAAGAGCGGGCAACAGAACCTGCTGCCTGCCTCCCCCGTCGGTCACTGGCAGAAGACCACATTAAAAATAGGCATTGCCTCTGGCACCCGTGATGCTCCGAGGGCAGTGGCAAGGCAGGGTGTTCAGGTGCTAGTTTTTATTAGGCCAACTTCTATGTCTGAGAGAAGCAGATGAACTTTTTGGAAACAAGCTGTTTGAGCTCCTGAAGTCACATACTGACTGAAAAGCTGTTCTGTTGTGGCGTTTTTCCACATGCTTCAGCTGGTCTAAGAACAGTCCCTGCAAATATCACCTCTGCTGTAATGTATCCCTTCCTCTTCTGAGTTATGGAGCTGTGCTGCTGGAAACAGTGATTTCATGTGAACCTTGCTGTCAACGTCAGCTTTCACTTGTTGAAGCAGATGAGGGCATTTCCTCCTCAGCTCTTCTGTCAGGTGGATGTTACCACAGTGGTGATGTTAACTTAACACATATGTTTTCTTTGTAACCATGAGGGCTGGAAACTTTTTTATTAATAAGACCTTAAGGTCTTGGACATCAGCTAAGAGGTGTGCTCTGTGGTAGCCACCATCTCCTTCATCAGAGCCATGCGTTAGTGGCAACGTGAATCTAAACATTTCTGGTTTTACTGCTAGTGCCACTGGACAACACTGTTGTCAGGGCTTCCTAGAAATATTTGAACGCTTACATCAGAATTTCTAGGACTTATTTGTACAGATTTGTGACTCATTTTTGAGATTAACGCAACCTGGGATGGTTACTAGTGTTGTATAACTTTTTACAGTTACAAAAATGCCAACCTCAGCGCATACCAGACCAAGCTCTGCTGCATAGTCCTCTTCTCAGCTGCTCGGCTGGGACTCAGCGCTGTTTAACTTGGGGTTTGTCCGTACTTCAGCCGCAGCACCAGCAGAGAGCTCAGCACGGGTGGATTTGCCCTGCTTTTCAACTAGAATTACTGCTGGGGCTCTGCCAACGCTTACGCCGCGTGGGTTAAAGTCTCTCTGTGTCTCACTGCTGTGAGCACAGGTGTTGGCTCAGGAGCCGGCACAAAGCTGGGCATAAATTGAGGTAATCTAAATTTAAAATAGCCAAGTCTCTCTTTCAAACGCAATTCCAAGTCTGAGCCTTGCTTATCTTCAAGGGAACTTGAGGGCCTGCATGAAAGCATTAGCTGAGGCCTCTGGCTGTGGAGACCCTCTCTTGCCTTGAGGCCTCCTCTGACCCAAGCGGTGTCCGTACCACCCTGACACCTTCTCCCCTGCCATCATACAGCACACAGAGCAAGCCCAGCCTCGCCACTCAAATCCCTTTCAAAGGCCGGGCTTCCTCTGATGCAAGAATTGGCCAAGTCAGTGCTTCCCGCTCATCCCACATGTCTTTCATGGGAAACAAACCCCAACACTCCAGAATTTCTAAGGAAGCCTGTGCCCCTGCAAGAGCCTGGCTTTGACAGACAACTCTAAAATGGCAGACTCATCTTCCCAGCCACTGGCTTCATGAACAAAGCCAGGCTCCTGCCTGCAGTTGGTGTGAGCCAGGCCTGCTTGCAGCCATGGCAGCTCTCCTCCAGGACTCGTGGCTGAGGCAGCTGGGCACAGGCGCTTGGTGACAGTGAAAACCCAGGGCTGCATTTGCTAACGAGTGCTGGCGTTGTGTCACCATGGCAGTGCCCTTCCAAAGGTCTTTGCAGTCTGGAGGCTCCCATCCATGGGGCTGTAGGTCAACTGGGGTGTGATGGAAGAGCTGTTGTGGTGTTCGAAACGGGAAGGGTTTGCATGGCTTTCTGTGAGGTCCTCGATGAGCAGGCTGGGCTTTCGTGGTCTATATATCCACTTAATAAACTGTCACAGGTCGGTGTTAGGGGAGTGACACAAAAAAGAAGCTGTTTGAAAACGACCCGCTATTACTGCAGAGTTTGTCATCATTCCACCCACCAAGGTAAAATCACATGGTCGCCTCCAGCCTTGTACATGGTCACCACTGCGTCTGGCGTGGGTCCCTCGCCATGCGCTCCTGTGCCCCTTGCAGCACGGTGCAAATCCTCCTCGCGCTTCTCTCTCTGCCAGGGCCTCCAGCTGGGCATGTTTGGGATTTGCAGTCCGTGCCTGCAGCCAAAGGGCGGTGAAGGGGTGCGTGCTGCCCGAGCGCTCCGGCGTGCGGCCGAGCGCCGTTCAACACTGCTGGCTCTGCCGGTGGCTAGTTCAGGTGGGCCAAGTGGCCAAGAGCAGCACGGGGCACAGCATGACTGTCAGGGATAAACCCGCGGGGTGTCAGTGGCCAGAGGAGCGAACGCAAGTGACGGTATTTCATTGCCTGTCTGGCCTGTTTCTGGACAGAGCACAGCTCTCTGGCAGCGCCGTCTGATTGAGGCTTTAGACCTAAGGTATTTTTGATAACAAAGGTATTTTGGAGAGCAGAAATTAATCTTCAGGCGTGCACAAATTTTGTTTCTCCACCTTTTCAAGCTTTTTACTTACTGAAGGAATAAATTATTTTGTTGTCATTAATTTCTGGGGATTTTTTATTTGTGATGAAGAGAAAAAGTAGTGTAAAAAGTAAAATAAAAAGAAATTACATGCAGCCTGTTCATCGTTGCTACTGGCTGATGTCTGAAACCCAAGATTTGAGAGACAGACTCATCAGTTTTCAGTTGTCCAGCCTCTGTGATATGCAGCAGGTACACAGAAGTGATGAGAAAGAAAAAAAATTTTTTTTTTTTTGTTGTTAAATGCCTTCTTCAGTTTCTGGTCTAAGGAGACTCATTATGCAAAACTTACTTACAGGTTGTGCTTACCTTGAATGCAACAAGTTATGCTTATTTGTGTGTATATATGTTCTGCAGAAGTAAGCCTTGAAATGTTAATCTTGCACTGCTTGGTAATGAAATATCACTTTGCCAGGGCCCTTTACATTAAGGAGTGTTTACATTACAGAAGTGTTTACATTCTTGCTGTCTCCCTGCAGCATTCCAGTGTGTTTCCAGCCTCCACTCCTTCTGGCCTCTCCGATGACCCCCAGTCACTGTCGCCATCTCCCAGCTATATGTGGTCCTCTAATGCACCGCCTCGTTACTCACCACCGTATTTTCCACCTTTTGAAAAGCCGCCACCTTATACACCATAAAGAATGTGGGAAAGAAGGAAAAAATATTTGCCATTGAAATAATTGTGAACATTTTGTATTTCTATTTTACTGTGGGAGGGAGCTGGAGGATAGATACACAAGATAATTGCAAATGCAAATATTAGATTGGACTGTTCTTTCTTGCGAGACTTATTTCAGAGGTTTAACAACCGAGTATGAGGAAGGGGATATAACGCTGCTGTTTTGCAGTGTCAGTGAGTAGTGGGTGACCTAAATTCCAGCATCCCTGTTTTACCACGAGGTTCATGTAAGTCCTTGGTTTTTAATAAAGCGATACAACACAGATGATAGATTCTGGTCTGCCGTACTCCATCTTGTGCCAAGCTGAAGTAAGGATAGCCAAGATTGATAGTTGCCGGAGAGTTCTCAGTCTGTTTAAGGTGAGGGCGCTTGCCGACAGCTCGACTTGACGCTTGTTTAGTTTGGCTTTGGGGCTCCAGTTGCTGGGATTTTTTGGGGCCACAGAACCTAGCTCACGTCACTTGTTGGTTACAGCCTACGCACTGGAAAAATCTTTGGGGGGAACCATGACAGTGTCTCAAACTTCAATGCTAATTAAAAGAGATAATGTTATAAGATATTTTCATGTTATGTCTAGCAAAACAATTGGAATATTGCTTTTTTGAGGGGAAACGCTTTAATAGGCAAGCTGTTTTTATTTCAGGATGCTTCTTAAGATAGAAGGTGAAATGCACTTGTCACTCTCTGAATTCTGTGTAAGTAATGCTGAAGTCAAACAGTTTGGGTGGTTGCACTGCCTAAATCTTCCTTGTATTCCTATAAAGAGCATCAGGAACAGTCCACAAGCCACTGAAACAGTGCAGTGAAAACTTTTTTTTTTTTTTTTCCCTTCTGTTTGGTTGGAATTTTTTTTTAAGCTTGTACTTTTAACTTTTTTAATGGACTGAATCAGTACCCTGAATGAGCACTGTTTTAGTAGCTGTATTATGGGCTGCACATATGGAATATCCACTACTAGTTCTCCAACGTGTCTCACATGGATAAAATTCAACACCCTGTAATATAGGATGAAACTGATAGGAATTTGCAATTGTTGTTGTGACTTTCATTTAATCTTCAGCTGATGACTGTGCTGATTGATCTAGATTCCAACAGATTTTGCATGCATCCTGCATAACAAAAGAAGGTCAGCTTTGATTATGTGACACACTGTCCTGTAAAGTGTGGTTCTACTCCAGGAAGTGATTTCAGATGACAGCGTTCAGATCTGAGCTGCTCAACCTGAGTGTTTTCAACTGCTTACTTCAGGGATAAAAATAAGGTATTGACATTTGACTCCTTATTTCCTAAAGATTTAATTTCCTTGGCAACAGATTGTTGACCCTAATACTCAATTATCTACCTTTACTTTCAACTGATGCAGGCAAAAAAGTACCTAAAAGCTAAATCTGGCTTTCAGAATCTAAAAGTGGAATACATGCTAGGGGCAAAAAAAAAAATCCAGTTGGATTTTAAACTGTGGCATCTCTACTTTTAATTTTTAAAAAAAAAAAAAAAAGTCAAAATGGAAAACAAACACTGAAGTCTCTGATCTCACTTTTCAAAGTACACCCACACTTTATAATGCTGTTTTTAATCCTATGCATTTGCAAAGCCTTTAGGCTAGACTATGTGTTAACCTTATCGTTTCCACTGTCAAATACTAATCAGTATATTAATAAGCTAAAGGATGACACTGTTTATCCAGAAGCAGGCATAACTTTTCTCCAGTAACAATGAAAAATAAATGGCTACAGAAAGGAATGCAACTTGGGATTTAAAGCAGTAGTGTATGCAGAACATATCCTGGTGACATTTTGTTTTACCATAGATTGTTGAAGTGCAGCTCCTATAAATTTGCATACGGGAAATAAATTTATATACTAGGGCATCATCCATTTTATATTACATTTTCCTGAATTAAATCTTGATAAAGAGATCGTGGGCAATTTCAAAATAGACAGTACTTCTTCTGATAAAACTCCCCGCAAAACTAGAATCAGAAGGGCACATTAATATCAGAAAACATTTTATTGCTGCATTTTTGAAATAAAAGCTAACAATCCTGTCCCACTTCTGACAAATATACCCTACCATTTGTGCCTGTCAGCTAAACAGGGCTAGAAGGACTATGGGACGCTACAGGACAGGACTAAGAAACTCATGAAGGGAACGTAACTTTGTGGCAGAGAAACAATTAGGAAATGATTGCGTCATTAGTTTTGAGCTGACAAATACTAAACTTAGGAAATTATCGAAATTCTAAATTTTTTTTTCCTATGGAATATTTAAGCAAAAATTACATTGCTGCTTTAAATTCACTATAGAAGAACAAGTCAATTTTCACATTTAAAAAATTACCGGTGGGATTTTCTCTTGAATTACCTGTTTCCTTCTGCTTCAGTAAAACTAAGCGTTTAATGTAAATGCAACATTCTGCACTGTAGTTGTCATTTCTTATGAGAATGTCAAGATTGTGACTCATGTACCCTTTTATTACTTTACCAAAGTTAAATAAAATTGTGTGACTTTTGTAAACATTTATAAATGCATTTTACATTTTAGCAACTTTCCTGTTTTACAAGCATCTTTAATGTTAGTTGAGGAATTCCAGTATAATAGCATCATGCATTTAAAAAAACAAAACCAAACCACAAAAAAAATTCAAAAAAAACCCCCAAAACTGCACTTGCTATGTTGGAAACTGGTGTTTCTACCAGGATTAGCCAGAGACACCTTTTTTAAAGTTCTGGTTTTAAAAGCCCTAGACGCCCCCACACTTCATAATTCTGCAGTTCTACCCACATAACAGGGTGCCCTGACTTAAATCCCTGTAAAGTCATTACTGCTGATTTTTTGCTTAACATAGGGGCAAATTATCCAGCCGGCGCAGTGTCAGTGTCTCCTTTACTTACTTTCACGTTTACTATATTACTTTGGGCCTAATTCTGTCCTGATGATGTCAGCTGCTCTTTGATGTTAGCAGAAGTAGGTGGAAGCCCTATGCCACGGAGATGAAGGCAGCTAAAACATCATTTGATACATTACCTATTAAGTAGCATTCCTTACCTGTAATAAGAAGTCTACATAAAGGAACTAATTTTCTCCATGTTAGCCACGGTTCATCAACAATCTAACATTTCCAAATCATAACTAGTCAGCAACCTGGTAAGAAGAGGAGCCCTAACCATAAGATAGCTGAAATGCATTGCACTGGTCACTATGCATGTTTTTCTTCATTTCTAGCTCATTTGCAATGATGGTAGTAGTTGGACAGACTGTTCCACCGCAGCTCCACCTATTCTGAGAGTAAGCATATATCGCAACATTCAGCCCACAATACACAGTGGAGAATTTTCAGCTAAGTTGCTTCCTTGGAATGTGCTCAATCAAAAAACCAAAACAAACCAACCAACCAACCAACAAAAAAAAAGCAAACCCAAAAAACAA
>VFFE01007244.1:1430049-1463486 GCA_008921705.1 Burhinus oedicnemus
CCGCTCTCCTGCGGGGCCAACCGCTCGCCCTCCCGCCGCAGCCCCCGGGGAACTTTACCATGAAAACGAGCGTTTCGAGCCACAGACGACGCCGCCGCCGCGGGGAGGGCACCGTCGCGGAGATGTTTCGCGGGCGGCCGCCGGGCCCCGCCGCGGAGCTCCCGCCGCAACGAGACGGAGCGGCGGCGCTGACAGGCGGCGGGCCCGGGGAGCGGCCCGGCGGCGGCAGCCGGAGCTGACGGGCGGCCTCTCCGCCGCCTCCGCGCGGCCAGGCCGTGCCCGCCGCCACCGCCGCTTCCTGCTCGAGGCGAGCGGAGCCGGCCCGCACCGGCGGCGGGAAGGGGGAAGGCAGCCCGCGGCGCGGAGGAGGAAGGCGGGGGCCCGCGTTACCTGCGCTCCGACCGCCCTGCCCCGCACAACGGGCACCGGCCGCCGCCGCTTCTCGGGCTCGGGCGCCGCCCCCGCTGCGCGGCCGCCAGGGGGCGCTGCGCCGCGCTGCCCTCCCCTGCGGGCCGCCGCGCTCCACCCGAGCGCGCTCGTCACCCTTCGGCTCCCTGACCCGAACGGCCTCGGGAACCTTCGGGCGCGCTCGGGGCCGGGGGGCGGGGCGGGGCGGGGCGGGCCTCCAGCCGCCTCAAGTGGGGCCCTCAGGCTGGACCCCCCGGGCCGGGCCCGGGGAGCCCAGGGCGGGCAGGGACACGGCCCGGCCTCCTGCCGAGACCTCCCCGGGGCGCCGGGAGCCCCTCGGCCGCGGTAGCTGAGGTGGCTGACGGTTGCCAGGAGCCCCCGGACGCCGCCTGGGGCTGCACACACACACACGCACGCACCCCCGACCCCGCGCCGTCTGTCGCCCCTTCAGGTGCACCGAAGGCCGGTGACAGGCCCCAAGGCCCCGGCGGCGGGCAGCGCCGCACCTCGCCGGTTCCCGGGCCCGCTCCACCGGAGGCCTTGGGCAGCCGAGGGCCGAGCACACGGGCCTCGTTTCGGCCTTGACAATTCCTGCCTGGCTCCCAACTATCCCACTCCCTCGCCCCAGGCGAAACCCGCAGTAAGCCCCCCAACACCTGCCTTATGTCTGACCGTGTTGCATATGGCTGTGGAGACGCGATGGCAGCAGGTTATTTCCCGCGGCAGCTCATTTCCTTCCCGGGGGCAGAGACCAGGCTGGCACTGCCCTGCCAACCGCTGACGCAGCCGGCACCTCCGCCCAACAGCGAGGAAATCTCCTGCAACCTAAACCTGAGCACCCACGCTCGCGCTGCAGGATCATTTATTTTGTATTCTTTGCACCACGGCGGCACGTGTTAGACTCCACCAGGAGCTGTACAGACGTAAGTCGTTTGACAAAATGCGGCTCTCGGCACATTTGCCATGTGGTCATCAAAGTGACATATCCACAATGCGGTCTCTTGGAAACTGTCACTGTTCATGAATGCTCAAAGAGCACCAAGATCATAAAAGATATTTTTCATCTTCAGTCACTGAGCTGTTCCTTTTTTTTTTTTTCCTGTGCATTTTGTGCACTTGAACCACAGGGGTTTCTTGATTTTTTCTTAAGATTCAAAAACTTTGCCAAGAACAAATGTCTTTCTATCAAGTTCGACCAAAAACATTAACAGGCCACAGTCACTGGCACAAACGACTGCAATCCCTCACTGCATGTATCAGCAATGAAATGGTCCTGCCTACCTGTGCGAGCCCTTCTAGCAAGAAAATCACCTGCCATGCTGCCTGTATTTGTACAGCTAGTAGCAGCAGCGCCTTTTTGAAGCGAGCCTTCAGATATGAAATGTTACAAAGCCGGTTTCTGTTTGTTTATAGGTTTTTCCAGAGACTTGAGTGAAGAAGAATAAATAATAGAAAAGAACAATCAGGGGAAAAGGTAGGCTTTTTTTCCTTATATATCACCTCAATTAAGTTTTCTCCTTTAATACAGGTTTGAAGTCATTTTGACACAGGAGGTTATATTAAATGAAAGTAATGCTATAATCGTTTTAATGTATAATCCAGTTGTCTTTTTTCTCATCCAGAAATGTCTAATGGTCCAAATTAAACCATTTCTTAGCCTTTCATCCTTCAGCTTTAAGGAGCTTTCTTCTCCTCATCGCCTATCTCATTTCTAAATAACTAACAGGAAAATTTACAGATAAAGATGAGCACTGATGTGGAAGGAGCCCTGCTCTTGAGGCATCATCATTTCTCAAAAATCAGGTTTGAACTGCTTGCCCTTAGGCACAGAAATGCTGGCTACTTTAAAAGATGCTGGTCTAGCTGTGAGAGTTGCACCATCTCCTTGACTTTCACCTTTTGCAGAAGCTCCTCTCTATGGCAACTTCTTATATCGGATATAAAATCTGAACCCCCACTGTCACCTTGCCGTGGTCAGGGCAGAGTGAATGCTCTCACCAGCTTAAAAAAATTTTACTGAAGCTGCCACTCAGTCCTCCTACACCTCAATGCAGAATTTCAATGTGAATATTTTTTTGTCTAGCATGCACTTCTTAGGGTTTTTTTGGGGGGGTGGGGGTGTCCTCTTTTATTTTTAGATAAGCTTAGAAAGTGTTTGGTGATTTGACTCACATAAAAATTTACATACTGACAAATTAAAAGAACCATTTTATCTAAGATATTGACAAGAAACATGTAGAACATAGAACTAAATGTGGTGTTCTTGGGACTGAAAAAATAGGTAAGAGACACAATAGCAACTTTTATTTTGATGCATAGGAGTGATCCAAAAAAACTCTGTGATGGAGGCTCTGAAAACACAAAGTACAAATTTAAAGAAGTGAAGTGTAGGCTTTTGTGAGAAGCCAAAAAAAAAAATTGGCAATTCAGTAACAAGTTTTCAGTTAAGCAATTTGAAGAGCTCTCTTCTTTTTGAAAAGTACAGTTTGTGCAAACAGAAAATCCTCTTAAAGACTTGACAAATCTGAGAGACAAAGAAGTGTTCTCTGTCATGAAAAAAATGTATCCTACGTTAAAATAAATTATATTCGATAAACAGGAAAGTGAATTTCCCCTTAGGGCACTCAGTAAAATCAAAATTCAACAGTTACCCTAGCTAAGACTGCTTTTAGGGACAGAAATATTATTCCACTGTGGAATTTCAAATAAAACACCACTGCTTCTGAAGGACTCTAAAATACTAATTTCCACCATTCATGCTTCAAGGAATTTTCAGAGTACTTTTCCTGTCAATCCCATTATATAAAGCCTCATATAACTGGATTTTGAGTCCAGTGATACTTTTTATTGACATTAGTAGTTGTAGATGCTGTTATGTACTGTATATATGTGCATTGTATAACCTGTGTATAAAAATACTTCAAATTACTTTACCATATTAAGTAACAGAGGTGCAGAGTGCTCCTGAGAGGTAGATGTTATAGTCAACTATTTTGCCAAAACAGACCCTTGGGTGCAGACGTGAGTGGCCTTACCACGAGAGCTGCCTCGGCGCAACCGAAGGCTGGTGGCCAGCTGTGCCGACCGCTGCAGTGCTCAGTGCCTTTGATACCCCCTGGCTGTCCACCTCCCTGCCTCAGCACACGGTAAACCCAGGCTCCAGTGCACAGCACGCTGCTGCCGGCCACGTTTCAGGGTCTTCCACCCCTTTTCTGTGGCAGCCCCGAGCCCTGACTGGAGGGGGGGATCCCAGAGGAGAAGCTAGGGAGGGCCATGTGCCCTCATGAAGGGCTCAAGGGTGCATTTACTTGCCACAAGGATGAATCCCTACATTACATGTCTGGCCCAGCAGCTTCCATCTCTCTCACGGGTTGGTGACATGACCTCATGTAACCAGTGCTGGGAGTGCATAGTGGCCTGGACTTCTTCCTAGGGACATCTGACTTCACATAGCACAGGGGTAAACAAACTCAGGCAGCCTGTGAGGAGAGCAGGGATATGGGCTGTTAAAGTCTCAGGATTACCTGGGGTTTCAGGTTCTTCCTGCAACTGGAAGCTCAGGGAGACAAAGTCACTGAGCCTTCATTCATGCACTATGGATTCAGCTGGCAAAAATGCAGCCACTGCAGACTTCCAGCTGTCTCACTCAAATGACCCTACCGCCGATCAAAACAACAGCCTTTTAAAAGATAGCCTTAGCTAGTTTAATTGGGCAAGCAGTAGTCCCTGACACTCAAAATATTCACAAAGGCCCGCAGCAGGGCGATACCAGGCTGTCCTCGACAGGCACAGGATACGGCAATACACGCACGCGAACCGCTGGTAGCATCTTTTCTATCCCTGTTCTGTATGTGGTTACACACGCGCGAGATAATACACAATTTCAATAGGCTTCCTCCTTCTTACAGGCTTTTTAATGCTGCTTATGATAAGTTTGGGAACTGAAATACTGTTTCATTTGTGAAAAAGAGACTGACAGACATCTTTTCTCGACAGCATAAACCAGCATGGGGTTGGGGATGGAGCAGCCGTCTGAAACGCCCCGCTGATGCCGCGCTCGCAGGAGCCCGGCGAGGTTACGCTGCACTTCCCAGGGCACAGCAGAAACTCGGGGTTTTTTTTAAGAAAGCACGGCTGCAAGGTGCTCAAACCTGGCACCCTGGAGGGGACGGGCGCTCACAGAAGGAGGACAGCGAGCGTCTTAATACGGAATTTGTGTAATTTTCTCCCCAAATCGCTGCTGCTTCGACTGCTCCTTACCTGCTGCCACCGAGGCCGGCGGCCGGAACCGTGACAGGCCGCTCTGGGAGGTACCGTATTTTTTAATTTTCAGAAAAAAAAAAAATCGGCCGTGACGGTGCCCGGGGAAGGGGGAGCCCCGGCGTCCGCAGCCCCGCGGGGTCCGGTGAGTTACCGGGGGCTCCCCGCCTTCCCTCCGGCGGAGGGGCTGAGCCGGCGCGGGGCGAGCCCTGCTTCCAAATTTTCCTTTTTTATTATTTTTTTGGTAGCTTAAAAAAAAAAGTCTAATTGTAAGGTAAGATAATTCTTTTTTTTTTTTTTAATTTTTTTTTTTTTTAAGCTATGGACATGCCCTCTTGCCCGGTGAAGGTGCAGCAATGGCAGAGTACGTAAAAGCAGGAAAACGTATACCCCGGAGAGGTGAAATCGGCTTGACCAGTGAAGAGATCGCATCGTTTGAGAGCTCTGGTTATGTCATGAGTGGCAGCAGGTATGGTTTTGATGATGGTAACGGTTAAGTGAAATTTTCAAGAGCTACTTCCTCTGTTGGCCGGTTAGAAGATTGCTTTCAGGCTCTAGTTGAAAGTGTGGAAGAGAAGGTGCTCTCTGTGCTTGCAATAATCTACACTAAACTCCCTATTGCTATAGATAGATGGTAAGTTTTTTAAGGACACTTTCTCCTCAAGAGCAAAAACTCTTTCCAGGTAATAGACTTCTAATTATCTTGTATTTCAAATGAGGAGATGCTTGTGTCAGGTGGCTCAAAGGTGGTGTGTTTGGACAGCAGTGGTGATGTGCTGGCTCTTCAGTAGGAGACAAATCAAAGTGTGAGAGGTTGGCTGCACTTTTTTCTCTGTGAGTCCAACAGGAATTTCACTTAAATTTTGGTGAGCCAGGAGCTGACACCCTGAGGGTAGGTGGGGCTTCTGGCTGGCTGCTTGAGAGCAGACACCCCCAGAAGTCAGTTCCTTGCTCTGCCACGCTCCTTCCTGGGAAGGTTTGTGTGCGGTTTGGATTCTGTAGTGTAGGGATCTTTATTTATAAGCCCCTCAAAACATTCAGGCCAGTTGACAGATGGAAGCCCTGACAGGGCATTACATCCCTCTGCCCATGCTGATGTACACAATGTTCTCCTCCACAGACATCGCCGAATGGAAGCTGTGCGTCTGCGTAAAGAGAACCAGATTTACAGCGCAGATGAAAAGAGAGCTCTGGCATCCTTCAACCAGGAAGAGAGGAGGAAACGAGAGAATAAGATCCTTGCAAGCTTTCGAGAGATGGTCTACAGAAAGACTAAGGGCAAAGAGGAAAAATAATTCTTTATTTGAACTGTACAGCATAGATTCTACCAAGCAGCAGCTAACCTGTTCCAGTCATGATTTGAAAAAAGCTGCAAGCGCTGCAGTGAATTTCACCCAACAGGGCCAAGTCTCAGGAGTGGATTACTTGTATCAAGGAAACAGTTACTTTTGTCAGATTTTCTTGGATGATTTGTTCACCATCTACAAGGAATCCCTGTAAAGTGAAAGGCTACGAGGCAGGGAAGGTAGGAACAGGCAGGGAAGATCAGAGGTGGCAATGTTCTGTGCTTGCTTTGAATCAGACAAGCGGGAGGATTCCGTGGGAGGGCTTTGTTACCTGATGCTGATAAGTGCGATTTTTCCATTTATTTTGATTAACGAGAGTAGACTGGACATCAGAAGCAAGCTACTAGTAACAGTAGCAAAAATGAAGGAATTCCTAAGTTCTTGTTTAAGATTTAAGACTGTCCACTTAGGTATTTTTTTCATAAGTCTTTTAGATTTATTTTTTTTTTCTCAAAACAGTTGAGTTTTGGTTTGTGGTTCAAACTAGACTTGTAAATAGAAATGAGTTTGTAATTTAGTATAGCTGGGCTTCAGTTACTTCAAAGCAAGCAGATCCCAATTGGGGTATAAAATAACAGTAACAGTAATAGGAGAGTCTGATCTTCAATCCACCAACGCCCATGGTGAAGAACTAAGTTGCTTGCTTCTTTTTCTCCTATGTTATACATAGGTATCAGAGCAGTGGGGTGCAGTGATTGGAACCCCTGGATGTACACAGGTGGTAACAAGGATGTATCTTTCAATTTATTTGAAATTTTTTTGTCTATGGAAGGGTTCTAGATTAAAACCTTATTTTAACTTGTATGGTATTTTAATTGGGTATGTTTCAGCAGTATTACATGGCTCTCTTTAAACTCTGTACTCGGAGGCCTGCTCCTGGCAGTGCTTCTGTGGTGGTTATCTTTGATTCAACTGCGCACTTCCAAATGTACCCCCACTTAGCCTTCTTTTTCTCAAATGCTTTTAAAAACAAAGTGTTTTCTAGAGGGTTTTTTGGTTCCCCTAAATCTCTGTGTTACAGTTTTGGCAGCAGAGATGTCTTGTATGTTTGTATAAAGAAAATAAAAGTGCTATAACGTTTGCCCTGGAGTTCTGCAGACCTGATGTTTGCAAACAGCAAGTCCAGCCCAACTGCCTCTTCCTGTGTACACCCTGGAACCTGGTTCCGTCCTGCCGTACCCACCCACGCCTGCAAGGGACCATCATGTAAAGCCAGCTGCCAGGTCAGGCTGTGGTTGATTTTGCACAGATTTAATGCTTTTTCTGTATCCACAAAGTAGAAATGCTAATAAGGAAGAGCCATTCTTTCTTCACTGTGTTTAATTGATTCTCTACAACATACCAGCAGAGCATTGGTGATGGTGAATTGGAGCTGTTCGTTAGACAGTAAGTCTTTCCATGAGGATTATTTTATTTTCAATTATGTCCTTAAGCCACTTTTCTCTAAACTGACACTGTTCTGGCCTGGAGGATGGAATAAAAAAAGGGGTAAATAGTAAGAATAATACTGAACCAAGTGTGGCCAGCTGAGAGCTGGCCTTCATTCACAGGGCAAGCCTGTCTGCTGAAAAAAAGACCGCCTAGACCCATGTAAACCACAGACAAATTCATTATGGAGAAGGCAGATGCTCATGGGGTGGCTATCCATGCTTGTGGTGGAGTGAAGCTGATGATAAGCAGGGTCATTTTGTTTTGCATAGCAAGATTTTGACAGCTTCCTCCACCTCTCTGCTATTATTGCAACCTTATTTACATCAAGCTGCATTTGTTTTTGGCATGGAAAAGCTTGCTAGAACCTCCCGAGTTGTGTCAGTGATGGAAGAGTAATAACATTTACCTGTGAATCAGCCTGCTGGACTCCAGAGTGAAGAATACCTCCACGGGCAAGGTCTGCAAAAGAGGAGAGACAGGGCAGAGTTCCCGTACAGGACCTCAAAAAGCAGACATTTATATTAGATAAAAGAGCTACTACCTGTTTCTTCAAAAATAACCTATGTATTCGTACAACACTTCTGGTATGGATTAGAATAGTTTTGGTTTAAGGCCTCTGTGAGTATTCTCTTGTGAAGGCAAAGACTCAAATGTTACAACTTAAGGCTTGTGCTAGGATATAAGATTTCTGGCCAGTGGCTATGAGCTGTTGTGCAGGTTTTGGCTGGGGTAGGGTTAATGTTCTTCGCCATAGCTAGTATGAGGCTATGGGTTCAGTATGGCTAAGCATATGTTCTGGAGGTAAAAAGTCTACTCAGTGCAATTTTTTTTTTCCTTGAGCTACAACGTATTATTGTACAGGTGACAAACTTCAGGGCGATCTGGAAAGGGGTTCTGAGATGGCTTGAAGAGCAGCAGGCCTGTCTCCCTACACTGACCCCTCGTTCTGTAACTCTGCTCTGCTCAGCCATGCTTACAACTGTCCAGAGTGATTGCTGTTGCTTGGAAAGGGAAGACAGGATGAGCAGGAAAGCAGATGTGGGATCCTACCAGATTGTCTATTTGTCAAGTTTCTGCCAGTATTGATAATTTGGGAACAAAACCAGCCTCTCACTGTGTGTTGTGCTCCCCTCGCTGACTGCTAGGTTCTGTTACACTGCATTTAAATCTCCCACCGTCACTCTGGCAGTGCCCACACCTCGTCAGCATCTCTCGTGAGAGCTGCTGGCTCCTGGCTGGTCTCTCTGCTGCCCTGCTGTCTCCCTGCCTCAGGAAACCCCCCTGTACTTTTGTCCCTTGAAGGATTGGTGCATGCCATTTCTGAGTACTTACAGCAGGTTTGGTTTTGGAGATCTCTATAACGAAGTAGACGCTTGCCGTTGCTCGTGGAATGGGTTTTCTGCGTGTTGGGATGCTCCAGCAAACTCTGTAATGGTACCTCTTGCTGTACTTCAGTTCTTCTTCGTGGAGAAATTCTGACCAGTGAAGCCATCTTCTGTGAACATCCCATGTCTGCTGAACAAACACATCACACTAAGATTCCACCTGTCCAGTAGAGGTGACTTAAGAGTGGTGCTAAAAAGGAACTGAGGTGCTCTCCTTTAATGTTTCACACTCAAGAAAGGCATGACCTGGCTGAGTGGATGGAATTGTCACTCACAGAAATGTGTTCTTCAATCTGCTGCCGTCCTCTCTCTACTGTGAAGTTGTTGCCTGTGATCCACTGGATATTTCTGATGACACTCTTGCTTTCTAAAATAGATAAAATGCTGACAAATCCTTCTGGGAAGACCCTGACCCATACAAATAGAGTAGACACACTACCTTCATCTTTTTTTTCCAGCTCTGGAAGATGTTCTTCTGTATCGCTTCTCCCGTTTTCTGTGACAATGTGAGCTTTTTCCTCACTGGCAGCGTTTTCCTCTCCCTTGTCCATTGTCTTCACCTTTACAAAGAAATGCACAAATACACTGGGAGAGAGTGGGTCTTCAGAGCAGCAGGACCCGAGAAACTCAGGCTGATCTGGAAAGGGGTTCTGAGACAGCACGAAGAGCAGCCGGCCAGTCTCCCTCTACCGACCCCTTGTTCTGTAACTCGCTTCGGCTCAGCCCTACCTACAGCTGCCCAGAGCCATAGCTGTTGCTTCCTAACTGCCCTTGCTTGGGCTCAGGGCGCAGGGGGGTGACAGCCCAGAGGAGTTTGGTTCCAGACAGGGGTGGCCAGCGCCCAGGGAGCTGCACCTGAGCCCTGGCAGTGTTGCTGCCTCTGTCCTTTCCTCCCTGGGGAGATGAGTGGCTCCCCTCGCTGCGGTACCCAGCAACCCTGGGAGTGTTTGCTCCCTGTTGCCATGGCAGGGTGGCTGCCAGCCAATGGGAGCGCTGAGCTCCCGGCATCCCCATCGGCATTTGGGGGGGGGCCCCTGTGGATGGGGACCTCAGGGCCCTTTTGGACTGGGGACCCTGGGGAAATTCCTCTCCAGCAGCCATAGTCTCCTGGGATGAGGGGAAGACGGGATAAGCAGGAAAGCAGATGTGGAATCCTGCCAGATTTTGTTTGTCAAGTTTCTGCCAGTCTCGACAATTTGGGAATTAAACCAGCTTCCGGTCTGTGCTCTGCCAAACACAGTCTCAGCCCAGCCCGTTGCACAGAGGTGCTGTAAGCTCTGCACACCAGCGCTTGGGACACAAAGCCCTTCAGAGGGAAAGGACCTCAGACGCTACATGAGAGAGGGCAGAGATGTTTTAGCAGAATGCAGCATGCTGAATTCCCAGCAACCGCCCTTCCAGGATGACAAGGGGCTGTTACAAGGATTTGGCTACTAGAGGAATAAATGAGTAAAGTGTAGGTCCTAGTCCTTGTGTACTGATAGAGATGCTTACTGCCTGAAGGTGAAAGGAGGTAGTGAGAGTGATGGGTAGCTGGATGAGGTTTGTACTGGACGGGAGAATGAATATCAACAGGTAATACCACGGAGTGAGAGCGAGCTGTGAAACTTCCCTTTGCTCGTGAGCACACTTTGTTCTGTGTTTCTCATTCCGTTTCATCCCCTCAGTAACAAAATAGGGGAGAAAAGTGCAGCATAGATGTCTGCTTTGAAAGACAGATGGGGGAAAAGGACCCTGAGGACACTGGCATAGGCCTTGTGCCAAGACCTAGGGAAGCATCTGAGGGGGAAGTGGTCAACAGGTTGGAAAATGGCTTAGCAGCTGATGGAAAGGTCTTGTGCTGGAACCGCGGGGGAAGCAAGACTTGGGACGCAGACCCCCTGAAGAGCTCTGTGTGTGTGACAGATGAGACCCACTCATTTATTGCGTCTCATGCAACAAAGGAAGCTTCTTCCAGCTGCTGCTCAGGACATGCTGTAAGGTGAGCACAGCCTGAGGCATGGTGTCAAACAGAAAAGGCCTCTTCTGACCCCAAAAATTCCCCATGGAGACATGGTCACCCAGGCAGGACACATGTCACAAGGCCTGTTCAAGGCCCCTTGGTATCCGGAAGGATTACAGCAAACCCTGCCTAAAGCAGCCCTGGTTTGCTTTTCGGCTTCTGTAGTTTGGGAGAGATGCTCAAGGCTACTCTGAGCCCTGGAAACCTGTCTCCTCCTCTGCTTCCTGTCCTGATCTCCACATCTTTTCCCTGTCTTCTTTCTTGTCCTCCTGATCGTCTCTCCCTGCTAGATCTTCTGTCTCTCCAGCCAGTGCTGTAGCTGACTAGCTGGTGGCAAGTGCTTTGGGCTGGTATTTCATTGATTCCCGAGCTCTTTTCAGCACTTCAGAAAACTGTGACCTTGACAAGCTTGTCAGGAGCCAAACCCAAGGCCGACCACATCTAGAAAGCACGAGCAGCTGGACAGCTTAATTTAACCATGTTGCCTCAGAGCAACACAGAGTGCCACATATACCTTTTTTTTTTTTAGGTTGGAAAAGACCTTTAAGACCATCTAGTCCAACCATTGACCCTACTCTACCAGGCCCGCCACTAAACCATGTCTCCAAGCACCATATCCACACGACTTTTAAACACATCTAGCGATGGTACACATCTGTCCCTGCTCAGTGATACGGACTGTGAGTTACAGTTCTGGACTACTGGTGGACTATCAGCAACACTGTGTCCCCACCCAACTAATCAGCAGAGGAATTCAGATGCAAATTTCTGTGTCTGAACTTGCTGTTGTTCATGCTGATGTAAACCTGGAAGAATTCTGTTTACATTGGTGTATTTTCTTTTTCTGCAATATCGTTACTTTTTCAGTATGGCTACAAGCAAATAGAGGCAATTATACTACAAAGACACACGTACAGAGCGGAGAAACAGACTTGGTTACACTCAGCAGAAAACAACTCCTAGTGCTGCTGGGCATCCGCAGCTCTCGCTGGCTGTGGAACAGTAAAAGGGTATTTTGCTGCAGGCCTGGCTGCTGCTTCAGTAGACTGCCCAGCTGAGTAAGCATAACTTCCCAGCCACAGGGCTGGAAATGTCTCAGAAATTTCTCCGTTTTTTTTTTTTTTTAGTTTTTTCTGTGTTTATCTGCTGGAGCAGGTTTGCTGGCAGGACTTGTGACCCCACGGGGGACCCACACTGGAGCAGTCTGTTCCTGAAGGACTGCACCCCACAGAAGGGACCCACACTGGAGCAGTTTGTGAAGAGCTGCAGCCCTTGAGAAGGACTCACGTTGGAGAAGTTCATGGACGACTGTCTCCCGTGGGAGGGACCCCACACCGGAGCAGGGAAAGAGTGTGAGGAGTCCTCCCCCTGAGGAGGAAGGAGCAGCAGACAACATGTGATGAACTGACCCCAACCCCCATTCCCCATCCCCCATCCCCCTGTGGGGAGGAGGTAGAGAATTGGGAGTGAAGTTGAGCCCAGGAAGAAGGGAGGGGTGGGGGGGAAGGTTCATTTTTCATTACCCTACTCTGATTGGTAAAAAATTAAACTAATTTCCCCAAGTTGAGTCTGTTTTGCTCATGACGGTAATTGGTGGGTGATCTCTCCCTGTCCTTATCTCAACCCACGAGCCTTTGGTTATATTTTTTCCCCCTGTCCAGCTGAGAAGGGGAGTGATAGAGCAGCTTTGGAGGGCACCTGGTGTCCAGCCAGGGTCAACCTGCCACAGCAACACAGATACAAGGGTTGAATATGTGTCTATCTTTAATAAAGAGTTAAATCACTTTACATAGATACGTGGATTCTTCAAAGTGCCGCCACCTTAGTCTATGTTCTCCAGACCCTGAAAAAGAAAAAGTATCAGCTGTATCTGCACCGTTCTCGTCGCTAACTTGCAAGAGGGCATAACTGACAATGCAGTTTTTCAAACTACGGTTTGTAAGTACCCAAGTCCTAATTAAAAAAAAAAAACAAAACAACAATTTAAAATGCACATCCCCACAGACGAACGAGCTCCCACAGCCCCAAGAGCGGCCGGTGCCCGCCTCAGAGGCCGTGGGAGCCCCCAGCCCCGAGCTCGGGGCTCCCGCTCCCCTCCCGGCAGTACCCGCCCGATGCCCCCAGCACCTGCCTTGGAGACGTAGTACTTGTTGACACCCGACAGCCGCCGGTCTCGTTCCATCAGGGTCCACTGGAAGGGATAGCGGGCGATCCGCTTCTCCTGCGGGCACGCACGGCGCTGCCTGTCACGGCCCCGGGGAAGGGGGGGGGCCCGGGGGAACGGGAATCTCGGAGGGAAGGGCTCCCGAGGGAAGTGGGAGCCCGGAGGGAAGGGGTCCCAGGGGGAAGAAGGGGGCTAAGGGGAAGCGGAGCCCCGGGATCCCGGGCCGGGCCGCCGGGAGGAGGGGGTGGGGGAATTCGGCGGCCCGGTCGCCCCGCCCCGCGCTGACCTTGCCGCCGTTGCACCAGCGGTGTATGTAGACGGTGGAGAGGCCGGGGATGGAGAGACAGATGCCCATGATGGCCATACCGGGCAGGATCTCGTACCACATCCCGCCGGTACCGCTACCGCGCCGCCCGCCCTGCCCGTACCGCCGCCCCGGGTTGCCTGCGGGCACTCCCGGCCTGCCCCGCGGGGCCCGGTGCACGCCGGGAGCTGTAGGCCGGCGGGGCCCGGTGCACGCCGGGAGCTGTAGGCCGGCGGGAAGGCCTGGGCCGAGGGCGCGGCTCGTGGCCCTTTAAGGCGCAGTCGCGCGAGAGGCGCGGCGGCCAATGGGCGGGCGGGGTCGCGCGGCGCTGTCCGGCGGCCCGGGATGAAGGAGGACAAGGAGAACGCCAGGCCCAAGGAGCGGCGCGGGCCCGCCGCCGGGCCGGGGGCCCTGCTGGGGACGGGGACCGGCACCGGCACGGATGGCAGGGCCGGCGGCGCCGAGCTCGACCGCCTGGAGCGGCCCAAGGACAAGAAGGAGACGCTCAGCAAGGTGGGGCCTGCGCGCCGCTCGGTGCGGGCCCGCCCCGCCCGCGGTAACGGGCCTCGCGCGGCGGCCGTCGGGCGCGGCCGTCGGGGGGAGGGCTGGGGCCGCCCTAACCGCCGTCGCCGTGCCGCAGGTGGTGATCCGCCGGCTGCCGCCCAGCCTGACGAAGGAGCAGCTGGAGGAGCACCTCCAGCCCCTGCCCGAGCACGACTACTTCGAGTTCTTCGCCAACGACTCCAGGTAGGGCCGCCGCCCCCTTCGATGCCCCCCCGCGGGCTCCCGGGAGCCGCCGCTGCCGCCAACCGGGCCGCGGGAGGCGCCGGCCCCCCGGTCAGCCTGGCTCTCTCCGTCTCGTCTTTCCGCAGCTTGTACCCTCACATGTTCTCGAGAGCCTACATCAACTTTAAAAACCAGGAAGACATAGTCCTCTTCAGGGATCGCTTTGACGGCTATGTTTTTGTCGATCACAAAGGCAAGTGAACGGCGCTCGCCTGTGTGTTTGCATCTTTCCTGCTGTGCGCGTGGTGTGCTAATTGAATTTAGAGGGACGGCTGCCAGCAGCCTAACACGCCACTTCTGGTTTGTTTGGTTTTAGTGCCTTAAATGAATGTCATGCAGTATTTCAAAGAACAAAGAAAACGTTTAATGCTTTGTGGAAACTAATCTAAATTGCTTTTGTATCTTTCTAAATTGTTTCTTTTTATATTATATGTAAAACCCAGTTAAGTATACGTCAAGGTAGCGGTAGTATCAATATAAAACCAGTTGCTGCGTTACAGAGGTTAATACTTACGTTGTCGTACCTGGGTATAAAGTCTGAAAAGCGAAAGTGGGTGGGTGGTGTTGCTGTCCAAACTAGGTGAAGGTGAGGTTAACGATGCCACCCTCTGCGACTCCCGTCATCTGTTCTGTATGTTTCTATCAGTGTGACTTATTTTGCCGTCAGTTTTTAATTCAGATTATTACTTGTCCTGGTTTACAACTGAGTGATCATCTTGATTCAGTTAGACTGTCGTTGGTAGACCTTAAATTTACATATTTAGCAAAAGCTTTAACACGAGTCTTCCTGTTGGCTTCACTAGGCTAAGGATTTCACCTTGAACTTTGTTTCAAGTAGACGTGTTTTACGCTTCATCCAGCCAGGTGTTTTTTGTGACACAAAGCTCTGTCCACAAGACTTTTCCTTATTTAGGAGGGTTGCATGACAAGGTTCTAGTAGTGCCTACATCTTTTAAATAAGGTGGTTTGCAGTGTAACAGCACACTGTATTTGCCATACCCAACAGCAGTATTGGATTTATACAACCATAAACATAACATTCTTGTCAGAAAATAGAACTTTAAAGCATGCCTTTAATGTGTTGTGTTTTATTGTATTTTGCCAAAAAGTGAGAATTGCCTCAGTTGTATTATCTTAAAATATTCTCTTCTACTTGCACAACGAATGCATAATCTGGAGGATGAGGATATTATGTGTTGTGGTGTAGCTAAGGTGGCTCAACTGATAGCTATGGGCAGTCTTAAATCTAGTATTTCCTTCTTGTTGCGAGTCTGTGAGTTTGCTAGTTTGTTAACATAGCGATAGTGTTTAGTTCATGAATTCTGCTGTCTCTAAAATGTTTTTTTATTAAATGGCTTTCAAAATACAATAATTTCTCTTATGCTGTCCAAGTAGTCTCTTCTAGTATTGCATATTTCTTGTGAGGCTTCTCTTCCTGCTTTAGACATGGACAATATGGTCTATTTCATCTCCATTTTAATGTATTTTTCCCTCTCCTCTTAACAGGTCAGGAATATGCTGCCATAGTTGAGTTTGCGCCTTTCCAAAAAGCTGCAAAAAAGAAGAGTAAGAAAAAGGATGCCAAAACTGGAACTATCGAAGATGGTATAACAGCTAGCTAGTTTGTTTTGCATGTGTAGGCTTGAAAGTCCTAGCAGTAATTTGAATATAATGTTTTTACTGTGACACTGTAGTTTATCAATAGAATGTTTGCTTAATTATATATGAAGGTTATTAGCAGTGCTTTGTCAGCTGCCAATCTATTAAATATGATTGTCCTGGACAAACATAATGCAGCAGTTCATTTGAGAGCTGCCAGCTTATGGAAAGGTGACATACAAACAGCACAACTTACACAAATCTAACCCTGACTTCTAGCAGCACACAATGCAAATTCTTTTCATGCTACAGTATATCCTTTCTTTCCTTTTTTTTTTTTTTCTCCTTTTTTTTCTCCCCCCTTTCCCCTCCCCTGTAGATCCAGAATACAAGAAGTTTTTGGAAAGTTACAGTGCAGATGATGAAAAACTAACCTCCACTCCTGAAACTTTGTTGGAGGAAATAGAGGCAAGAAACAAAGAGCTAATAGGTATGGAAATCTATGTACTATAGTTACATTTTCCTAGAAATATATGTGGTGTAATTTGAAGCTGTGATTTCTTAACTTTGAGGAGGCTGAATTATTTTGTGTTCTCGCTTGGTATTTGTTAAACCTTTAGGCTAATGTTATTCAGTGTATTTTATTTTGCTCCCCTGCTCAAAATTCTTCTCTAGGTTTATGTTTTATAGGATAACCTTTCTTCCTGTTTTAAACTGCTAATCAGGTGTTTGTTAACCAGGCTAGGCTGTGCAGTGGCTGCATTTCAGTGAGATGCAGTGATGTTTAATGCAAAATGCCATGAGCAGTGAGGTTCCATGCAGGCACAAGTTAAGAGATGCTGTGTTTGGTAAAAATACCGCAAAAATGACTAGAATGCTCTTTTTAAGCATGCTAAAGATATCTCGTTCAAAGCAAGAGAATCTGGGAAAAGCCTAATGCAGACTGAATATGGCTTTACAGATAGGTATACTGGATATCATATTAGTGTTCTGAAGAAGTTCATAGAATCCTAATAGTTGCCACTGTTCAGGGATAGGATTGGAATAGTTGTTTCACTGTTCTGTTGCTGTATGTGAGAGGAGATAGGCTGCATAATCAATAAGGCTTCTTCATTTCACATAGGGTTTTGTTGTAGGTATTGCAGTATTGGATAAGGTAAATTGTTTACATTTGTTTTTATGTATTCTCTAGCTAAAAAGACTACTCCTTTATTGAACTTCTTGAAAAATAAACAGGTAAGACTTATCTCCAGAATCTTCTTGTTGCTTGCAAGTACAATTTGCTCATTTAAAGCATGAGCGTGTATATTGCAATGTGTATCTTGATAGGTTTCTGCCCTTTCTTTTGAAGAAGCTTTTGACCCAACTTCCCACTTATTTTAAACTACTAGAATGCTGGCCTTTGTAGGAATGGTGGTGCTTTATGTGCATTCTGGTCACATCTAAACATCTTTGCCACTGCCAAACCAGATCCCGTTTTAATGCTTTCATTTTTAATGCAGTTATGGCCGATGTCCTTGTAGGTGGTCTTTCTCCTAGCACATAATCTCATTTTAACTTTTAGCAAAGGAGAAAATGACAGATGAGGCAGATTCAATTAAAATTAGAATGATAAAGGCTGAGGCTAGTGTTGTGTTTGGTTTTTTTAAGACAGTACAAATCAAGGCTTATAAGGGAGGGGAAAAAAATGAAATGCGGCTGTAACGTGTTCAGGTTCACAACAGAACAACAGAGATGTCAGAACTTTTTTTTTTTTTCTTTTATAATAGGGATGGTTTTGAGGTGAGTTATTTGGTGATGAAATACTTGACCGCTTTGTGGCAGGGTGTCTTGTTGGGCTTAAAGGGGTGTTTTCTAGTGTGGAAATGCACTATTTCTCTTTGCTTTTACACACACAGAGACTGAGAGAAGAAAAAAGAGAGGAGAGGAGGAGGAGAGAATTAGAAAGAAAAAGACAAAGAGAAGAAGAAAGAAGAAAATGGAAAGAGGAGGAGAGAAGGAAGAGAAAAGAAGCAGAAAAGCTGAAGAAAGTAGACAGATGCCCAGAAAAAGAAAGAGACAGATCAAAAGATGAACCAAAGATTAAGGTCTAGAACAGTTCTTTATTATAAACTGTTACACTCCCTTTCCCCTATTATTTGTATATCAGTCTCTCAAAATGTGCTTTGAGTATTGTGTGAAAAATCACATGAGTTTGATGTTAGTAAATTACCACTTTTTTGTAATATTCAATATTAGGCATTGTAAAGGTTTACATGCTGTAATGCTTCATAGTAATATTTAAAACTTTTGTCATGTGACTGTTGTACATGCTGTGGTAAACAGAATCGTGAATTCATTATGGAATGGAGACTATTTTTAAGCTTTCTAAAATGGCCTGTTTTAGGAGAATAATCCTAGTCTGCTCTGTGGGTTATGCTTACTCATACACTCCAGCTTTTAGAAATACTGCGACTTGCAGTAACGTTAATGTTTATTTCTTACTGGACTCTGGTTCCTTTGATGCAATTTCAGTGTTGTGCCAGACAATATGTATTAGAGTGATCTTTTTAGTTGAGACTTTTGTTTTCTTTGTAGCTACTTAAGAAGCCTGAAAAAGATGAAAAAGACTTGGAGAAAAAAGAAAAATCCAAGAAACTGGAAAAAGAGACTCTGAGGGAGGAAAAAAATGCGAGTAGTGCATCTGCCAAACGATCTGATGGGGAGACAAAAGAAGAGAAGGCAAAAAAGTATTCTAGTACTTGCTATAAATATATATATGTATATATAACTTGTTTCCTGATCGTACTGAGGCTTAGGCTGCTCTGCCATGACTATGTTTTGAAATTCCTTTCAAATTATTTTTCTGATACGAGGCATGGGATGTGTTCTCTGTGGCAGCGCACATCCCTGTCGTTACAGAAAGCTGTGTGAATTACATGACAATTCTTCATTAGCGAACAAATTTTAATATTTTTGCAACTTACTGTAGGAACTCGGCAAAAGAAGCCCAGATGTAGGTGACCTGCAACAGGCTGTGAGCACTGTCCGTGCAATGAGAGAATTACAACCATGGCAAGAGGAGAGGTGTACTCCAGTTAGTAGTCCCTTTAAGTCTCGTAGAAGGTCAGAGTGGAAAGTGTCATTCTCAACAGCACCATGGTCTGTTCAAGGTTCAGTTCTGCCATGTGAGAAATAGAGATGAGACAGAGAAATTCAAGTGTTTTCCAAAGCCAGAGGAGACTCAGCCAGTGATGTGAGTAGAAGGCTAGGAAACGCTAGCAGTCAGCGTCGTCTCTGGTTATCATGCATGACTCGGGTTATTACAGCTTCCCAAAAGCTTCCTAGAACCTACCAGTCTGTCGTCTTCGTATTGCACACTTACACCAGTATTACATTGATCTCCCAGCTCTGATGAATCTTTTGAGCTTCATTTTCAGTTTTGTTTTCATACAGATCAGAAGATGAGTGTGTAAAGGACTACAGGGACCGGGATAGAGATTTTGAAAGAGACAGAGAATATGAGAGAGCACAGAGGGAGAAACTGAGACGCCAAGAAGAGGAGCGTCGGAGGCAGAAAGAGCGCTTTGAGAAAGAGAAGGTTTTTAGAAGAAAAGAGGAAGAGGTGAAAAAGGAGAGAGACTTACTCAGAGAAAAGGGAAGGAAAAGTGATCTTACAGACTTTACCAGCAGCACGGACAAATCTGAGAAAGTAACCAAAGATGATAAAAAAGAGGATACAATTAAGAGGGATCGTATCAGAAACAAGGTGCTGGATTTCTTTAAATTCATGTGTTGATTCATAGGGACCAGTTTGTGGGGTTTTAGGATAAAAGCACTTCAAGGAAAGAACCATGTGGTTTCTCTGTTGAAACTTCTCCCTGTTCTAGTCACAAACTCTGCCATTGGTAGAAAGCTTGCCTGTTCATCCACTAAACTTTGCTAAAGTGTTTGTGATATTTCTTGTCACTGTTACGAGAATTAAGCCAAGATATCATGGGCTAAATTGTAAAGGCACTGATCCCTTTTCATTTGCTGACTTATGCCATAGGCTGTATTTTTAAGGTGTCAGTGGAGCACCAGTAATCTACCTGTGACTCCGCTGATGGTATACATGCCTGAAAATACAACTCGAAGTGGGAATATGATTGAACAGGTTCCTCCAAAACAGGGACAAGACTGCTACATGCAGAATATGACAGAAGAGGTCCTGTAGACTCAAGAAATAATATCTTGAGTTTAGTTTTGTATATTGTGCAAATCTGGTTTTGCAGCGTCAGTATACAAGTTTTCCACGTCACTTAAGGCATTATCAGGTACAAATAAAACTTAAGGTTTTGAAGAAGCTTTGAAGTTGGCCTCTATTCTGAGAGAGGGTGAGCTGAACTCATCTCAAGAGGAAACTCTTTACAACTAACTCAGAGGAGACTGTACGAGTAACTTCAACTATGCGCGGTGTTCTTTGTGGCTTGAACGGGGATGTTGCCTTACAACAGAGACAACCTTGGTTTTGAGGCAGTTGAAGTTACATTGCCGCCGTGGAATAGGTTAACTTAGAATACCTTGAAAAGCTTGAATTTGAACCATTTCTAATTACACTGATGCCATAAAAACCATGATAGCGTGGGGCTATGAAAGAGTCTAAATAGTTTCGATTTATTTCAGGATCGTCCAGCAATGCAGCTGTACCAGCCAGGAGCCCGAAGCCGAAGCAGATTGTGTCAGTATGAAGACAGTGCTGCAAAGCCCGCAGATCAGGGAGCGGATAAGAAACAAGAGAGTGAGACCAGTAATACAAAGGAGGAGGAGTGACTAGCATGCAAGCCTTATGTGTTCTGACTGTCTGTGCAGCCAAAGAGCATGTACTACGCAATCCAGAAGTGCCTTCGAAGCGAAGAAGGAACAAAGGAAGAAAAGGGGGCATTGTGCTGTTGGATGTTTCTGGTTAAAGAACCTCAGTTGTAGATTCGAAATTTGAAATGTGTTCTCATTGTATTTTCAGTTATTTGAATTTATTTTCCCAGCATCAAACTACAACAGAGAAGAGAATCTTTGCAAAGCAGAAAGACTTTATGGCCTTAAGTATGATAAAAAATGAGTCATGCGGTCAGGAGGAGATGACACCTGTGAGGTGACCAGAGCCAGTCTTTGACGCGCTCAAGCAGAGCGAGCTTGAAGTTGCCCGGAGTTAACACAGGCGTTGCTATGTTGTGTGGTGCTCCTACCTGAGGCAATGGTAGCTAAATTATGTCAGTCTAGCACGGAGGCAGGTACGCAGGCTGGGGTTGTGGAGGTGCCGGCGCACAGGAGCGCTCTGGCACGTAAAGAGGAGAGTGTCTGGCCTTGCAGTAGTGACGTCCGGGAGGGAGAGACCTTCCTCTCCGGTGGTTCTCTGGATACAGTAACTGAGTTGGAGTGTATGAATAAGCTGGCTTAATATTGGATACTTCTTGACAAATTCTCATGTAAAGTCTACCTACGTTGAAATGCTTATTTTTAATCAAATGTAGCTGGTTTGAGCATCCTGTTCTTTTCCAGCATTCTCCCTTCTTTACAGTCTGAAAAGTTTCCTAACTCCTGCCCTCTCGGTACTGCTTCGTCTTCCCTCGTAACCTGAAGTGTTGTTTTACAGCTCAGAAAGAGACTTCACCAGTAGCAGCTCCTCCTAAGCTAGCGAATTTTAGCCATAGCTATTTTGTACTAAAACCAATAAACTCGCAGAAACTCGTGCAGCCGCCGTGCCTCACTGAGCTCCGTCTGCGCCGGGGCGGACCCGCCGGGCCGCCAGGGGGTGCTGTGGCCGCGCAGCCCGCCCCGCCGTCGCCTCTCTGGCCGCTTCCCCCCGCCCCTGCCGCCTCTTCCGCCGCCGCCATCGCCGGGACGCCGGGCAGCTCCGCGCCATGGTGAGACCATCGGCCGCCATCCGCCGCCGTGCCGCGACACCCCGAGCCTTCTCGTCGCCGCGGGCTGGCTGGGGATCCCCGGCAGGCGGGCCGCGCGGGGCGGGAGGGCCCCGGGTGCAACCTTCTCCTCCCCGGGTTCGCCGAGGCCTTGCGGGCCGGGGCCGGGGCCTTGCTCTGCTGGGCTCCCGCGGTGGGGCCGGCCCGGGGCTGGCGGGGCTGCCCCGCGGGACTAACGGTTGTTCTCTCTTGCAGTCGTCTCACAAGACGTTCAAGATCAAACGCTTCCTTGCTAAGAAGCAGAAGCAGAACCGGCCTATCCCGCAGTGGATTCGCATGAAGACGGGCAATAAGATCAGGTAAGAAAATGGGCGGCTGCCTTGTGAGGAGCTGCGGCCGCACAGGCCCTGACTCAGGCTGCCCGCGGGGCACGGGCTGAAGTCAGAAGCTGACTGTGGAAAAGCCTTTACGCCAGCAAAAGTGGCCGCCAGTACCATACAGGCACGGGAGTGCGGATACGCAACTCCGCCGGATGCTGGCAGCCCGTGGTGTCTTCTCGAGGCAGTGTGGGGCTTGCGTGGCATTTGCTTCGTAGCAGTTCGGTTCATTCCAGCGCTCTGCAGGTATCCAGAGGTGTGCAGCGGTGGCACGTGGAAAGTGAAAGCGTGAACTGTATGTGTGGGTAATTTATTCCAGAATTTGTACCCTGGTATCCTCTCTGCTTCTGACATTCCCTTCCCAACGCCTTTCCCCTCTCTCCTAGCTGTCCCTCTGCGTTCCTGCATTTTCAGGGAACAATATCTTACTGAGCATGGTTCTGAGATACAGAAGGTTGTGCATACGGGAGCAAAGGGCTTGTTGGGTGTATGGGAGATAAAATTGATAGTATAAGATCCTTGGCATATGATTGCAGAATTAATTTGTAGCCGTTCCTTTTTGTTTGTCTCTAGTGTTTGTTTTCAAGCATTGTATTTAAGAAAATGAAATGAGAGGACTGTAGAATACTAAGTAAATATAAGGCATGCAGAAGGCAGTGGATGTCTGAGCCCTCGGGTTCAAAACCTTGAACCAGTGTAGTTTGGTCACTCACACTGTGCAGCGCGCTTTTTATCTTGTGCGCTCCCATGTCTAGACTTTTTAAGGGAACAAGATTCTTCCTCCCAGATCGTTTTTTGTCCTAAGTAGTGAGGAGAGTGATAGCAGCAGTGGCTCGCTCAGCCAGTGAAACGGCACAGGATTGCCTGGCTCTGTTTCTGTTACTTCTCCTAACTTGTTTCTTTCTAGGAAAAACTGGTGTTGTGTGCTCCAGACTGTACTCCTGTCTTCTAGATACTGCCTTACAACAGGGTTCTGTTTTAGCTAAATTGCGGTACTTTAGAATACTTTATTATGGGGCAAAATCATGAATTTTTGCCTTGTGGCACTTCAGTACCTCAGTCATCAGTTTCATCCAAACTGTGCTAAAGCAGGCTGCAATTACAGTGCTTCATTCTGTGGGAGTACTGCCATTTTCCTGCTGAGAGTAACTGTGTTAACGCTGTCTTCGGTTTCATCTATACAGTGGTGAAACAGTTTGTTCTTAACATGTACAAGTACATAATCATAAATGAATATACTTTCCTGGAAGAGGGCATTTTCCATATGCTGCTCTGCTTTCATATTTTGAGCAAAAAATTATACTTTTTGTCTTAGACCCTGAACTGCATTCAAGAGGTAGTTTTCATTATCATTGGACAATCAAGACCAGATTGCAGGTCTTGTCTCCAGAAGAGGAGGTAGGATATTCACACACCAGTGCTGACGCATCTCTGCAGGCTTCTTCATCTCTTTGAAGTTTAGATCCTGTTGCGGCAACATGTTAGTTGGTTAGTGATTGAAGAAAGTAAACAGAGATGGAAATTTTAAAAAATAAGTACACAGCTGATTATTGTTGGCAGCTTGCCACTGTAGCACCTACGAAAGATTTCAGTCCTTTACTGTTCAGCTAATTCAAGGTGGTTTCAGTCCACCTGGATCCTCAAATGTGTGTGTGCACTTTGCTAATTTACACTGTTTTTCTCTTAGGTACAACTCCAAAAGGAGACACTGGAGAAGGACCAAACTGGGCTTGTAAGAGAGACTGTCTCCTGGGAACTCTAATAACACCTGTCTTTCTGCATCAGATAGATTCACCCCGTACGCTGTTCAGCCACCCTCAAGTGATTCCTTCTGTAGTGTTGGACTGCAGCCCCCAATGTTTTGTTGTTGGTTTGTTTCTTTTTTTTTTTTTTTTGTAAGCTAGTCTGGGTTATTGATGTTAACTGGGAAAATCTTGAACTAATTTGCATCTGAAACATGAAGACTGTGTTCTATTAGTGTTCTTTCTTTCAGGCATCATCATGAGTATTGACAGTGTACAGGCTTACTAATAAATATGGACCTGAATGACTTGGTTGAAATTATTTCATATATATATATATATACACATGGTGGGGTAGTAACAGAATAAAAACTAACATTACTGTGAATATAATCTCACTTAGTGTGAGAAACCTTGTCAGCTCTTTTCAGAGGCTGTGTCTTCCCTTTCACTTACTGTAAACCTTTGAGAGCAAAAGCGTATCAATTTTTTGAAGGGGTAAAAATCAAACTGGTTTTAGAGAAGTTAATTTGAAGAAAATCTTTTATTAGACAAACTGAAATAGCTTTGGTTTGTTTTGTGTTTTTTTTTTAAAAAAAAAAGTCTTCTAGAGGTAGGTTTGAAAAAGGCAGACTTCACTTTTATGATCCATAGACCCCCTTGGCTATAGTAACTCTCTTTGGAGTGTCAGCCTCTTGCTACTTAACCCCAGGGAAGACTCTGGATTACGTTTGTGGTAAATCTATGAAATGTTACTACAAAAAGTAAGCAGCATTGTCAGAATTTGCTGAAGATGTGTCTGTGTAGCCACTTGGTGCGCTTTACAGGGCGGGAAAGCAAAGCACACTGAAAATGCTCCTCGGCATAAGGTGGGTTTCTGTTTGAGGTGTGCTGTGGTAGGTGAGGGGGATCCAAACTAACAAAACCTTTTACTAAACCAAGTCAGTCTCCAGTTACCACCCTGTTAACATTATGCTTACATGTTGGGTGCATGTGTGTTCCCTGTGGCTGGCTTCTGTCACAGCTGCAGATTCTCGACTCCACCATTATTTCCCACATGGCCCATTCATTAATGGAAGAGCATGTACTGAACTGCAGGTGTTGAACAGTGCAAATGGTGGCACTACAGTACTGGCCAAATGCTGAAATGTTATATGCCCACAAGTACTATAAAAATACTTACCCGGGGAGTGAGAACGCGGAGCTGAGAACAATTGGTGATACCTGAATACCAAGACTACCTATCCTGTGGCTGAGCAGCGTATGGGCAAGGCTGCCCATGAACACCGGGCTGCGTTAGCTGCAGGTGGCTCCTTGTGAGCCTCGCGCCTGTGGTCAGCCGAGGATGGCAGCTTCTTACCGCGTGGCTCTGGCCCCTGTGCCTGCAGCACCGGGAGCTGCTCCCGGGTAGGAGGTGGGGCAGGGCAGCCTTTGGAGTCCGGTGAAGATCTGGCTGGGCAGCGGGTGCAGTGGAATTATCAGATGAAAGAAAGCTTCACTTAGGAGGTAGGAAAGGAAGAGGAAAGGGAAGAATACAGCAAGGGTAGTGGATAGATTTATTTCCTACAAAATGCAATACTCACAGTAGTACATAACGTCTGCGTGTTCCCTAGAATATGTAATAACCTTTTTCTGAGTTTTGTTTGGAGCTCTGTGTTGGTTTGACCATGTTGGGCTTGACGCCAGCCACAGGTGCAGCTTAATTTAAAACATTCTCAGCAGAAGCGTAGTAACTCAAGAAGTTGTCCAAAGGAAGAGTTAGCAGTTTTTTAAAAAAGGGGAGAGAAGAAAGAAGGGATTAAACCGCTCAGAGTAGTTGACACTCCAGCTCCCCGATGCTGGCATTCTCTGATGGGGCCTGTGAAACATCACCTATTTACTGCAGGGAGGTGGAGGAGGAGGTGGTGGCTCAGCACCGAGTCCCGTGTGGCTGCTGCTCCTTTCCCTTTCGCAGTGCAGACCTGGGGCAGGTGCTCTGGTCAGCGGGAAATAACTGCAGGTGCCAGCCCGTTCTCGGATGTGGCTGCGGCAAAGCCCATCCTGACGCTGAGGGCTGCAAAGGTGCTGTTGCTTGGGTTCAGCCTGCCGTGGTGGCTCGGATCCTGGGTGGCAGCTTCCTGAGGAAGCTTCAGGCTGCCACGCCTTCTGTGTTGCTGCTTTTCATGTTGAAGGTAAATAGATTTATCTCCTTCACGTTAAAATTCGTTGCAAATAATGATGGGCAGCAGCATATGCCAAGCACGGATAAATGCGTAACAAATACACGCCTCGCTCAGAGCTCATGACAGTCTCTCCCTCGTAAGGTGTGCTGGAGGTTTCTGTGAGCACAGGAGAGCAAGGCTGGGATTTTTACCAACTTCAGGACACTTCAGAGGTACCTTCTAGCTTCTTTTCCTGGCTGGTAAGAGTCTAGTTTCTACTTTGGTATCAGGGGGAAGCAGCAAGTCACTGCAACAGGAAGACAGCAAACAGCATGGCCAGATGTTTCAACAGAGGCCCACGTGCTGCAAACACTTTTACCCCAAGGTTTTTTAAATCTCTCCTATGCTCTTCTCTTTGAAGCAAGTGTTTAGGAAATAACAGCAATGCTGAGGATCGAAGATCAGCCTCGGAGCCCTGCAAACCGCCCCCTGCCTCTCCCCATCATCACTGGTGGCAGGCAAAGCTGCTCAGAGTTCTTTTTTAATTGTGTCTGTGAGGACCTGGCTGAGGAGGAAAAAAGTAGTTTTATGGACTTGAGAATGGAAAGAGACAGTTTTCTCCACAGCATTTGTGGGAAAGTTTTCCTGAGCAACAGACTGAACTGTATATTACTATTTATTAGGTAGTCTCCCTATTACTGTCATTACCGTGCTATTTTTATTAGATGGAAGCAGCTTCTACCAAGGAGCTGCTTTGGAAAATAGCCCCTCATATTATTTTTCCCCATTTGACTGCATCTGCTTTTCAAATTGGGCATTAAGGGATAACTTGGAGTAAATTTAGTACAAATTAAAATTGGGTTAAAATCAATCTTCTGCAGAGCCTTAACCAACACAAATACCTCTGGGTTTGAATGATTTCTGTTGCTCCTGTGGCAGTTCCCTTTGCCCTCTCCTTCCCTGTGAGAGTTGCGGGGAGGATCAGGGATGTCTGCAGAACTGGACTAACACTGAGACATCAACAAGAGCTTTAAATAAAAAATCTAAATAATTTGGATATTCTGGTTCATTATTTTGGTGGATACACTTTTGTTTTCTGAGTGAGAAGCAAAGTTAGAGAGCTGATTGTATACTTGAGGAATATTTTTTAAATGTGTCTGTATTTCCAAACCGACTGCTGCTTTGTAGGTATGAAAATAAACCGTGCGAGACAGAGGGGTGGGTCACGGCCAGTGGCGTCGTGTTTGGGGCAAACACAACGTACAGCAGCAGAAAGGGTAGTGCAATTTGAAGAAGATCCTTTTTTTGCTCTGTAGAGAGGAACCCTTGCAGGGCAGGGAGGGCAGGGGGTGGCGTTGATGAGTGTGTTGTAACACCACCCAGAAAAGCAGGCTCTGGTCTTGCTCCTTCTGAAGTCCCTGCGTAATTTGCCTCAGAGCAGAAGACAGCTTCAAACCCGTGACCAAAAGGTGGGGAGAAAAGCTGCCATTAGGGGGTTTTGTTTAGCTGTCAAGGGGAGGCAAGTACTAAAAATCATTTAGTCGTATTTACCAATTAAATTTTACTTCCGAATAGAACATTGAAGTCCAGGTTTCCTGGTGGAGCATGACTAAGCTGCAGGCACAAATGCCAAGGAAACAGCTCCTTCAACGGCACTCTCGGTAACTCCACTGTTTACTCTGTGCCTTACTGAGAGGAGGATGTAAGAGCAGTCCTGCCCCCTTTTCCCGGCAGCACACTGCTGCGAAAGGGTGACGGAGGACTAACAGGTCACAAAATATTTCGTCTGACATGCACCCACCTGGCTTATCAACAGCACTTTGGTTGCCAGAACTAAAGATCGCAGGTGTTCTGAGTGCTTTTCGTGGAGTTTGTGCTGCTGTGACCAGACTCATTAGAAGCCAGCCTGCTGTCCTGTGGCATGGATGTGGCCAGAGAAATTCTGGAAGGAGCTATGTTGCTATAGTCTTTAATTTATTAGAGGTAAAGCATTACAAAACCAGTGTACATCAGGCATTAAATCCATTCCCAGTGTGTTTTGTGTGTCTCCGCTGCTGACCTCAGTGATTAAAAAGACGTCTAGACACATCTATTTGTCCACCCAGTCAGCTGGATTGGGTACTATCCAGTCACTGGATCGCTATCTGCTCATCTGGAGGCTGTTCTTCCATGTATCATCCACTGCAGACCGAGTTATTCCTGTGTCCAAGCTGCATTTCAGAGCACAATCTGCATATAAACGGGGTTTGCTCAGCGTCTGTGAAACACACAGGCTCAAATTCCCGAGTGATTTACCCGTGTATCTTTCTGCATCAAGGTGCAAATTCACCCACGCAGCCAGGCCAGAGATCACCTCAAGACCCTTGATCACCTCTGCAGACTCCCAAAAAGGCAGCTGGAAAGAAACCACAACTCCCTCCAAAGCGAGGTGTCTCCGCAAGGGCTGCTGCTCTGTGGATGGGGAAAGGAAACTCCTCGGTTGCTGTCTGAGTCACTTCTCAAATGGAACTGCTATTTAAGGGGATAGAAATGGTCTCATGCTGGTGAAAAAGAGGAAGGGGCTGTTGTTTTTCTGAAGATATTTTGAAGCAGCCCTGGCCTTTGAGAATGTGAAAAGCAAGTTGAAATCAGCTGGGCACAGCTCCATTTGGTGAACAAAACACAAACAGGCGGGCAGAGGCTTTGTCCTTTTCATGCAGTTACCGGTACATACGCACGGGATTATGCTGCTGTAGGGATGTTTCTCACAAGTTTCATTTTTGAGCATGACCTCAGTAGCAACAAAGATAATCTCACAGCCTTCATACCTTTCGCATGGTTTTCAGCAATGAATCATCTTTCCAGCGCTGCACCTGGACTCCAGTCCCCGCAGGAGCCACCCACTGGGCATCCCTCCTGCCTCCTCCGCTCCAGCCCCCAACCCCAGTAGGGCTGAGCATCTCGGGCTCCCCTGGACGGGGGTCCCTAGGGAAGGACTGCCAGGGGGGTTGTCTTGCACTTTGAAAGACTTTTCTGGGCCCAGCCTCCTCTGGCAAACCAGGCATTCCAGCTCTCACTTTACTGAGAAACAGCTTTATCTGTCATAAACAAACAGCAACCCACAGGAGGCGTGTGTGGTGGAGACCCTGGGATCTCACAGGGGGCTGGAAAGTGTTTGCAGCTCGGTGGCACGGTCTGCTTCTCTGTACCCACTCTCCCTGCCGGCAGAGAAGCGTACATAAAAAAGTGTTGGAGGGGTTGTTTCTGAAGCCATAGCTGTTTCTCCATCATCCACCCAGTGCCAGGCCTCTGGCATCTCAAGAATATGGTTGTGAAATATTTAATTATATTCTGCCGGTGTCTCTGTCCAGGCACCCGAGGTGCCATGACCAGTCCAACCTCACAGCATTGCTGGGAGCCAGGGCAGTGCCAATGGCCTCGTTTCACAGGTGGGAGAATGAAGTCACCGAGTTGCTGCCTAACCAACTACAGTCACACGCAAAGTCTGCCAACAGCCCAGGATGGGCAGCCCAAATGTCGACCCCGGCCCCCTGCACGGGACACCACCTCCCGTGGTGGGTCCACATCCTCCCACGGGCATGCGGGGTGTTGGAGAAGCAGCTCCCCACAGCAGGGCCGGCGTGTGAGCCCCCTCCGTGGGGCTCTGCTAGGCGGTGGCAAGGAGTCCCCATCAGCAGGGGCAGGGGGCAAAAACCCCCCTGCAGGGCTGGGTGGGTTTTTGGAAGGGCTGTCTCCAGGCAGTGCTCCTGATGGCCATGGTTGACCACACACACTCAGACCAGCGCAGCCCCAAAAGACCACGTGAGACCTAGGGCGGCTGCGGTGCCCCCATGCAGGGAGTTAATGCCTGCTTGGCCAGGATTTCGAGCGCTGGCCCTCGCCAAGTTCCCTGCTCCCTGCAGGCTCGTCTGGCTGCTATTCAGCACAGGATTGCAGGCAAATGGGCCAGGGGAGCTTCAGCGCTCTTGGAAGAAAGTGAATGCCTGTCTGACAAAGTCCCGGAGGGTCGACAGGCTCCAGGAACGCTGGGATTTCCCCTCGGCCCCGGAGTCCACGCAGTCCCGCCCTGCCCTGGCCTCTCTGGATGACTTACAGTTGTTGTTGGTGTTGTGAGAGCGCAGCTGGACCAAGTCCTCCTCCAAGGCCCCTGCCAGCTCCTTCAGCTCCCTGGAGGTGTCTGCCCTCAGGTACTGCCAAGCCTTGCGTCCGTTGTGGTCCCTGCAGCTGGTGTCTGCCCCATAGGCTCCCACCAGCACTTTGATGAGCAGCTCATGTCCCTGCAGGGCAGCCAGGTGCAAGGGGGTGAGCCCACCGCTGGCCGTGGGGATGTTCACGTTGACGGGATAGCCCTTTTTCTGGGCATGGGAGATGACCTGGATGAAGCGCTCGTGGTGGCCATGCTTGGCAAGCCAGTGGAGAGCGGTGAAGCCAGTCACAAAGTCTTTCCTGGTCAGCAGGCTGGGATCCAGGTCCAACAGCCTGACGATGTTGTCCGCGTCGCCCTGGGCCACCGTCAGCAGCCACTCATGCTCCAGGGGATCGAGGGCAAGGGACAGCACCTCGGGGCTCTGCTCAGGCTTCTGCTCTTGGTGCGGCGCTGCAAGGAGACTGCTGGCGTTGGATGTCTTCTGAGTGGTGGAAAAGCGCTTGGTGCTGCCAGGGCTATTGCTCTGCAGGAGGATTTCCTTCAGCTCCTTCCTCCGCGTACTGCCAGGGCCAACAGAGAGCCTGCTCGCAGTCCTACCCCAGCTCCCTGGGCCTTGGCTGTCCCGGCTGACGCTCCTGTTGGTGTCCATCTTCTGCAGTGGGTGGAAACGCTCCCTGCTCCCCGTGGCGGCCGGCCAGAGATGGGACCTGCGGGCTAGGCTCCCAGCTTGGGGCTGGGCGGCTTCCAGGAAGGCAAATGTCTGGGCGATGCCAGCTACCCTCTGCTCCGCCGAGCCCTGCTCCCGCTCCCGCTCCCTCCGGGCCATGGTGGTGCCTCCCGGCAGCCAGCTCCCCGGCAGGGCGCAGCTTGCACTCCCCAGCTCTCACCCCACGCTTCCTGCCCCGGCGTTAGGCGAAGGAGGAACCGACTGCACGGTGGGAGGGCACACCGGGCACGGCAGTGGATCTGCGGCACTGTCGCACTGCCGGGGTGGTGCAGGTGACCTTTGGTCACATCACGGCTGCCGCCGGCGTCAGGCACGGCCATGGCCGCGGGCTGTCCACCCCCCCCCAGGCCCTGCTGGCCTGCGGCGTCACAAAGGGAGAGCGGGCAGGCGTGCGGGGCTGTGGGGAGCGTGCGGCACCACCGGGGCGGGTCCTGGGCAGCCCAATGCTGGTCTTACAGAAGAAATTTGATTAACTGTACTCTTTTCTATGAATAGTCTCGTTCAGCATTAGCAGATGAAGTAGCTAAAGCCTTAGGCCACAAGAACTGACCAAGCGTAAACTTTTGATAAAACTAATGCTGCTAACAAAGAACTCAGTGAATTCTGTGGATATGAGCAGAATGAAGAAGATGAGGACCAAGGAGACAATTCCAAGAGGATGAAGTAACTTCAGAAGGTGGCCAGCCCAGACACAGTGAAAACCAGTAAGAAATCAAGAGACCACCGACCAGAATTACGTGGTTGGACTTGGGGATGGAGTGATGGGTGGAACGGGTGGGATTGAGAGGCGTGAATTGGGGTAGGGGTCCCTCTCCGGAGGTACCCAGCTTGAGCTGTAACCGAAGAATAAAAGACTAATTGGAAACCTTCACTTGGACTTGGCATTCTCAGCAGGATCCTAGGGTCGGACCCTGTTACAGTGGCCTGTGTGCATAAATCCGTAACACTGGCCCCGGGGACACTGCCTCTGGCTCTGGTGGCACCCCAAAGCCCCAGGTGCCTTGCTGAGGCACCTGCCTTACAGCCCTCCCCCCAAAATTACCCCCCACCATTGCAATGCTCCTCCTTGGTGCTGCGCTCAGGAAGATCAAGGTTACTGCTCCAAGGGCCTGCTTTCCCGGTGGCCGGTGGGTCTCCGTGCTGTAAGGGAGACCCAGCCCAGGGCGGTGGTTTGGGTCCCTTGTCACCCGATGTTTCAGCCCAGCGGCATTTTGGCCTTCCCCTCTTGCTGGGTTTCACTTCCCAGCAAGGCGCCATGCCTGGCACTGTTGGCAGCTGCAGTCCCCAGCAGTTTGTACCTTAATTTTGTTAGGAATGAGGACAAATTCCTCCGCCCTGAAGGCCCCCAGTCCTGTTTCTCCCAAGGCCTTTCTTATCCGTGACTCCTCAGACACCCATAGCATGGCTGAACTGTCGCCAGAGCCACGCCAGCCCCTTCAACCCTTTTTCTTTGCCTTCCCTAAGCTTTAGCCCTGCCCTGGCCTGGTTGTCATCCCTCGAGGGAGCTTTGCCTTTCTCCAACCACTTGGACCAGTTTTTCTGGGACGCCTGGGGAGCTGGCGTCATCCCATGAAGCCCAAACGACTGGTGGTGAAAACATAATTGTCCCCTTGCTCCCTTTCGGGCACTGCCTGGTTTTGTCACTGGCTGTTGGTGGCTTCTGTGGGCTCAGGGAGGCAGAGGACTTGACCCACAGAGCCACGGGATCCTGGGGGACAGTTTAAAACACTTGCTGGGTGGCAGCTGGGGAAAATAAGGAGGGAAATCAGGTGCTGTTTTGGGGCAATGAGGGGACCAACTGTGCAAAGCAAAGCACCTGCTTAGGGCCACCCTGGTCGTGCCTGTGTCGCACGGGTGAGCTCTGACCAGGCTAAAACCAGGGTGCCAACCTTGGGGGCTTTACTCAGGGGTCCCAGGGGCTGGGAAAGTTACTCGCTTTGGGTAAGGACCACATTTCCTCTCTCTCAGCCTTTGTTTGATGCCTGCGCTGGCATCAAATGAAGGGAAACCCAAGTGGCACCAGCTACACCCTCGAGGCAGCAGATGGGCTTATCCAGCCCTTGCCCACCAGGCCAGGGGCTCAGGCTGCGTCGAAGGGCCGAGCGGGGCCGGGCAAGGGGCTGTACTGCCACTGCAAGAGGAATCGGTGCAGCCGCCATCAATCGGGTTCCGAGGCGAGCGGGAACCCTCCCGATGCCCCTCAGGGAAAGGGTGCAAAGCACGCAGACATTTTATTTCAAATAGCAAGTGACTGACTGCGCCTGGGAGACCCTTAGACCCAAACCACAACCCCCAGCCCAGCCTCAGTGCTGCACGGCTCTGCCCTAGCCCTGCCCAGGCGTCCGGCCGCCGTTATCGCCGGGGCCACGGGCTCCCCCCGGGCTGCTCTGAGGAGTCCCTGCGGGGGGACCCATCGCCATCCTGGGAGAGGGAAGGGCCTGGGAGAGGCCGCGGTGGCGGGCAGCCCGCGGGCCTGGCAGGGGGGCTGGGGGGGCTGCGGAGCCGCCAGTCGGGGGCTCGCCCGCCCCGGCCCCACTCGCCGCCACTCCCCGTCCCCTCAGCCCGCCGTGCTCCGCGCCCCGCCACACTGTAGCAGCGGCCCCGCCCGCAGCCCGGGCTGCACCATGGCGGGCGGCCGCGGGGGGGGACCGGCAGTCCCGCGCCTCCCGGAGCGGGGCGGCAGTGGTGGGACCGGCGGGACCGAGACGGGCGGAACGGCGGCGGGACGGGGCGGGGCCG
>VFFE01007244.1:1463506-1531136 GCA_008921705.1 Burhinus oedicnemus
GGGGCGGGGCCGACGGCCGGGCGCGGGGCGGGGCCGGGGCCGGGGGCGCGGCGGGTCCCCCCCCGCGCGGCGTCGCGGTGGGCGCGCCCGGAGCCGCCCGCCCGGCCGGGGCGGGCGCTGTGGCGGGCTCGCAGCGATGGCGGCGGCCGAGGTGGCGCGGCAGGTGGGAGCGGGCGCCGGCCGGGCCGGGCATGGTCGGGGCGGCGAGCGGGAGCGCCTGGCATGGCCGGGGCGGCGGGCCGAGGCGGGTAGGGCCGGGTCAGGGTGCGCCGCGCGGGGCGGGAGCACCGGCTTGGGGCTTCCCGCGGGCTCCGGGGCTCGGCCCGGGGCGGCGGCGGCCTGCCGGCGGGTCGGGGGCCGCTCTGAGGGGAGCCGGGGTTTACCTGGGGAAGGAGAGGTTCGGGGTCCCCCCCGCTGGCTGCGGGGCAGCAGTCCGGCCCGGCGACCTTGGGCTGCCCGCAGCGGGGTGGGCCCGGGGGTCCTGCCCTGCCGGCCCCTCCGTCCCTGGGCCCCGCCGCGGCCGCAGAGGGACCCGCAGCGCAGCCAGGGGCTGGCCGGACTGTCGTGCTGGGGAAACCTCATCCTGCACCCTTTCCCTGGGCTGGGGGCCCCTCCCCGGGCCAGGGTGCGGTAGTGGCCGAAGCGCTCCTTGGCATCCCTGTCTCTCCAGGGATGCTGTTCTCCTTCCAGAGACACCGGCATCCAGCGCTCCTTACTGCGTGATGCGGGGAAGGTCGTCAGTGCGGCACCCTGTGCCGCGGAGAAGCCGGAGGAGTCCGTGCCCAACATCAGCACCGCATCCCCATTGCGCTTCATCCCCGAGGGTCTTCTCCGCGGTGTTGTCCCCAGCTGGGGCACACTGATGCTTGCCTGCCTTCCTAGCGCGGCGCAAAGCTCTCTGTGTGCCTGCGGAGAATTATCCAGAAGAGAAGCAGAGGGAGTTGAGCCACCTCTGCGTTTGTTAGAGCAGTGCTGAGGAGGCATCTGTAGCGCGTTTGCATGTGGAAGTGTTTTGTCTGTGATTTGATGGGCTTCCAACTTTCGCGTCCATGTGTTAGTACAGAAATAATACTTGAGATGAACGCTTGTCGTTTCATCTTCAAAGCAGTAGGTTTTAGCATGGACCCAATCTTGTTGAACGGGTAGATGTAACCATTCCTTGCCAGTTTGTGATGTTATTTCCTCCTGGACATACCCATTGCCTTGTATATGACTGCCAAGGTATGTAAAGTGACTCACTTGCTCCCCTGTCTTTTAAAGAAATTGAGTGTTAGGCTTTCCTAAGATAACGTACAGGAGTTTCAGACATCTGCTAGTGGCCTGGAATGAATTATGATACAGCACAGCCTCTCTTCGGAGGCAAACGGGAAGGCTAGCTGTGAGACGGACATGAAATTAGTGTGCTGTAAATTGAAAATGTCTTTGTCCAGACAGACGACTTGTCAGCCCAGGTCTTGGGCATCCGGCCATGGCCGTGGTTCGTGGAGCAGTCAGCCGTGATGTGCTGGTGATGCAGAGGGCTGCTCTGTGTGTGCTGATGGGTTAAACGTGTGCAAGAGCTGGGGCTGGGTATGTGGGGGAGTTGGGGTCACCACCCAGTCTCTGTCTCAGCGAACCCTTGATCTAAAGCCATATTTATTGTGGAGATGGTCAGTGAAACACCCCCCACCACCACCCTTGACAGGCAAGGTGGCCCCATCACTGCCGAGCTGAGGCCCCTCTCCTGTCCTCTGCCAGCATGAAATGTGCAGGATTTAAATACTGAGACCCATGAGAGATGTGTCCACTCTGCTCCCTGTGGGTGGAGGACGGGTGCAGAGGACCGGCTTGCCAGGCACTAACTCTCAATCTCTGTAGGACAGGTCAGAAAAATCATTGAGATTGATGATATAGATATGCATTTTCTAATGCTGGAGGAGACTTCTCCTGGGAACGTATCCAAACAGCGTGGTGTTTCTGCAGCCCTTTGGCAGCGGCATAAAGAAATATAATCTTAAGAGCTGTCAGAATTTGAGATTTCGGAAGCACTTGACCATTTGTGAATGTTGAATGGCTGAATGATGCAACGTGCCTGAAGAGGGTGGTCAATGGTCAGGAGCTTTGAGGAGACATTTCTTGCTTTCTGTGGTGGCTGATTCAGAAGTATTTTTCTCCCACTTTTCTGTTATTTTTCTTTTATATGCATCCTGACGTTTTGTTATCAGCTGAGCAAGGAAAAGAAATACAGAATCTTTATCTACACTTTACATTCCTGCTTTGCATTTATCTCATGGAGGATGTTTATACTGTCTGCTGGATAATTCTCTCATTGCATAAGAGAATTACACACTTGTACAAGTGAGAAGTAATTGGTACAAGTGTTGCTCTAATTTGCTGTTTAATCAGAGCCAAATGCAGTCTGGGAAAGAGGATGCTATAACGCCGAGGTCATGAGAAGGGATCTGATGTTGTTATGGCTTAGAGATGATGTGAAAAACAGTGGTGTGGAAACCTCAATTCAGGTTCTGCTTTGCTTTGTGATTTGACATTTGACTTCTTGTGCAAGAGTTGTCTCGGATGTAGGGGTTAACCCCCAGGGTCTCAGCCTTACGGGGGATTGGCAGCGGTGGTGGAGCTCTGTGAGCATTGCTTGATCTGTTTTTGTTGAGGGATGGTGCTGTTGTGTTTGTTGCAGCTGTTTTGAAATCCTCCGAAGGGAGTCTCCAAGGCTTCGGCGTTTGAAGTGATTCTCATCTGGGGAGAAGTGGGAAATTGCGTCGGAAGTACTAAATGTCAGCTGTCAGTGTCCTAAACAGAAACACTTTTTTCAGTTAGATGCAGAAGTAGTATTGTGCTGCAGTCTTTGGGAGCGTTTTCTTGTTGTGTGGGCCTCGTTTGGACACTGGGTCCCTTGGGTTTTTTATTTGCTGTGCTCTGCCTGAATATCGCTGAGTGGAGGCTTTTCCTTTGCTATGGTGTCGTTTTTCATTGTTTCTTTAGTCCAGGCGACCAGAAATTGTCCTGAATATGGAGCGTTGACATTTGCAATGAGCAGGACCATTGCATGTCTCGGGGAGGATGCTCTGCTTTATCTCCACAAACTGGTAACGGCCTCTTGGGGCTCCGAGGACGTTGGGAGCTGACAGCGCTGTACCTGCTTGTCATGTAAAGCAGATCAAGGCAGAGATGTACATTCAGCAAGATTTTCCTCTAATTGTTTTTTCATCCCAAGAACCCTGGAGTGATTCAAACACCTGCAAGCTAAATCTTGCCCATTTTATGTAAACTAATATTTAACGTGCAGTGCTTTCAGGCTTGGGATCATTTATTATAACATCTTTATATTTTCCATATATTTCTGATAGTTCTCTGTAAGAATTAGAGTAGACAGCCGTGGTATCTGTGGCATGGAGAAGCCCTAACAAAAGGTGTGTAAATTCTCCAAAGTCAGGGAAGTAATAAAAGAACCTCTTCACGTGGCTACTCCTTACTTTCACTCTGCAGTAGCCCTGCCTGGTAATGCAGCAAGAGAGCGTGTTGCTCATTTTGTTCTTTTCGTCTTGTTTGTGGCAAACACGCTTTGCTTCCTCCCAAGGAACAACAGCCCATTGTATCCCGGGGGGGGGGTCACTCTGCATATATGGGGGGAAAAAAAGGCATCTGGTATCTTGGTGTGGTGCCAGTGTTCACGCTGGCTACCCAGAGATCCCGTCTTTGTCTTCGTTCCAAGAAGATGCTAACTTTAAGATAGAGAGTACGGAAGGACTTTCAGCCATCCAGTGCTCAGTGATGCTCATGGAAAAAGCCCTGACACAGACAATAGTTAAACATTGCTTACCTTGTTGGTACCTCTTTATACATTTTAAATTTGACGTGAAAGATTGTTTTTGAAGATAAATAATGGAAGATAGCTCTTGAGTACCTTTTCAGCAAAAAGCTATAAGCTTAACATATTCTCCTTCAGTTTTGAACAAGGTAATCCAAATCTATGTTTAATGTACAGGCAGGATGACTAATTGCTGTGTTCATATGTTGTTTATGATCATGCTGTTTATATATAGCAGCGTTCTGGATACAGAGACACCACTTGGTGCATGAAGACTGGTGACTTGCACTGTTTCTTGGTGGATCAGATAGAAAATGTTTCTTTTCTCTCCACAGGTTTGGTAATTGCTGACAACCTTCTGATGTGTGTCAAAACCAGTCTGACCTTAAAACATTATTTCTTATTTTTCTTTTTTCACCACAACTGATCTCTCAATGCCTTGGCCAAGCAGGCTTTGGATTTTTAGCCAGAGTAGCACAATATACCTTAACATGAAGGCTTAGCTGCTGTGACTGGAAATCAGATTTTGCAGTACTTGTTTCCTGGCCTGTAGCAGATGTGAAGTGTGGTTTAACTGCGTTATAAAACCACAGGTGACTAGAAAAAGAGGCTACAGGAAATGACTTGCAGGCTGAATTCTGTGCGACAGTAAATGCCTCTTCTCAGCTGAGAGTGGCATAACTTCTACCGTTTATTTTATTCCATCTGGATCACACTTATATTTAGGGATGAGGAGAAGATTTGTTCTTAATGAGTGCCTACACTCCCGCCTACGCTTCCTGGGGAGAGTAGTGTTCAAACAGTCTTCCAACGGTGCAGTTTTAAGGCTGAGTATTAAAAGTACACTTGATATTTCCCCTTCCCCCAGAGGAGTCTGCCTGTGTTTCTCTCTCACACCTTTGCGGACTCTGTCCACCCATCTGTTCTTCACCGGAGCTGTGGTGCTTTTGCTGCAGATCAAACACTGCCATGAGGTACACCAGTGCTGGGTTTTTGTTTTGGTGAAAGTAGTTTAGGAGAGGTTAGGTGTGTTGCCACAAAATGTGCATGCCTGATGGTCTCCCTTTCTTCTGCTTTAGCTGTTTGTTTGTGAATTATTGGGCCTCGGAGCTGCATCCTCAGAAGGCAAAAACAGAATCAGCTGGGGAACTCGAGCGCCTTCCTGATGAACATGTCGTTTAGAGGCAAGGTGCTCAGGAATTAATAAAGCGCCATATTTGGTGAACATCTTGGCAGGAAGAGTCAGACTAATACACAAAATATGGCTAAGGGGAAACATATTTACACATCACAGAGTGGTAAATATGGTTAATGGCTGAAGTGTATTTGGAGCCTCATATTTGGCAAAAAAACCTCACACCAGCAAAACAGTAACAAGGCAAGTAGTCGTACTCTGACAGGCTGCTGTAGTAAATGCAGTCCTTGGGGATGTTTTCCTTGCCTAAAATACCGGTGCCATTAACAAAGGAGGGAAAACCAGTACGCCTGTCTCTGTAAGCAGGCTTTCAAGATATGTGAAAACATGATTCTGAAAGAAGTTAAAAATTACACGCTATTATATTATTATACATTATTATATTATTATTATTATATATTGCCTTTTGGCTGTAGTATTTCTTGCAAACCAATGATGTTCCTGAAAGGTCAGAGGGGAATTTTCTGTATTTGACACTAAAATACATTATTAAGAAAAGCCTTTTCTCCAGAGAGGGAAATTCTTTTTTGGGGTTCTGTGGGAGGGGAACTTTCCAGTACACACAAATATGCGGGGTTAGCACCAGCTCTGCATTTTGCACGATGCCATTTCTGAGGCTGAGCCTCTGCATGCAGTTTATTACTGTCCGCTGTGCAGGTTTGGAACTCAGAGTGCCTTGGCCAACATAGGCCTTCGTGCAATGGCCAGGTGAAAATTTCTGACCCCCCTCCAGAAGGAAGCGACCGTGCTGGGTGTGGAGCACAGCATGAGCTCAGCCCTTCTGCTTCCCAGGGCAGAAAGGGGACGCGTGGCCAGGGAGACCGGGTTAGTGGTGTCGGGCACAGGAGAGAGCAAGGCGTGGGAGCAGCTTCTCACGAAGCTGTTTGAGCGGCTGGGCAGGAGCAGCCCGTGCACCCCAGCAGGCAGGTTTGGGTACCTCTGCTCCCAAACCCCCGTGCAGGCTCCCTTCTGACAGGGCTGTGTGATTATGTGTTAACACTTTTTCTCAGCTTTTTTTCTTGTTCGGTTCCTAGCTTTGAAAGATATACTCTAAAGCTCGGATAGCAACACTCGGAGCTGGAGAAGACCTGCTACCTTGCATGGTCTGGCCACCTGCCCATGTGAGCATCTTCCTTGCAGCTTCCTTCAGTGATCCCTGATTTTCTGGTGCTAATGGCCGTTTTATAGATTTGGACAGACTCCTGTTAGCAGTCTGAGATTTTCACCTTTACAACAATATGGAAGATACTGCTGTGTTTGATAGCTTGAAGGCTGTATTCTCTGCTGTTTCTGTGCTACAGCACTTGAGCTTTGCAGAGGCAGTGTGTTTGGGTTGTTCAATTACTAGATGTAGGTACAGTTTTCCTAACTGTTTCTAGCTAGTTTCTATAACTGCAGCTGTGAATGTGAATTACATGTGAGTTACAATTCACATTAAATGAATTGTAATAGGCTTATAGGAGGAGGCATCATTAATACATTCCTTTGCACAGGGGATTCTTTATGTTTTCAGTATAAGGTGAGACTTGAGTGTCTACATAATTTCTCAAGAAACAAATGTTTTGCCACCTCTATTTCAGCAGCTGTGTTTGGGTATGTGTTTTGCACAGTTTAATATTTTTCTGACAGGGCTACCTTCTAATGTATGGTAAATGAAACGTTCTATTTGTGCTGTCTGGATTTGTTTTGGAGAAGAGGGAAACACACTGACATGATTTACAGTATACTTGCAATTCAGTGCTTGGACCGTGCAGTTGATTCTACTTGGGAGGTCTTAAGGGTTTATACAGATAAGTGTGTTTTGCTTGAAAATGACACAACTATTTAATTGTATTTCAGGGTGAAGGCTGTCGTACTGTCCCACTTTCCGGACACGTAGGATTTGACAGTTTGCCTGACCAGCTGGTTAATAAGTCAGTTAATCATGGGTTTTGTTTCAACATCCTGTGTGTGGGTGAGTATTTCCATTGTGGGAAGTTCTGTTGCTGAAAAGAGCTTCTCTGCAGCTGTATGTAGCTTGGAGGTGACAGCGTTAACAAGGTAGCTTTGATTTAAATTTCCCCAACTATTCTGTCTATTTTCAGTAACAAGATTTACTGGTGCCCTGGGAAATCCCTGCTGAGGTTATGCAGTATGGCTTTCTACCAAGCAGTGAACCATGGAAATAAAATGCTGAAAATCCCAGGGTTTTATTAAGATCTTTATTTTCCTAGTATGTTTGAATTTCATGTTTCTAAAAGAAAATAGGTACTTGTGCCAGAGAACTTTGTTCTGAGGTCTTGTTTGGTTAGATATTGAATTATTACTATGATTATTTTAACAAAATACCAGTCATGGTCCTCTTAAATCACTAAAAGCATTTTTTTCTCTTCTCTCTTCTGTGCATACTTGAATTAAAATAGTGTCTGGCCAAGCCTTAGCCAGTCAGACGATTATCCAAGCTGCCATGTGGTATGGATCTCAGCTGGGGCCTGGCGCTGTAGTAGGACTTGGTGTGTGTCCCTGCAGCATCTGCCCGTCTTGCAGGTCTTCCCCAGGGTTAGGATCCCAAACGGTCCCTCCGTGGAGGCACTCCTGGGTAACAGAAGTGAAATCTTGTATGGCTTTGGTACAGTAGTTTGTTAAGATGGGTAAGGAAATTAATAATAAGGAATTAATAATTGTCTGATAGGGCATTTAGTTTGGTTTACTGATGCTGGTGCCCTGCTTCTGGGAGCGGGAGGTTGTTGTGTGGCCATGGCTGTTCGGAGTAAGCCCTGTGTGCAGATGCTCCCAGCAGTGCCTGGCATGACAGAGGGGAGATCTGCAGCTGTGGATGCCTCCTGGGGACTCAGCTGGTGGTCAGCTCTGCACCACACAAAGGTCGTCTGTCTATTCCTGTGAGAGATCCAGCTCATGGTACGGGCCGGGTGTTTGCCCCAGACAGGGTTAAGTCTGAGATGAGAGGAGTAGAGCGAGGAGTGAGTAGCCGAGTCCTATTAAATGGAGCTGAGAAGAAAACTTTTCCTGACAATGGCATTCCTGTGAGATGATAAATTTTGCTGACAAGTGGAGGTCACTGTCAGGCTGTCGCTAGGTGATTTCCACAGTACGTGAATGTGATATGACCTAGTGAAACTCTTGTCCCAGAGATTGAAGTCTTAGAAGTATTTCCTTTTGCACTTTTCGAGCTGCTGTGTTTTTTTTCTACAAGTTGTAGGTGTAGCAGTGGATGTCTCCTGTGGTTATATGTTCACTTGGATGTGTGGAGAGGAGATGAATGCCTCTGCTTTCCTCTTTGCAGGACAGAAATGGAATGCATTAGTCGTTTGTTGATCTGAATAACAAGGACTCACCAAGATCAATGCGCATTAGTTATCGTCAGTCTTTTAGGAATAGTAATAACAGACATGGCCAATCTTGAAATAAAGAAACTTTATAGAAAAATTTAATAAGCTTCATTAGAAGAAGATCTGCAGATCTTGAGTTGATGAGGTCAGGCTTTTTAATGTCTTTTAACAATTGTCTGGTGCCTGTGTTAACTTGTGGTAACAAAGTTAAAGTCTTGAAGATCTTGGAGAAAGAAAACAAAAAGTCTGAGTCCATTTGTCATTTATTCTGTTGGGTCTTACTCTTACAGCAGAAGTTTGGGGTGAATAATTGAAAGAATAGAGAGTAAATGAGGATTGGAGACAACAAAACAGCAAATAGAAGAACTAATCCCATAGTCAGACCACTAAGAATGATAGAAAGGCACTTCATTGCCCCCCATTTTTCAGCTGTGTGTGGCATCTGTTGGAGGAAAAATCCAATGAAAATTTTGCTCTGCGCCATGCTGGATCTGAGCCACCAATTCCTCCAGCTCCTGGTGGAGGAGCCAAGGAAAGCTTAAGAAATGACTCTCAGCAGCACATCCAGAGTGGAGCAATTTTTAGCTCTTCTCATGCTGAAAGCTGTCTCCCCTTTGAGACTAGAGCCAAAGATAGAATAAATGAGCAAATCTCTCATAAGAAGTTAGGGGTTGTGGATGGTTTCTCTAGTATTTTATTCCTCAGCACAACCATTTTCTTCCTAAAGCTTCCATGATAAAATGTTAGTTGCCTCTTAGTTCAGTCCAAAGGCTAGGGAAGTATTTAATGCCTGAGACCTTCTGTGCTGACTGTATTTCTCAGTGAGGTGGGGGAAAGAAAGAGGAAGAATAGGCTGACATTTTTTAATGTAAACTTTCTTTTGGCCAGGTTAGATTATAGTTGCATTAGACTAGTATCCCATTATAAGCAGGAGTTTCTGCCTTCCTCTCTCCCAGGATTTGCAAGGGATTTGTTCTAACCAACCTATTCACTACAACAAGAAGTGGCGATTTTATGGCCTTGTCTTTTCCCCAGGGGCTGTACCACAACTGCTTGAGGTCTCTCTCTCCAAACGAGCGAGCCCCTTGGTGTGCGGGAGTCCTCACTGGCTGGGCAAGGGAAGGATGTGCACAGGTTTCCTCGTGCAGAGCTGCTGTCTGCTCTCCAGCAGGCAGCTTTTTGTGGGGTGATGAGCTGTGCAGCCTGGAAGTTGCCTAGTGGTTGTTTTTGTGGTCACTGGTGCAACCAGCTGAAGAAAGATCAGGGTTTCTCCAACTGAAAAGCCATTGGTCTCCTCAGGCCCCTCCTGCCCCCTCTCTGCTGGTCTCCTGGGACAGACGGCAGGGGCTGGGAGCTGGGTAGTCCTCTGAGGTGCTTCAGCATCTTTTGTGAGCCCATGTTGCTCCTCTTGCCCCCGCTGCCCAGCCTGTGCCTTGCGATGGGTGAATTGCGCAGTGTCTCTGTACGCCTGTCAGATAAAAAGAACTGTTTTTCCCTCCCTCTGTGAGAGTTGACCTTATCAGGCTGAGCTGCCTCAGGGCTTGTCTCAACAAACCTGCTACATTGCATTAACTCCCATTGCTTCACGTGAAAGGGATGTGCGTGCATATACATTTTCTTTAAGATTGAATTATTTGGTATCTGGAGCCATGGTTGTTAATCTCATGAAGGACAGGTGTTGCTCTCTTGGGAAAAGGCACTCTCGTGAAAGCTGCTCCATGCCTTTGAACAGAGAAATACTCCAAGGACTCCTCTGTCCTCCCACAGAGTCAGTTGAGGATGATATGACTGGGGCCTCTTGAATCCTCAGTGATGTGGAGAAAGGGGCCAGTGAGCAGTTTGTTGTTGCACTTAATGCGTACTAGGGAAAAGCAAATTAAATCACCACGCACAAAAAAGGAGGTGCAGCTTTTGTGGTGTATAATTCAGCTTACTGCTGTGGGGTGCTTAGGATGCCAAAGTTTCTGTGGAAGGAAGCCTTAGCTGCTGGCCAGTGTCAGAGACAGGTATGGTAGCATCTCACCTCCACCTCTCACCTCACCTCATCTCCATCTCACCCAGAAGAGCTGGTGTTGGGTAGCCCTCGGGTTGCTTGCCTGCACAGCGTGACATGTCACTTTGCAATACCAATGGCAGGATCACTCACGCCTTGCAGCACTGGTACTTGCTGTCTGCACTTGCTTGCTTGCTGTCTTTGGCACGAGCTGGAGAGCCCCAGAAAGTGTGAGCAACGTCCCACTCAGGCAACAGAGGGGGCGCAGTCTGGTCCCAGAGCAGAGGACCTCTCTGTGGAAGAGCTGAAGGGAGGAGAGTGGCGCTTGTCCCAGCTGTGTTTTTGCAAATGGTGCCACTGCTCCGTCAAGGAGGGGTTTGATGAACTATTTCCGTCGAGCGCTGAAGATGCTGCATGGACATGCAGTCGGAGCAGGGAGCGTGTCTCGGGATAAGGGAGACCAGCACAGTGTCTTGAGCCTGGCAGACTGTCGGGTGTTAGGAATGGATGGTGACTGGTATAGGGTTGCTGCATGTCCAGAGCCTGACTGGTGTGATGTCTCTTGCCATTTGTCTGAAAATCGTCAGTCTTAACAGCAAAAATCCATCCCATGATGAAAGGCACAATGCTATAGATTTTCAATAGCTGTCAGAGCTTCCTGGAGCAGAACTCTAACAGTAAAGGTCACCCTCCCTGCCCTGTCCTCCCCACAACACTTTGTCAGCCCTGCTTCAGGAGAGCAGACCACTGCCGAGTTGCATAATACTGAAGTATGGTTTTGGAGATCAAATCACATGTGTGCTTATAAGCCTGACATCAGGAAATAATCTCCCTGCCAAGGACGCCTCTCACTCAGTTTGCATCCACCGTTGCTTTTTCCATGGTAATTCTGCCTCCCTTAATCCCCATTCATCGATTCTGCTTTTTGGAGAAGATTCCAGCGCTGTCGGCTGGAATGAGCACAGACTACTTGTCCTTTTCATCAGACCATCTGTTCCATCTGGACTCCTGTCCTTACAAGAAGCAGTTGGCACCACTTACATCTTCCAGCCAGCAGAAAGTTGCCTCTGTGTCAGGCGGAAGCTCCCAGGAGATTCAGAAATCCTTCCTTCTGCTATTTCACCCTTCAGAGTAGCACCGCTCCCTAGCTCTGGTCGTATTTAACACAGTGAAGCACTTTAACATCTTCAACCTTTTACCATCTCGTGTCATTCCATCAGTGTTAATGTTGTGTTTGTTTTAGCTGAAACAGTCATTCCGCTCTCCTCCATCCTCCTCTTCCCTGGCTTTCGTGCTGTGCCATGTCAGTGGGGTTACACAGTGTGGGAATGGGTGTATCTGCTGGCAGAATGTAATTTCTGGTGTGCCGACTACATGTTTGAGACGCCGTGTTAGTGGCTGGGTGTTTTGTGTGTTAAACATGAAGTTGTAGGTGTTTGGATGGACAACTCCCACCTATGGAAAAATGCCTTACCCTTCAGATCTTCCTCTTCCAAAAGGAAAACCTCAATGTGTGAATTCAAAGTTGCCTTTGCTGGCCCTGTGTAGCTGGCATGAGATGGAGTATAAAAGCATGTTCTGTCTTTAAAATTTGCTTGCACCTCTTATGCCCTTCTCTTGGTTCCTCTGACAGTTCAAGTCACTCCTGCTGGAAACAACACATTACATTGATTTAAAGTAGGCAATGATTAGCAGGTTCAGGATGTGTTTAAACAATAGTCTTGGCCTTGCATGAGCACCTTTTTCCCCAAAGAAGGAAGGAGGCAGAAACGAGAGGTGGGTTACAGGATGTTTTGTCTGCCAGGAAGCCTTCGTGATTTACACACGACCTTGTGTATCCACTGCAGAGAGCAGCTCCCTGCCCTGGTCACTGCTGCTGCTGCTGCTCCCCTGTCACCCTGTCGTGCTGCCCTGGAGACTTGGCGCATGGATTGCTGGATCTGACCCTGCTCCAGGGCCCACCAGGCTGTGGAACGGAGAGTGCGGGACAGTGGCACAGGATGGGGTTTGCAGGCTGGTGTGTGTGGGCGATGCTCCCACACCCTGGGGCTGACGAGCTCCGCTGTCCTGAGACACCCTGTCAGGGATCCTGGCATTCGCAGGCAAGCAGCCGACTCCCTGCTCTGTCCCACCCATCCCTTGGCAGGGGCTCTGGAAATGCTGCAGCCTTCTCAGGCTGTTTAGTTTTTTGTCTTTTTTTTATGCTCCTCTTTTCCTGGAATCCCTGAGCAAGGCCTGGTGGGTCATGCAGGCTGTCTGCTGTTAACTCTTAAAATCCCTGTCCAAACTCTGGCTATGCTCTGGTCTGCTCTTCCTTGTACACCTGCTCCCCATTTGGGGCAAATGGTACCCCAGAAGGCCAGACTATGAGATTCCAAGTCAATGAAAGGCTTGATGTGATCAGCCATGAGTCTTCCGAATGGTCCAGCGTGTTCCTCCAGCGACAGAAATAACCCTGTGCTTTGCTGGGTCCCTATCCCTTCCTACTGGCAGTGCATGCTGGTTGGTGGTGCTGTAGCTGATGCATTAATGTAGCACAAGGGGTTGCAGCGACACCAGGTCCTAGTGCTGATTCCTCCTTCTCCCCTTTGGATTGCAAAGGAGATTGGTGAGAAGAGCAGCTGGATTTGTGGCTGTTCTGGCCATAGCTGGCATCAGTCGTTGACGGAGCACAAACTCTTAGCTGGCTTCCTGGACAGCTTTGTGGCTCAAGGTGTACATTGACTTTCAAATGTTAATGAATCTTGCTGGCTTCTGGAAAGATACTTGATATACGATACTGGCAATCAGAGACTGCTCAGTTCCCAGAGCAGTGGATGTTTGCCCTGCCCTGCCTGACATGTACATCAGCCTTGAGTGAGAGAAGTCCCTCCTGGGGCCAAGGAGAGGAATTTGCCAGCTTGCAGAGGTGCGGCTTGGCAATTTGGATGGGGGAGGATGGGGAGGAGTTTCCCCTTGTTGAATTGGGCATTTCATGCAAGTTTGGATCTGTTGCAGAGCTCTAAGCCTACAAAAATAAGCTCTTTTCTTCTGAGCAAAGTAGGAAAATGATGAAGTTGTCTTGTTTGGGAGCTGAGGGCTTGGGGAGGGAGGGGAAGGCTGCTTCAGCCAGATGCAGTCTCCCTGTAGTTCCACAGCGAGCTGAAGGAGCAGCCTTCGTAGCGAGTGGGGTTCGTCCACCTCCTGAAGTTTCAGCAAAAGCCAGCTGGGCAGCTCAGAAATCGCTGTTTCCCCAAAACACAACAGCTATCACAGGGCAGCAAACCAGACTGCTTACAGGTTTAGCATAAAGTCAGATCCTTTGAGCTCGGAAAGCTGGCTCCGTTGTCAGAGCATGGGAAGGGAGGCTGTCTTGTGGAATGAATGCACAGAGGGATTTGTTTTGTTATTCCTGGGATGTATCTAAAACAAACTTAAAACTGGTCTCTGGGATTTGTCTCTTCCTTCCAGACAAGGAAATAGTTCCCCTTTGATAGATGGAATCCAAATAGCAGTTCAATGCTGCAGAACTTTTGGAAGCACATTTTGGAGTATTGTATAGCTTGTGCAGCCCCTAAGGTATGAAAACCAGGTATTACAGAAAATGTCCCCTCCCTGTCTAGAAGGGTGATCCCCCAACTCAATCTGTTGTGGGTACAAGAAACCAACTGCACAACTTGCTATAGGACTGGAACCAACTATCAGTGTTTCTGCACGGAAGGAGGCTATTTCAGTGGCTGCTTATTAGAGGCATGTTGATCTGATTTTTTTGGAAATGGCAATGGGCCCCATTCCCCTTCCCACTTTTTAATGAAAACAGCATCTTCAGTTGTGTGGTTGTGGGTTTATGCGGGATCTGAATGATGCTTTCCCCCTTGCCTGTTCACCTCTTTCTTTTCATCTCTATTTTCTAATGATATTAATGGCCATTAGACTGTGAAATGTAATTTGCCCGGAATACAGAGCTGCCATTGTATATGGCTTTCTGCTTGGCAGACGATCCCTTTGGAGCATGAGATCTGTTTTCATCTGCTACAATTTCACCCCTGTTAACGTTTGGAAGCTGAAAGGCCAAGCCATATTAATATTCAACATTTCAACTCTCTTTTTCCCCAATAGGGGAAACTGGCCTTGGTAAGTCCACCCTCATGGACACACTTTTCAACACCAAGTTTGAAGGTGACCCAGCGTCTCACTCACAGCCTGGGGTCCAGCTGAAATCCAATACCTATGACCTGCAGGAGAGCAATGTCAACCTCAAACTGACTATTGTGAGCACAGTGGGCTTTGGAGATCAGATCAACAAAGAGGACAGGTGAGTGAAGGGGGAGAGAGGCTGTACCATGACCTGGTTTTCTCATGCAGGGTCTCTCCCTGTGCCCTAGTTGGGCCAGACTGCGCTGTAAAGTTTTCCTCCTTCCTTCTTATGGGTTGTCCTTGTCATGTCTTTGGGATGGGTCAGGTAGAAGAGAGGACAGAGGCTGTGGTGTATCAGCACTGCTCCAGCTATCAAAGCAGCTTTTCTTATGCTGTCAGAACAATATCTGCCCTGCTGGCAGCCTTCTGCCCAATTTCATCTGATGGGGAGAGCGGAGAGCTCCAGGGCATCTGTGCTTGTTTCCTTGTGCTGTGCTGACCACAAGCTGCCGACCAAACCACTAGCATGGTCTAGCGACCACTTGGCTTAACAGCCACTTCTGGCAGGGCTCTTCCATGTTGCCGAGGAAGCACAATAAACATGCAGTGAGGTACCCTGGGGAAGTATCTCTGGCAGCTCACGTCCCGGCGTGGCTGGAGTGTGGCTGGAGCGTGGCAGTTAAGGGGTGTGCGATTCCACCAGACCGTCTCCAAAGTGCATCTTCACAGAGGCATTGCAGATGGGATTTGCTTTGTTGTGGGTCTGTTACATTTTTCCTTTTAGTTTTGTTTAAGATGCACTGATGTCCTTTACATTGTGAGTCTGACAGGCTCTGTATTTCAGATGGCCTTGCAAGGGAGTTGCAGGGATTTCCTGCCCCAGAGCACTGGGCAAAGGCAGTACTGAATGGAGATGTGTCTTCCACCTGCAGGACTTAGGGCTGCGAGAGTAGCAAGCCGTTCACTCCCTGAGTGCAAGCAAGGGTTACACACTGCTGCGAATGAGTGTACATTATCCTGCCTTTTAAAAGTTCTCTCACCTTCACATTTCAAAGTATCAAGAGTCCACTTTCCCTGGAGAGGATGGTGTGTCTCCTGTCCTCTGCTGAATCTCCAGTACTGTGTTTTGTCAAACAGGCTGCTAGAGCCTGATGTAGCACCACATCTCCTTGCCAGTAGTGTAACTTTTAAATTTCTTACGGGTGGGGAGGAAGGGAGATTGAGAGAATTGGTCTTGGGAATTGAAATCTAACAAGCAGCTTGTTTCTTAAAAGCAAGCAAAGGAGCACTGTCTGTTTACCTCTCTGACTGCAAGGTGTATAACTCTTCTTTTTCTATTCACCAAAGCTATAAGCCCATCGTTGAGTTCATTGATGCTCAGTTTGAAGCCTACTTGCAAGAAGAGCTGAAGATAAAAAGGGTTTTGCACAACTACCATGACACCCGGATCCACGCTTGCTTGTACTTCATTGCTCCGACAGGCCACTCGCTGAAATCTCTGGACTTGGTAACAATGAAGAAGCTTGACAGCAAGGTAAGCGTGTTTAACTCTTATTGCTTTTCCAGGGCACATCTCCCCACCTTGAATAACCTTTGTGCTAGTGGAGATGACTGGGTTGGCAGATAAATCCTGTAGATTTATTGAGCACTTTTAAGTTTTTGTAAGTTGTGTTGCAGGCTTGGAAAAACTCCCTGGAACAAAGCTGAGGATTTCTTACCACTCTGTTCCTTTCTAGGTGAACATCATTCCTATCATTGCCAAATCTGATGCCATTTCCAAGAGTGAGCTGACCAAGTTTAAAATTAAGATCACAAGCGAACTGGTCAGTAACGGGGTTCAGATCTACCAGTTCCCAACCGATGATGAATCAGTGGCGGAGATAAATGGGACAATGAATGTAAGTGACTCAGTGGTTCTCCTCTTCCAGAACAGCACTGTCACTTTAGGGGTTGGTGGCCCATATTGAGGTGCTTCTTAAATCCATTTTCCCTTTTATTTTGTGTCTTAAAACCAGAGGATTTCACAGTGATCCCATCCTTGTAGTGTCATCCTAGGCTAGCAGAGCCTTGTGGTAGGCTACTGCCTGTCTGGTGGGCTTGTCTAGACAGAACACAGACTGCATTTTAACCCCTTTCTTGTCCTAATGCATACTTTTTGAGGGACATGTAGGAAATCAGACAGGCGGTGCAGCCTGGCTGTGCAGGGCGAGGACAGTCCCAGGTTATGAACTGATCAGATGGGTGTTACCTCTCTGGTGTGAGGGGCAGGCTGTCTACAGACACGCATCTCTCTGCTCCTCACCCTGCGTTTTTCGCACCAAACAGTTTTGGTCTCCTGGGCTGGTGTTTCCTGCAAACCTCTGCCTCCATGGGTATTTCCTCTTGCCTGTTGCTGTCCTTGCAGCAGAACCTCTTCACCTGGCTGGCTCTGGGACTCCTTTCGGCACTGAGTTGCTGTTTTATTATTGATCAAGTTACTTAGCTAGGTCCTTGGTCTGGTTTGGCCTTTTGGCTGGTGCTATTGGGCAGAATGGACGGAGGGGGAGGATACAATGAGGCTGGTTAGAGCAGTGGCTTCCCTTGAGCTACGTCCAAGTGCTGATGACAGAAATAAAACACAGGGGTGGTACCATAGACCCATCCAGCCCAGTGGACCTTGTCTCCCCTAAACATCTCCTTTTGGTCACTTTTGGAGTATATAAGAGAGGGAATGTGTATGATGCTTCTCTTCCCCCAGGTACTTCCCCAGCATCTAACCCCGTTCAGCTCAAGGGTTTCTCTAGATTTCTGTCCCATGCATCACCTGATGCCCTCCCTTCCCCAGTGAACTTCCAGGATCCTGTCACAAGGAGTTACACAGCTTAACCAGCAACGTGGAAAAACAGTACACAACTCAGGCTAAACACGTCTCGAGGTGCCTGCAGGTGCTCATTCTGGCTCTGGCGTTCCCAGCATTGTGGGTGCCCCTCTGTGGCTCCCTGAAGGTGGAACAAGCTGTCCCTTGGCCCCTCTGGCACCGCATCCTGACCATGCTTTATCCAGAAGGCTTTTTACAGGAAAGCAAGTAGGGGAAGTTGCTTGCTTAACTGCTGTTGGTGAAGTAGAGGTCTAGCTGACATGCTTTTTTGTCATCTCTTGATCTAATATTAATAGTTGTAGACTGTTGCGGAGAGGCGTGAAAGAAACATGAAGTTTGTCCTAACATAAGAGCTGTCAGTGGTTTCCTGGTCAGAGTAGTTTTGTGATGGCATCTTTCTCAGTGCTTAGTGCTCTCACTGTGTAGGAATACAGTTACTCCTGGGAACGAAGATGCAACATCACTCCATTGTCTAGGAACCAGAGGTGTGATGGCAAAGGGAGAAGTCTTCTCCTCTTGGCCCTTCTGAGCGTGGAAGTAAACCTCTGCTCGCCTTTCCTTTCAGCCATTTACATGTCTCCTGGGAGGGAATTGCTGTCTCAGGTTGTACACATTATGGGTTGTGTTAGCCACTGCACACAGAGATCAACTCTTTAAATCCTCTATTAAACTGCTATAAATCATAATTACCAGGTTTATGGGGACTAAGCAGGCCAGAATCTGAATCTGATCAAGGCAGTTTTGCAGACCTGGAAAACTTTTATACAAATACTGATTTTATTATCAACTTAAGACAAATCTGCTTATGCTTCAGGTCAGGAAATGAGCTTGTAGAGGGAGCAAAAGAGCCGGGATGGGTTGATTTAGGTTTGTGACATAAATTGTCAATTTTAGTGATGTTCAAAATTGAGGAATGGGAAACTTTGATTTAAATCAGTTGCCTTAACCTTTGTGTTTGTACTTCTCTACAGAAAGCTTCATTGTCTTTGCCTGTTACAGATCAACATCTTTGAAAGGTTATAAATGCAGTCTTCATGCTTACTTAGTACTTCTTGCTGACCAGCAACTTCTCTGGATCAATTACTTTTTTTTTATTTTTTAATCACAGAGAAAATTGAGACTGGTCTTTTGATTACTTAAATGTTTCACTTATAACCTGAATTAGTTGTCTTTTGCATGAAAAGTAAAATTAGGCTTTAAAATATGCAAACTCACTATTTCATATGCATTTTACATTATTACATCCACTTGTGCTGGATGCATTAGGAATTTTTTCCCAGAGTATTTTGTATTCCAAGTTGGCATACTAAACAGAGAAAATATTGCCTGGTCTGGCAGGAACTGATTAACTGAAGGATTTAAAATATGTGCCATCATGATCAGAAACAAAAGTATTTAACCATGAACAAAGGCGCCAAGTGAAGTATTTAGAAAATAATCAGATTAAACAAATCTTCAGAACAAGATGCTTGATTTTCCTTGAAACTGATTTGGTCTTTTTGAGAATCCCACCAAGGATATATTTACAAGTTCAGAGAAAACACCGTCCAAAGTTCTATAGGTCTCTTCCCATCTGGATTTTATTCTTAAATAAGAAAAACAAGCTCTCCTATTATTTCAGCTCCCTATTGGCTCCCCATTTTGAATGAATTAGTCTAATTACTGAAGAAAATATTCTCCCTGCACCTGCTAGTTAAATGAAACCACATGCAGCTACATGAGCCGTCCCACGTGGTGGGAGCTGGAAGTTCCTTGCTGATGGAAGAAAGAAATAACCAGCACTTTCTCACTAGCAAAGACAGCAGCCGAACAGTTGGTACCAGTGGAGGAAGTGACTCTGCTCTTGAGGGTAACAGGGCCCATGGACGGCCGAGGTAACAGGGCCCATGGATGGCTGCACCTGTGTGGCCATAACATGGTGTTTCTGCCACTGTCTCAGGTTGCTCCTCTTGCTCCCATCACTCACTTTGTCCCTTGGAAATCCCCTTACTTCACTCTCCCAGAGACCTGGATACGAAGCAAACAAAAAGCATTAACAGCTGTCGGAGAAGCTGACCATGGGATGCTCCTCTTGGACAGTTTGAAGAAGCCAACAGGGAGATCTGGAGGCTCTCACCCAGAAGTGGCAGGATGGGAGGAGAAGTGGGCAGCTCCAGTGGGTTGTGGAGGAGCAGGTCACTGGTGGGGAGCACATTGCCACTAGGAAACATTTGCAATGGCTTTTCCTCTGGAAATAGCAGTGTGTAGACCTGTAGAGGAGGCTGTAGCCTTTGTGCGGTTTAGTACCTGGGGCATTTCAGACTTTCCAGCAGTCGGACACAGGTACAGTCCAGTTCCAGTGCATCCCATATTGAGGAGCACAACCTGCAGTAGGTGCAGAGCCCACCCAGTGCCTGGCAGTAGCCAGCATGTCCCTGCGGTGTGATGTCTTCGGTTCCTCCAAGAGCAGCCAAAGGTGGCGTGTGGCCCTTGCTCAGCCCTGGGATCTCTACCCCATCAGGCTGCCGGACAGTGGCTGCACAACGGAACACCACGGGACATTCAAGGCCTGTTTGCAGCCAGTGGAGAGGCAGTGACCTCCCTCACTGGGACCACTGGCAATTCTTCTTGACCCCATGTGCAGAAGTGTTTGTGGATAGTGCTGCTGCTTGTGTGTTGTCTGTCTTGAAGGCAGGAAAAACGCCAGCTTGTAGGAATGAGGTGGCAAATTATTCCTTTGGAAGCTGGCTAGGGGAGTTTCCCTCATGTTGTGGTATGGAGGCTGTTCAGTTGAGACAGCTTTGTTTCCTTCCCCTCCAGTGTTTTCTATTCCCTGCCCTTTGTGATTAGACAGCTTTCTGCTGAAAATCAGATTCCTTCAACCTGGGAGGCCACTCTCCTTTTTCTCCTGCTTGGCCTCTCCCGCAGGGAGCTTACCCTGCGCAGAGCAGGCACTGCTCCATGCTGGCCTGTGTCCCTTCAGGCGCTGGCGCGTCAGTGTCATTTTGATGGTAACTCAGCATGGAGAGTGGCCCAGGAGACCCCGCTGCACAGAGCCTCTGCGTGGCCCAGCATGGCCCCATCAGACTGACCACCAGCCCCACTTTCTCTGCCTGTGTCCCATGCGAGAGCTGGGAGGCCAAGGAATAAAAGCTGAAGAGCCCATCTTTGTGAGTGCCTGCAGGCAGTCTGGCTGTATTTGCAGTTTGACTGTATGAGCCACACTCTGAAAGCAGAAAACTTAATCCCAGAAATCTTTTGCTTGTACCAGCTGTCATGAACTTGTCCAAATTTTCTTAAAACTTCACTACCTGCTCTTGAGAGCAATCCAGGGTCACTGATCTTAATTGGCTTCCTGGGGCCCTTTTAATTGCCCGAGACTTAGCGCACTTTAAAAGCTCTAGCTAACAAATGTCACTGTGCAAAACTCAGCAGAAGAGGTGGGTGCAGGGAGCTGGCAACTTTATTTTTAAGTGCTGAAACCCTGCACTTCACTTCTTTGCAGCTTGGCAGAATGCAATATAGTTCCCAGGAGCAAGTGGAGGTGGGGAGAGATCTCATATTGCACAACAGATAAATGCAGCAAAGTACGACAGCAGGGTCTGGGGGATTAGCTTGGCTGCCTCAGTTTGGGGAACGAGGGGAGTGTAAGGTGAGGTCTTCTGAGCCTAGAGAGGTGTTGGGAGTGTTTCTGTTCCAACTCTGCTGAGCTTGCACTGGGCGATTCTCTTAGTCTCTCTGCAGAAGGCAAAAAGTACCTTCTTTACTAAAGTGACTATTTTTTATTGCTGAGTTTTTGAAAAACAAATCCCTCTTCTTAGTCAGCCTCCAGGTACTTGTAACAACTGTGTTCTGTGGAGTGTGTCTCAGCCTAAAGAGCGTTACAAGACACAGTTAAGCTAGTGGTACAGCTCCCTCCTCATGGATGTGATCCCTGGATTTGGCCTCCTTTGTCCTCTAGCTATGCAGCCATCTAGCAGTGGCTGCGTATAGTGTCAATGTCAAGAGGGCTTTACAGAGCCATCGGCACTCCTATGGGTTTCTCAGAACCAGTTTCGATAAAGGATTTGGGGGAGGGGGTGCTGAGGGTGAGCCCCAACACAGCTGCAGAAAGCATGAAGCATTATGGAATGTTAGCACGGGGCAGGCTCAGCACAGCCGCAGGGAACGCAGAGTCCTTCCCAGCTCAGCCTGGGGCAGACCTCAGGGCATACATGGATGCGGAGGCTGGCCCAGAGTTCAGCCCTTCCTTACCAGGGCTGAAGTAAGCGGGGAGGAAAGAGCTGTTACTCTGGGGGTGAAGGAGGGACTTTAATCTCATGATCCGATAGAGCGAGTTGTCTTGTGGTCCAGTGTGGGCTGAGGGACTGGTGGGGGGATAAAATCAAGAAGGCTCCAAGACCTCTTTTATTGCTTCTGTGCTTGTGCAGATGTTCTCCTCAGCCACGGCAAGCCCCTGGGACAGCACCGCAGTCAGAGCCGCGCAGCGCGTTGTTCGAGCTGTCATTCTGATGCTAGTCTTGCACTAGCTCATCTCACCTGAGACGCTGTGGCTGGGAGGATCAGCCAGGTAGAGGATATAGAGTGGTAGCACTAACAAGGTTTCCAAAAAGGACCCTCCCTTCTCCTCCCTTGTCTTGGGCTAGTGGCCAGTGACTAGACTCCCCGAGATTAGCGTGTGCATAATGACTGTCTTGCTCAGAGGCTGTGCTAATCTCTGTGTGCTGGCAAGTCTGCCAGAGTTGAGAGGCACTAACGTGGGTATCATTAAATGTGTTCCAGGCCCACTTGCCGTTTGCAGTGATCGGGAGCACGGAGGAGCTGAAAATAGGAAACAAAATGATGAAAGCTCGTCAGTACCCCTGGGGCACAGTGCAGGGTGAGTTGAGCCCTGGGATTTTCATGGCATGAATGGTGACACTTCTGCCAGGAGGCAGTGGGCTCCCATAAGAGGAGCAAGGGCCTGCTGGACTTTAATATCTCACTGGGAATTATCCTTTGTTAAATCCTTGTGTCAGGCCTATAGTGACAGTTTTCTCTGCTTGGAAGGGCTGTTAAACCTGTTAGAGGAGTAGATAGGTGGGGAATGTGTGAAAATACCTTTGTTTGTGCCCCCATCTTACTCCTTATCATGTCTTCGTACAGTGGAGAATGAAGCTCACTGTGACTTTGTGAAGCTGCGGGAGATGCTGATCCGGGTGAACATGGAAGACCTTCGTGAACAGACCCACACACGCCACTATGAGCTCTACCGGCGATGTAAACTGGAAGAGATGGGTTTCAAGGACACCGATCCAGACAGCAAACCCTTCAGGTGGGATCCCTGCAGGAGACAGGAGAGCTCGAGAGAGACATTGTTGGATACGCTGGCCACGTGTGTGTATGTATGTGTCCTTGAGAGAGCATGTGAAGAACCAATGCAGCAAGAAAACCTGCCAGGTCAGATAAATCCAGACTTCAGCAAAGGTGCTGGCTCAGTGAGAGAAGGTGAAAACACAGAGAGCTTGTGCAGGATTGACTGTGAAACTACAAGTATAGGAAGTAGAAATGTCTGTGCTGCAGACATACAGCAGTGTCCCTCTAAGCTAGTGTTTGTTGCCAGCTGATCTCTTTGAATTGCCCAGTATTCAACATACAGAAAAGTGCAATAGCTTACAAACCTCAGAAATGTTTGGATAAATAAGACGTTGGGCACATGTGGGTGGGTGAGTGGCAAATGTGCCGTGGGCAGCAATATTCATGGTGAGGGCCTGATTTCAAAGGCTCGGGGGAAGCAGAGTTTGTCCCAAGTCACATCACTGGACTTTCTTTTTAGCTTACAAGAAACTTACGAAGCCAAGAGAAATGAGTTTCTGGGGGAACTGCAGAAAAAGGAAGAGGCAATGAGGCAAATGTTTGTCCAGAGGGTCAAGGAAAAAGAAGCAGAGCTGAAGGAGGCTGAAAAAGAGGTGAAGACTGCAGTACTTGTCTCTTCACGGTTGTGAGTAATAGATCCACTCCCAAGTAGGTAGCTGCTGCCAAAGCACTTTCTGCAGAGTGTGGTTTAGAACTTTCTTACCAAGAAGTCTTAAAGTTTAACCCGGGGTCATGGGGACATTAAGGTGTTCATCATGTAGGACAAAACTAGATTACCGTGCTTGTAGTGTACAACTTAACTGCACCATGAAAGTGCCATAGTCTTGATTCTGATGGACCGGTGCAGTGTGGCAAAATTCAAGGAGAGAAATAGCCCCTGATAAAAGCTTGTTATATAAAAAAATATAGCATACAACTTCCTTAGCCTTGTGAAAAATCAATTTATTTACTGACCCTTAAAGAGGAATAAGGCGGAGACCCCTGGAAATGGATTAAAATTTTTCTACGATTATACTCTCCCAATCCTCTATTGTTACTTTATGCAGTGGTGCATCACTGGAACACTGTCTGGTTTGTAAGCTGTTGTGGAAGGAGACTGTTCCCTGCCCTTTGTCTACACAATATCAGCTCAGGGGGCTAGAAGTGATGTAAAGACCAATGAAGACTTGCAGGCTCAGATCTCATGGGATCCTTCCATCTTCCCCTTTTCCTGTGAACAGTATATCTGGTAGTGCTGGGTCCTGCTCACCTCTTTCCTTCCCCTCTAGCTGCACGAAAAGTTTGATCGCCTGAAGAAGTTACATCAGGATGAAAAAAAGAAGCTAGAGGATAAGAAGAAGTCTCTGGATGATGAAGTAAATGCATTTAAACAAAGGAAGACAGCAGCTGAATTGCTCCAATCTCAGGCTCAGCAGGCTGGAGGATCGCAAACTCTTAAAAGAGATAAGGAAAGAAAAAAGTAAGTTGCTAACCCAGTGGTATTTGGTTTTTGGTAATGGTCCTCCTTTACTTTTTTTCTGGGTGTTCATATCTCTCTCCCAACCTAGCCAGTCCTTATCAGGGGAAGGTTTGCAGACAGGTTTAATCCCTAGTAAGGCTGAGCAATAGCTGGAAGCATTTTACTGTTAGCTGTCATCCTGAAGAGCAGGGAGCAGTGCTAACCTCCCTCATTGCTTGCTGACGGAATGGGAAAGGATGAACTTGTTTTTATTCCCCAAGATTCCCTGTTCCTCCTTTGGTCTGTCAGTGCTTGTAATGAAGTGGAACAATATTGGCTACCAAGGCTAGGGGTGTCCTGCTACCCCAGAGAGGAGTGCGTCCTGTCTCGGGGTCTTATTTTTTGAGGTTGTGAAAAAGCTTATACTGTGGAAATTACTCAGGGAGACTAATAGTCTTGAATTCTGGAATCTGCAAAACGTAAGGCTGCAAAATGAGTGGACAGGTCATAGCTCCTTGTTAGTGCTAGTACTCTTCTCCAGCCCTAAATCAGCTTTTTGCTCTCCACAGAAACTGAGATATTTTGCATGGCTTTAGCAGGAGTTCCCCATGCCAGGGACTGGTGTGACAGGATCCAGCCCCTTGTCAGGATCCTGTGATCTAGGCCATCTGCAGTGCCCATGCCAGGCTCCTAATGCTCTGCAGTTGCTCAAGAGCAGCCAGCTGCACAGCTGAAACAGTCCCCCTGGTTCACCTGGCAATGAGCAGTTCCCTTTCTTCTCGCTGTGGTGCGTTTCCCAAAACGGAGTGCTGTGCCACCTTAGCATGTGTACAAGGAGCGGTGCACAGATAAACAAGGGTCTGGTTTCTATGCCACTGCCATAATCCCCTATCTGCACATCCCTGGGGCAAATCCAGAGCAAATCTTGCCTGCGCTATGCAGTCTTAAATACATGGAGAAGTGCTGTTAATATGAACAATATGGCATGTGCCCAAAGAGCTGACAGGACTGTTTGTCAGGGAAAATAGCCCTTGACTGTTAAGCTTGGCATCAAATGAGACAGGAGAGGAAAAAACCAATAACCAGAATGAGATCCTGGTTTAGTCTTTTTAGTTTTGAGCTGGAGCTGCTTCAATGTCAACATTCTTTTGCGATGAGCAATTAGTGCTCCTGCCCTTTTCTCACTTGTCCGTTACTTTTTCCACTGCATACTTTGATTCGCTCTTTTGAATTACCTTCAGGGGTTTTTAATATCTGTTCATACTGAGGAGCCTCAGACTGACTGAGGACAGACTTCACTCCCCAGCCTGGACTGTCTGAGGAATACACGACTGAGTTCTTTCATGTTTAGAGCCTTCAGTCATCTCCACACTGATTATACTGTAGACTGCAGATCAGTCAGGGTCAGGAATGCAGGAAAGGGAGACGATGTGCCCTATAGTATGAGCAATTAGTCGCTGTGGCCCAAGTCACACTCTTGTTCCTAGAAGCAGCTCTGATTTCAGAAGAGCTCCTTGACACCAGACACATTCATATGGAAAAGCATTGGTACTGTCCTTGTCAGTTAAGGACACAGAAAGGCACAGAAAACTCCATGAAGGAGATAGTCAGTGTTTGAGTAAGGCTTGGGAAGATATTTTGAGGCCTCTCTCTTTTCCAGGAAAATAGCTGGGTTAGAAGTGGTGCTGCTTTCTTTGCTCTGTAAATTCTCTAATTGTCCTTAATAATTCATTTCAGTATTTAGATTGTAAATATATCTAACAATCCATGAATTTCACAAGCTGTAGCTTAACTGTATCTTGTTCACTAGTGGCTGGCAGTACACTAGCCTTTTTCTTTCACAGGTGACTCTTTTAAACCCAAGCTCTGTAATTTGCACTAATCATGACTTGGTTTCTTTTTTTTTTTTGTTTGTTTGTTTGTTCGTTACATTGTTATCATCATTATCAGCTCTTAAATGTATGCTGTTTTACAGTTAGCTGCTGTTTGGCTGCATGGTGCATGAGGCAAATTGTCCTGGTAAGCGTCATTAACTAATATAGACCTCACAGTGGGATCAGTTACAGTTCCTAAGAAAGCAGACCCTGTGCAACTCCAGAAGCCTATAAGTGTCATCTCTGTCTTCCTCTGCTTTCACCCTTACTACAGATGCTCTACCAGTCTCTCTCTACATACGCAGTTGTAGAAAAAGGATGCAATGAGGTTTGTCTTTAAAGATTCTGCAAAGTAAAATGCAGAGACACTCAGTATTAGGATGTGAAACGTAGAAAAATAAGGATTAGGTCCTCTTCTTTTCAAACCTTCCCAGCACTTTGTTGGCTCATTTTCTTTATTCCATCTCCGTTAGAAATAAATTATATTCTTTAATCACATAGGCCATGTTGATACTATGGCAACAATTGCTGTGGAGATGTGCTGATGATAGAGCCCAGCTAGCCATGAAAATGTCTTTTCCTTTCTTCCTCCTTCCCTCCCGCACCTCCCAAGTTGCAGTGTTAACTTGTGGTTACAGTGCAGGTGAAGGTGGATGCAAGACTAGTTTTTACCGCCCTCACCCCACCCCTTCACGTACTAACAGGTGGTAAAATCTCCCAAATCTAGAGCTTTCCTTTGTCCCAAAGCACCAGAGAATCACCATACTCTGTGTGTGTATGAGTGTGTGTGTGTGTGTGTGTGTGTGTGTATGAGGGGCATAAAAGAAGCTACTGCCAAGTGGCCAAACCAGTATTCACCTGCTGACCGCTTATAGTTGATTGTCCAAAACCACAAGAGATGATGGACAGAGCATTTAGCAGGTAATGAAGGCTCTGAAGATAGGCTGAGAGACTTAATGACACTTTTAACAGTCAAATGGGTCACCCATGGATTGGATGTTCAGTTGTAGCAGACAGACACAGACCCACACTCCTGGGAGCCACGCCAAGTTGGGGTCAGGCTCGTGGTAGAAGAGGGCTGTATTCCAGACGTGTCCAGAAAACCTGCCAGAGCACTTTGCCCCTGAATAAGGCCAGCATCTGAGTTTCCAATGAGTTTTGCCAAGGCATGGAGAGTTTGCATTGGAGCAGAGCCCTGTCAGTGGTGTTATGCTGTGAGTCTGCTCTGCTCCGGTTGCTGTGAGTCTGTCCAGAGTGTCTCTGCCTTCATGTGAGCAGGGATGTCAGGTGGCCACATAGTCATGGGCAGGCTTGTGGAAGAGATAAGGTTGCCTGAAAGAGTTAACAAACCTGGCCATAAGCAAGTGTCTGCAGTGTGAAGTGCCAGCATCTATTGTAAAATGAAGACTCATTTAAACAAAGATGCGTAAGAAATGCACCTGCCTGGCCGGAGAGTAGCATCCTTGTTAGGGTTATTCATTAAACTGCTAATGACAGTGGTCTACTTATAGCTAGGTTGAGTGTGTTTAATTGATCCTTTTTGATTTGCTGTTGATTCTCTGGTGAGAGGAAAAAGAAAGCTCCCACAGGAATGTTTTGATTCTTGACAGTGCAACAATACTACTTATCCAAGGCAAGGGTGACAGAACTGCAGGCTGAGGTGCGCAGGTCTCTCGGAGAAGGGAGCTGTTGGAAAACACCCTGAAAACTCAGCCTCGAGGCCACCCTTCCCTGCAGGCAAAGCTAGGATTTACATTCTCTCCAGGATACACTCCAAACTAAGTTATTGTTTGCCCTTAAATAGGGAAAAGCTGATTCCAGGATTCCTTCCCTCTTAGCTCCACCAAGGGAAATGGAAAAGCCAGTAAGCTTTACGGTGTCAGTGAGAGGCATTTGAATTTAATTTCAATGGGACGTTCCACTTAACAGAAGAGCTTCAGAAGGGTCTTGCACTGACTCAAACTGGAGCTTGCAGTCATCTTGAGCAGTCCGGTTGAATGAATGTCTCTGCTGCCAACAGTAACTGTAAAACAATGAAAAGAACAATTCTCTGCTTATCCAGCTCTGAATGTGGAAAAATAAGCTCAAAGAATAACGGTGTTCATTCTGGTGCTGAGTACGAAGGCACAGCTAAAGTGCAGTTAGAGTGAACATTACTGATTTTTGTTGGTTTTGGATTGCTTTTGGCAGTCCTCATAACTGTACGCTGTTGTGTGCCAGGCTTTGAATCAAATGAAGTTCTTTGTTCCCACTATACAAATGCAGACAGTGCCTTTTTCAATGGGCGTTTGTCCTTGCTAAATTAAATATGTATATATGGTACTTTTCCAGAATTCAGAAAAATACTCTCCATATTGATCCATAAAGTATTGCAGGGCTCCACTGTTCTGCAAGGATACAAACAAGTCACAGTTGATGTGTCCTGTAGCTTGCAAAACTGTGAAAGGATTGTTTTAGAAAATAAATTTGGTTCATCCCACTGCTGAGTGTGTGTGGGTGTATGCATGTGTGTGTCTGCATAAAGCATGTTTTGTAATCAAATTAAACCTTATTAACACTTAGCAACAATTCTTTGTGTGTGTGTGTTAGGAAACATTTATATTCTTATTTTGTTTTTTGTCATTAATCCATAAAACCATTAATCTGCCTTTTTCTTTCATTTTCAGTTCGGGTTTCCTGTAGAACCTTTCCCTTCACACCAGAAGCGAATGCCCCCACATTCGGTTAACACGCAGCTATGCCATTGTGCCTGTTTGCTCACCTTTACTCATTGCTCCCTTCCTGCGCTCACCATTTTGTTTTAAGCAAGAGTCCGCACCTTTGGCTGTTCTGAGTTATGGTTGTTCTTGTGAAGAACTCCGCAATACCCTACATGGAACTGGCAAGAGATGCTCATTGCTGATACCTCTTCCCCTTCAGGCGGTAGCAGGCTGCCGAGCGCTCGTAGGGCTAGTGTCCCCTCTTCTCGGTTGTTCGGCCTTTTGTCTCTCCCTGCACTTTGTGCGAGGGCTGCATGGTAAGAGAGGGCGGCTGCTCGGTGGTGTGCGCTTAGCCCCTGTCGTGGGACCGCTCTGAATCCAACCCGATGCTGCCATGGGGTGGGACGTGCTGTCTCGAGAGACTGGCTGCCCTCTCCCTTTTTTTAATTTGCTGTATCTAACCCCTCGTTACCCCCTTGTGCTGTCATGTGTGACTCAAATAATTTTAAAGGACTTTTTGCAAAACTTGACATCCTCACAGGCGCGGGCCTGAGTCCAAACCTCTAGTCCCCAGGCTTGGGGGATTCTGAAACTTGGATCCACGGTTTGCAACTAAGTGTTCTCTGAATGCTGCAGGGGTCACGAAGGATCTCTTGCCTTGTCTCCCTCTCAGTGTGCTGGCCTGGATGCACATCCTGGATCCAATCTCAGGGAAAGCTGGTCACCTTGCTGTACATATCAGTGTTTGTGAAGAAAGATGATGTTTCTTTGACTTTCTTCTCAGTGATTCCAACAGATCCTGGTTTTAATGCAAAAAGTATTGCCTTTTTTTTTTTTTTTAATTTGGCATCTGTTTAGAAGTGTACAGATGCTGGCAGGTTGCTTCTCATATTTTCTATTCAGCAAAAGCCTTGTTTTACTGCAAGATTTGCACTAAAAAGGAGGGTGTTTTGCTCACTGGGGCCAGGAGCTCACTCTGGCCAAGTGCAACTGTGGTTTGCCTGCAAGTGTCTTCTCTGTGTATTTCTGGATGAGTTTTGTTTTTAAATAAAGACTTCATCAGACAGTGGATTCTGGTTAACATTTACTTCTTTTGTTTTTTTTGTTTTCTTTGCCCTTCTTTTACAGTAACCCATGGCTCTGTACTGAGTAATTACCCCTGAATACAATGGGCTGGAATGGACCTTCATTTACTTGTTAAATCGGAGGGTCTAATAAAACGTGACAGCATTTCAGCTGTGACCTTTCCATGGTGTTACCCTTGCTCTCTCCTATATCCTCATTGTGATTCTGTCTTTACTATGTGCTGGTGGTTATTGCTTTTATTAAACAATGTAAAATTAGTCCTAACAAGGTTTTGGATGCTGCAACTTTAAATCCTACAATTTTTTTTTCCCTGCAATTCATGGATTCCCCTTCCTCCTGGTCCCTCTCCACCCAGATAAAATAAGGGATGTGGAGATAAGTTCTGTGAGTTATTTTTGCTGGCAAAATAACAATGCAGTTTAAATGTATTTATTGGTGTCGTTAAAATGTCAATGCAACCTTAGTTTAATTATCGCATAGCTGAGAGATAAAAAACTCTTTTTCTCTTTATACTTGGTGTCACTTTCATGACATCATCTATCTTTTTTTATTTGCTTTTATTTTTTCTTTTGCTTAATTCGTGCTACCTGAAGACTAGCATGTAATCCTCATTTCCATTTCAGACTTGTTTGTTATGACTGATCCTTCAGTCACACTGTGTGCAGGCTACGTTCTCTGTATGTGGGTGAATCGGGATGCATGCTGCCAAATAGTTTCAACAAAAACCCTTCAAATCCTGGGTTTTTGGAAGATGAGTACACCTCAGACCTAGCCATGATAGGTGATGCTGTTTTTAGTGCAAGCTGCTGCTGAGAATTGTACTAGAAAGGTAGATTTTGGATGATGCTAAAGCCTCACAAACAGTGTCTGAGTACGTTAGTCTGGCTAGCTGCTCGCGGCAGCGGCCAGCCTTACACAGTAGCCCAGGTCAAACGATGGTCTGGCCTCCCGTTCCAGCAATCAAGGCAGTTAAAACTCTTGATTGCAATGTATTTTCTCAGGTATTCTGTTTCACCATAAATACAATTTTATTTCCCATAAAAGTCTTTGACTGTTTTGTGGGGTTGTTTTTTTTAAGCAAGTTAAAATAATTTGAATATGTACTTCTTCCTCTACTGTCGAATGTCAGCCTGCTCCCAAAACCAGTCAATATCAGTCTGTCAATGATTTCTAAATCTGCTAAAAGAACCGTTTAATGTGGCTTTTTTAGACCATACTGCAGATTACTGGCTGTTCTTCCTGACCATTTGCATTAGTAGAAAGTTATTTAAAGCTATGTAAAGTCTTTTTAAAGGCTTTAAAGAAAAAATGTTTTTACTTGTGTGATTTCCTTGAAGTACTTGAGGTACCACAAGGAGGTTCCATCTCTCCTCTGTCAGCTGTTTTCATGTTGCATCTCTTTTTCCTGCTTTTTGAATGTCTTTCTCTTTTTTGCTAATCTTCTGTTTTTTTCTCTTTTTTCCCTTTTCTCTCTCTGTAGCTTTTTTTAATCTGTCTTCGCCAGCTGCACTGGGTCTGAGGGAGAAGACTGCCACTTCTAGAAGAGTTTAAGGGTCTTATGTCTGGGGAGGGGGGGAACAAATCTTCAGTGTTAGTGTCTCGGAAAGAAGCTCTTTACTGACTTGCATGGTATCTAAAATTGAAGTGTCTTGTAATTTGTGTGACAAGACAGGGTGATACAGGGGAACTGATTGTTTACCTGGAATTTTGAAGAGCAACAGAAATGTGATGTTTGGACTAATGATGTAGCGAATACATTTTCAAACATTGTTATGGGCATATTTTTTTTCTAATTTTGTCTTTAATAATATAAATGTCACGGGCTTCCATGAGGTGTGAAGCCTAAGGAATATTTTCAATATGCTGTTGTTTGATTGGTTTTGGAAACTGTGCATTTAGAGTCAAAGGAAATATAAACATGGTGCAATTTGCTCTGTTGGCAGCCACCAAATATTTAATTTTAACAAAGAAATAAAGTAAGAACTGTGTGTTTTCATTGGTGTCCTCCTGTGTCTCACCACCTTATTAAACAAGCTCCATTGGCTGGTGGACGTGGGTCAAGTGGTACTTCTTTTTCTTCTAACTAAACCTCCTCTTCTTCTTTAAAGTTAAGAAAAAAAGTTGGCAGTATTAGGAGGCAGAGGTGATGCCGACAGCTGGTATAATAATAGTGATCCATCCCAATCCCTGGTGAGTAGGGCGCGGTGTCCTTTGGTGCGTGGGCGCCAGCCCTCGCCCTTCCCGCTCCTCCCTCCTGCCCTGCTCTGCGCGCTGCATGCTTTTCCCAGCCGCCATCTTCTCTCCCCGCTCCTGGTTTTGTTTCCTTTTTACGAACGGAAGTGCGCCAGAACTGCACCCAGTTATATATTTACACGACAAACACTGCAGAACCAGCACTGTTTAGCCTGACACCTTTCTAACTTTAATGTAAATTTTAAATAAAAAATATGAAGGCCTGCCTGCGTGCTGTCGTGTTTGCTGCTCGGGCTCTCAGGCCAAGGCCCGGTGCTGGCCCCGCGGTGCCACAGAGCTTTGCATGGTCACTGAAAGGGAAAACCCGGCGCCTCCGGGGCGGGGGTGCGGTTCTGCCGGCGCCTTCCCTCGCCCCTCGGGCAGAAGCATCCCCGCGGCCTCAGCACCGAGCCCGTTCTCGGCAAGCGCCCGGGCGAGGCCCGGCCTAGGCCCTTGGGGAGGGGGGGGAAGGCCTCGGGCTCCTCCAGCCCGCTGCCCGGCGGGGAGAAGCTGCTGGGCAGCGCCCAGAGCGGCCGTGCTGGCGGGCTGCCTGCTGGGCGGCCTTCCCCCGCCCCCGGTTTACCGGAGGCCTCAGCTGCGGCCCTGCCCGGCCCGGCCCCGCCGCCTCCGCCAGGGGGCGCCGAGGCGGGCGGCCGGCAGTGGCGGCGGTTTCTCGCGGCCTCTCGCGAGCTCGTGACGCGCGGCCACGTGACGCGGCGCCGGCCGGGCGGCTCCGCGCGAGCGAGGGGAGAGATCGGCGCGGGAGGGGGGAAGGGGAGGCGCGAGCTCCCGCCGCACCGGCACCGGCGGGGCCGCGGCCGAGGCCGGGACCGGCGGGGCCGAGGCCGGTCCGGCGCTCCCCGGCGGCCCGCGGCGAGCCGCGGCCTGGTCCGCACGTGGGGCCTGGCGGCCACCGGCCGGGACGGCCCCTCGGTGAGGCACGATCGCCCGCCGGGCCGCTGCCCGCCATGCCGCCGCCGGAGCCGGAGGCGGTGCCCGAGGCGGTGCTGGAGCAGTGGCGGCAGTACAACGAGACCGAGCGGCAGTGGGGGCTGCGCCGCCGCTTCATCCTCCGCCACCTTCACGGCTACCCCGGCGCCGCCATCGACCAGCTCCTCTCGCTCTCCGTCCTCTGGACCAACCACGTCTTCATGGGCTGCAGGTGAGGCCCGGCGGGACGTCCCCGGCACCGCGCGGCCGCCTCGGGGCGGGGGGCGGACCTTGAGGCGGGCCCCGGGGGGGTGTGGGGAGGCCCTGAGGCGGGCCCGGGCCCTGAGGCGAGTGGCCGTGGCGGCCCCGGCCGCTCGGCCCCGCTGCCGGCCGGGGCCTGGCGCTCGCTGGCGGGCCTGGGTGCCCCGGCGTGTCAGCCGGGCTGGGGAGGGTCCCCCCGCGGAGGCGGCCCGGCCCGCTGGCAGGAGTCGGGGGTAGGAGTTCGAAGCCGCCGGCTGGAGCGGGGCCGGGCTGCCCCCGCCGTTCCTGCACGGTTCCTGGGCAGTTTCCTTTGCTGGAACGTGCGTATATTTGTACGCGGAGGGGAGCAAGCTGCTGAAAAAGTAGATGTGTGGTTTGAAAGTAGTTCTTGATGTGCCACTCCTGAGGGCAGCATGTGGTATCGTGCTTCCTAATTGAAGTGAGAAGAAAGTATCCCTCTACGCATAAAGCAGCCCCTTAAAGCTCAGTTTTTCTGAGAGAAATAGGCCTGGTGAATGGAAGAGGTTTCCCGTCATCAGCATTACTCCTAACGTGCGGAAGCCACCGTACCGTAACTAGCGGGGTTGTGGAGATCTGCAGAAACATCACCCACGTCCCAACTGACACTTCTGATGTCGTGATTGTTTTTAACTGGACATAAGGCTTTAAAGACAGAAGCAACTACTTAACGACTAACTTCAGCAAATTGTGCAGTGACAGAGGAGCTTGTAGACGCTGTAGGGCATATAGTTTGATTTCTATTCATGTTACTATCCCAAAGCCTTGTTGGGGTACATTTTTTGTCATTCATACAGAGTCAAGTCAACATCTTTAAATGTAGTCTTGCATGTTTTCTTATTTCTTTCTGGTCCACAGACTAAACTATTCTGCTCTGCAAGCAGTAAAATTGAACATAGTTTTAAAACAGCTTCAAATTCCAAAGCTTGAGCAGTATGTTAAAATTGAGCATATCTTCTTAAGATGTAGTCTTTTTGGTCTGTTAGCTCATCTCAATGTGTTTATTGTGCTGTCTGGCTGGAGAGCCGCCTTTGTGACAGTGCTTTTGGGAATCAGTGCAAGAATGGGGTTGTAGGGTGCTGATAACAGAAGTGAAGAGCTGTGTGGCAAGATCTCAAATCCTAAAAAGTGATGCAATTTCAGCCTGTAAGTGCACATACTTTCCCTGATGAACGTCTCTACCTGCGGCTCTCAGGGGAGATACGAGCAATGGATTTAGGCGTGATGCGGTGCAGAGCCCTTATCAGTGAGGATGTTTCCCCAAAGCTTGTGTTGTGCGTGAACGGGAACTCACCGCACCGGCACGGTGAACACGCTGCGCTGTTTAAGAGCAACTGGCAGCTTTACTTAGTCTGGGGAAGGGAGGGGACCCACAGCTTTCTCTGGAACTGCCTTCTGCTGCTTGGGAAGAGCTGTTGTTGCTGTATCAAGTGAATAAGTTCAAAGTTTTGGGGGGTTTTTGTTGTTTTCTTTTAAGTTTGTTGGTTGTTTTTTGGTTTGGTGGGGGTTTTTTGTTGTTGGTTTTGTTGTGTGGGGTTTTTTGTTTTTTGGTTTTTTTTTAACTTCGATCACTTGCTAGCTGAAGACAACCTGTTTGTCAGAGTAAATACAAATCAGAGTCTTTGCTGATGAAATCTGAGGGAGTGTTCTGCTGGGGGATGATCTGGAGAATGTCCGGAAGGCTTAGAAAACATGGTCTGTGAGGAAGAAGTTAAGTAACAGGATTCATTTAGTTTAGAGGTGGATGACAGAAGATGCATGTGCTCTCAGATACATTAAAGGTGGCTGCAAAATGGGAGGAGCAGGGGGAGGCATTATGCTCCAGAGCTACAGGGGTCAGGATAAGAAGTCACACCAGGGAGACTTTAGTTAGGCATTGGAGGCATGGGATTGCTCTGCCTCCACTTTTAAGGCCGGGCTAGACAAACACATGTTGGGACTGGCTGATCTTCCCCGGGGCAGAAACCTGAGCCCCAAACATCTCCGTCCTTTGTGAAGGAGAGTGACACAATTACGTCAAATCTAATGCTGTTCTTGCATCCTGCTGGAAGAGGGCATTGTCCTTCATGTTCCAATCACAGGTAATGTACTCTTCTCCCTGTAGACCAGAGAGAGGAATAGAGATTCCCACCCCTCTCCCTTCTGGCTGCGGGAGGATGAGGGTATCACCACTGCCTGCCTCCCTTTGGCATTTTCTTGGCATTTTCTCCCCATGCAGGGTTCTGCTGCCTCTCTGCTGGGCGCTGGGCTGTGCTGGGTACCTGCAGGTGAAGCAGGACCACAGTAGTGTGTGTTCAGAGTTCTTGCCCGTTTAAATGGATCTAACTTCTGCCTGGCCCTCTAAATCAGGAACAGGAAGGGCATCTCTTGAGTGGAGAGTGAGTAGATTTCCAAAGCCCTTTGAACAGTAGTATTTAAAAGCTGGCACAAGTTGTCGCAGCACTACTTGTTGGGACAGTTGTGGACTCCTGTCCATGGGCAGTGACTTGATGCTTTTTGACTTTTGAAGGTGAGCATGCCATAGAACAGGTGCAAGATTGCTTTTTCTCCTTTCTGAACCACAGTGCAAAGCTGTCCCAAGGCTAGTTTCAGGCCATGGTTGTAGGTTCTCCTTGGTTAGAAAGGTCTGTGGGTTTTTTTTCTTGTTCAGCTTCAGCATGCAGATAGCTTGAAAACATGTGACAGATCCCTGGAGGAATGGACAACTTAGGTGGTCGGGGATGTAAGGCCAAGAGGGATGGGGTTGTACAGCGCGTGTCCTGCCTGTGCGGAACTGCGAGCGTGCTGCAGCAGGGCCAGGGTTTGCTCGGAGCTAGTTACAGCCACCTCACCTCTGTCGTGGCTCAGGGATTTAAAACGTTTCAGTTACAGTGACCAAGCTAGAAATTAGTATGGCTTTTTCAAGAGTGGTTGATAAAAGCTGAGCAGTGCCTTTGTCGTCTGACATCTGCGATTTCAGTATTGGTGACGTGCCGTCTGTGGCTGCTGACCCAGACAAGACTTCAGTGCCAGTCAGTCGCTCCTGCGCGTAGTTCACTGAAGCTGCGATGCTCATAGGGACTCCTCCTTCTCCACAGCCCTGTGTTCCTCAGTGTTCCTAGTAGCTCTGCCAAATGTTGTGTTTTGACAGGTAATGTATTTAAATTTAAAACACCATCAGTTTGGTGGCTGCACGGTTTGTTATTCACAAATTAGAGCCAGGTAGCTTGTTAGCTGGTGTGCAGGCTGTCTGCAGGCACTGAACTAGCCGTGGCATGAGGCCAGCGGTCAGGTCCCCTGTTAATACTCCAGGAAAAATCAGGGGGAGCGTCTCCCTTGCACCAGGCACTATGTCTCAGGCAGCTTGAGTTCTCGTTTTGCATAATAAAAGCTTGTGTGTGCATGTGTGTGTCTTGCCCCTGTGGGACCAGTTCTAAAATGGTTTGCTGTTAAATCCACACAGATATGGCTTGCAGGTCATGGAGAAGGTTCTCAAGATGGCTGAAGGCATCGATATCGGGGAAATGAGGACATACGAGTTGGTCCCGAGCAGGAAGCTAAAAAGATACCACTCTCCGTGTGACAGTGAGTATATCTGCCTGTGTGTCAAAGGAGACACCCTTCCCTGTTGCTGTTTGGTGGGCATTAGTGGGAGCATGGGCAGAGCAGTGTGCCATGGGGCCACCTCCGAGAGAGCCAGCACGGCAAACTGAAGAGACGCGACCATCATGTACTCTGCTAGACTGCAGCTGTTTTCCCTCCTCTGCCATGTTGCGGGGTGTTCGTCACATTCATGCAGGGTTCTCTTTTTGCGTAAGAAGATACCATTTTTTGTTGAAATTATCAGGTAATTGATTTTCCCTAGTGATAGTGTTAGGGAGTTGAATCTATGTAATGAAATATCTGTCTGCCCTTCTTCACTGTGCTGAGGGGTGATGTTCTGACCTGAGAAGGGATTGTACATGTGCATGGAGATGTGGAGTTCAGCTTATTGATACTGAGTTACGACCTGCCTGGAGCGCTGGGGGGTGGTGGTGGGGTGGGGTTTTTTGGTTTTTTTTTTTAGGTTTTGGGGTTTTTTTTTCCTCTCTACTGGGCCTGGAAGAGTCCTGCATATGTCAGCCCAGTCCCACAGTGTCAGGGGTTATGTTCCAGCTGTAGCTTTTCCAGTGGAGGAAATGCAGCAGGCGGAGATGGCTGGCAGTTCAACGGCTCCATCCGCTGGTTCCTCTCCAGCACCTTCAGAGCTCCCTGCCCTCTCTCCGGAGGGAGCAGTAGGGCAATTGTTGGTGCATACAGGCGCAGCTGTGGACGTGAGCAGGCAGGCCCTTGCCTTCTGAGGCACCATCAGTCAGTAGTTCGGCTGTTGAAAGCACAAATGGTCAGACAGCACAGGACTCCTCTAGGCTTGGCTATAATACCTAGCTCTGTCAAAGTTTCTTCCCTTACTTTGACACCCAGCAGTCTTTCTGTGCTGCCATGGGCTGGCTGCAAAACTGACAAAAATACTGCTTTTCTCCCATGTTTCATCTGTCTCTCAGGCAGCAGCTCTGAGGGGAAGGGTTCTCTGTTGCATGCTACACAGACAGCATAAAGAGCTGTTCTGCTGGTGACAGCCTTCAGATGCTGCTGCAGTGCAATCATCAAAGTACCAAACTGAGCAAGAAATGTAAACCTTGCCATAATTCATCAAAACTGACGACCGAAGTATTTAACACATATGTAAGAGCTTTGTGACCTGATGTAAATATGAAGGCCTGTTTTTGCTGTATGCGAAGTGGTTTTTTCATCTGCAATGAACTAGGCTATGATAAATACGCTACGGTAGTGTGATGCCTAGACAGATGTATTGCCTGACCTATATTACGGTTGCACACATTGGCATTGGATTAGGCAGATCGTTCCAAGGCACCGAGGTGGCCTTTTGCTCCTCTGATGAAATGACATGCGTGTACCACTTCAGTGGGGGGGGGGCTAAATCTTTCACAGGAGAAGTCTTGTGTAACCATCTTTTAGATGTAACGTATTTGCTTATCAGCTATTTGAGTCTCATTTTCTGCAGTAGCTGTGCATATCAGGATATTCTGCCTGATTTGCATTTCTTCTGGTTAAGAAACACGAGGTCTCCCAGTAATGTGTAATGGGCCCCCCAGCCACTGCAGCTCTCACCTGGGGCTCAGGCAGATTTCTCCATGTTTGGTATCCTTTAGCCAAGGGTAGTTATATTTACAGAAAATATGCTTCTATTAACACTGTCATTAACAGCCCTACGTGTTTTGGAAGGGAGGGTTCAGTATCACTGTGTTCTTCCACCAAATGAGAAGACCTGAAGATAAAGTAGTTTATCTGGGATCATCCCACAGCTCTGCAGCAGAGTCAGAACTGAGGCTGTAGTCCTGCTCTGGTGTTCTGTCTTATTGGCCGTAGTTTTTACTTGTTTTAGTAGCTTTGAATGGATTAACTTCAGAAATGACTGGATGGGTTCAGTGGGCAATGTTGGGGTGCAGAGCAAGTGATCAGACCTAAAATCCATTGTGACTAAGTATGTAGAGATTTTTGTATGGTAGTTGTGGAGCTGGAGATACCACTGTAGTGACCTGCAGAAGAATCAGTGGTCTTATTTGATCAACTGTGAATGTCTTCGGAAGGAAGCCTCTTGGTTTGTGGCTAAGAAGCAGGAATCCCGTGTTCAGAGCCTGCAGGCTCCTCCTGGAGATCACTCTGTGAAAACACTGTCTCCCTGTCATACCACGTATCGGTAATCTTGTCCTTTTTTTCCACCCCATAGGTCCAGAGCCAGAGGAGAGTTCTGAGCCGCCCAAAAAGATGGTCCCCAGGTTCCGGGTGCGACCACGTTTTGAACCCATACACTTTGTCACCAGTGCTGAGAAGGATGACAAGAAGGAAGATTTTGTGGATAACCAAATGCAGGAGGTGACCCAGGAGGCACATACGAACAGCATAGCGCAGCCAGCTGAAAATTGTACGAATTCTTTTGCGAGTGCACGGGAGGTAGATCCCCAGCTCTCCAACTCAGCTGGGTTTGGCTTTGCAGGCCAGGCAGCAGCAGCCAAGAAGGCTGTGAATAGTATGGACTCCACCCCAAGCAGCGTGTTGCAGGTTTCTGTTTCTCCTTCAACTGTGCAGTCTGCATCAGAGACTTTCCCTCCATCAGCTATAATGCTGAAGCAGAGTTTTATCGAGAAACTGTCAGCAGCTGTCTGGAAAAATCTTACTAACCCAGATGCAAACACTGGGACTGATAAAATTAACTATACGTATCTTTTGACACGTTCCATTCAGGCGTGCAAGACAAATCCTGAATATATTTATGTTCCTCTGAAAGAAATCGCCCCTGCTGACCTCCCCAAGAGCAAGAAGCTCTTAACAGATGGCTTCGCTTGTGAAGTGCGATGTCAGAATGTCTACCTAGCCACCGGTTACGCCGGCAGCAAAAATGGATCCAGGGATCGTGCCGCAGAGCTGGCAGTCAAGCTGCTGAAGAAGTCTGTGGAAGTTAGAGTTGTTCAGCGGAAGTTCAAGCACACCTATCATGAAGACTTGGTGGTGTGCGAGGCAGGCGTGAGTCGCCCAGATTTCCCTCCTGCTCTCAAACCTCATGAGGAGTTTGTAGTTGCCAACAGGGACTGTGTCCCGATGCAGCCTGGTACTGAATCCGTGAAGGGTTCCACTAATACCAACAAACACTGGACTAGTTTTGTCCTCACAGAGAACGCCAGCGACGCAATAGGAATACTTAACAATTCTGCCTCATATAACAAAATGTCTGTTGAATATAAATATGAATTAATGCCCAACCGCTCATGGCGTTGTCAAGTGTATCTACAAGACCACTGCCTAGCTGAGGGATTTGGCACTAAAAAGACCAGCAAGCACGCAGCAGCTGAGGAGGCATTGAAAATTCTGCAGAAGATGCAGTCAAATATAGCAGCCATCAAGGTGACTCAGGTTCAGAAAGTGGGCTGCTCGTCGCGGGGCTCCGGAAGGAAGAAGGACCTGAAGGACCTTGTGGTTTATGAGAACTCCAGTAATCCAGTGTGTACGCTGAATGACACTGCCCAGTTCAACAAGATGACAGTGGAGTATGTCTTTGAAAGGATGACTGGCATGCGATGGAAATGCAAGGTGCTGCTTGAAGACGAATTCATCGCAGAAGCAGTTGGAGTGAAAAAATCTGTCAAGCATGAGGCAGCAGAGGAAGCCGTGAAAATCCTCAAAAAGACTCAGCCAACTGTTGTTAATAACCTGAAGAAAGGCACTGTCGAAGACGTCATCTCCAGAAATGAGATTCGGGGTCGATCAGCAGAAGAGGCTTTCAAACAGAAGATCAAAGAAGACAACATTGGGAATCAAATTTTAAGAAAGATGGGCTGGACAGGTGGTGGCCTAGGGAAAGATGGTGAAGGAATTAGAGAGCCAATTTCAGTGAAGGAGCAGTTTAAAAGGGAAGGACTTGGGCTTGATGTAGAAAGGGTGAACAAAATCGCTAAAAGAGATATTGAAGAGATCATTCGAAACTATGCACGCTCAGAAAGTCACATTGACTTGACTTTCTCTAGAGAACTGACCATGGACGAGCGGAAGCAGATACATCAGATCGCCCAAAAATATGGTCTTAAAAGTAAATCTCATGGGCAGGGCCACAACAGATACTTGGTGGTAAGCAGGAAGCGGCGCAAGGAGGATTTGTTAGACCAGCTGAAGCAAGAAGGCCAGGTTGGGCATTATGAGCTTATTATGCCTCAAGCAAACTGAGGTTAGGTGTCCCATTTTACCGGAGACTGAGCTTCCCAGATATTTGATTGAAGAAAGAGATGCTGCATTTTTCTTGTTGTGGGTTATATTAACGTTAAAGTCTTTTACTTCGTTAATATAATTTCTAAAATGTTGTTAGACGCTTAGAACTGACCAAGTTCTGTTCAAGTATATTAGCACAACCCAAAAGCAGTAGTGCTGTTACTGTACGTGTCTTTGATATTACTTGTTCCTTCACATTTTACTAGTTTTATAATAGGAAAAAAACCCACATGTCCAACGAGAATGAATTTGACCTAATTTAAAATCATAGTTCCCTTATTCTTGACCAAGGAAGGGAAAAAAATGCCTTTTTTTTTTTTTAAAAAAAAAGTAAAATAATAAAAAGCAAAGGAAATGCAGTCTGGGGGAGTAAGCCTGTATGTAAAGTTGGTATTAATGACAATAAAAATAAAATTTTATTTCTGGAAAAAAACAGGATTTGTCACACTTTGTATAAAAAAAAAAATGTGTGAAAACTGCGTTTATTCTCGAGAAATATATATAGCGCTCTTGTCTCTGCTGTGTATGTATGTAGAGAGATGTCCTTAAACAGTTTAACAGTATGCTTTTATTCATAGATTCCTACCTTGAGTCTCCCATACTGAGAATTACTGAATGCACCTTAATTGTCAGTGTACCGGGCTAAGATAATTCCAGTGCTTTTTTGCCTTGACATGTGCAAATACCACGGTGAAGTGTGAAATATAAAAACTGGAGGTAAACGCAGAGCCTACGCAGCAAAGATGCTCCTGTAGCTTGCGGGGACTGTTACATAACTTATTTTTTCACTTTGAACATAAGCTCTTTAATCCTGAGCAAAATCAAATCTGTGCCTAATTATTTCTCTGCTCCGTTACTGTACCTGTGTATGTCAAGGGTGATTCACAAGTAAACGGTCTGGTGTTGCTCTGACGTGTGGTGCGAGTGTGGCCTCTCTCCGGGACGGGCACGCGCTGCCGGGAGGCCGGAGTGCACTCTCCTTGCCGGGAAAGCAGCCTCACCGCCGCCTGTGCCGCAGGACACCGTGCTTTGTGAGCCTTGGAGGAACGCTGGCTTCATGCTTGGAAAACAGCGAGGTTAGGAATTGACCTTCGAAGAGCCAAGAGTGAGATGTGCTGGGAGACGCTGTTTTTTTTCTCGTCATCAGTAGGGCCCGCTGACGATTCTTCAGCACAAAGCCAGTCCTAATGGAATATTTTTTGTCTGTTCTCCTGTTGCCTTGTGCCTCAGCGATCGCATTTGGGTTTTGTGCTGCCTGTATTTGCCTCTCCATCTTTTCACATCATCCTCTACCTTTTTTCCCCACTTCCTGTTCTGTTTTCCTTTTAAATTCTTCCAGGTCTGAGGAGCGGGTGACTGACCTCTACTGACAAAGCAGAATACCCTGGTGACGTGCGGTTAGAGACGTTTTTCATCCCCACAGCGTGAAAAGGAAGAGGCTGCCCTGGCAGGTAAGACTCGCTGAGGAAGAAGGGAGCAAACATTCCCTCCTCCTTGCCTGGATGGCTGCAGCGCAACTTCTGCTGGCTTGGACTTCTGGAATACACACATGCTGCTGCTGTCTTGGTGGAAAAAGAATCTGGCAGTTAATTCTGAAAGTATGTTGGTTGGTTGGTTTTGTTGTTTTGGGGTTTTTTTGTGTGCAGCATTCCCTCTTTCTCTGTCTCTTCCCCCCCCCCCCCCCCAAGTTCTGCTCGCCAGAACGCTGGGCTCTAGCAGATGGTGATGTAGGAGTGGAAGAAGCCTGGTACTTTCTAGGCAGATATCCCTGCAAGCTGGCGTGCAGCCTGCCCTCCCTAACTTGGCCGCGCAGCAGATCTTCAAGGCATGGTGGTGCTCAGAAAGGCAGCAAGAGCACCACTGCAGTGTTTGGGATGAAAAAGGCTTGTTTTGGGGGCGGGGGGGGTGGACACCGCATGGGTTAAACATACTGGCACCTCAGCAGGGGTACCCGGTCCAGCATGTGTGTGTGCAGGCTGTTGCTTTTCCTGACCTGGGTAGCAGCCCTGACTCTCGGTCCCCATCTTTGCCGAGCGCGGTATCGCTGCGCAGGACGTGGCTGGTGCCCTCCCGCCTGGCTGGTGGCTGTAGGTCTGGCTGACTGGGCATGGCCTGTTTGAGCGAAGGCATTGCCAGCCTCTCCAGCTCCGCTGCGTTTATATGGCCATAAGCTTGCTGGAGAGCCAGTACGTGGGTTAAAATGAAGTTAAGTTAGTGGGTGAAGGCCTGACTGAACAGGGGCGTAAAGGTGATGCTGGTTGGGGTTTTTTTTGTTTCCCCCCCAGCTCTGTACTGGTCTTGTCTCTGCCTTAGGAGTCCACTTCATTTTTTTTTTTTCATAGTGACTAACAGGATAAACAGAAAAATGGAGGGAGGGCTTCTGTAACATTAGAATGACTGGGATCATTCAGAAAGGGTTGTGCTTGCATGAGCTTGCAGAACTCCTCAGACCTGGTGCAGGGCAATGGTTAAAGTACTCCAGGTCAGCTTTGGTCCTCTCTGTCAGTGCAGGAGGTGGGGTTGGGGGGTTTGTAGGTGAAGTTTTCATCAGTGCAGGTGGTGGGGTTGGGGGGGGTTTGTAGGTGAGGTTTTTTGCACTGGTCTGTAACAGTGGGTGAAACTACAGTGCTCGTTGCTTGACTGGTTCTGACTTGGGAAAGTCTTGTGGAGAGAATGTGTAGGAAACACACAGGATTACTGGCAGCAGACTCACTCTGTCCTGCCGGCTCCATCCACACCTAAGAGACTGCCAGATGTAGCCATTATGAGGGCCCAGTTGAGACACACTCTCCTTCAGGAAACCAAGCAAGTATAACGTGGGTGCGAATTCAGTGGTAAAAGGCTGGTCCATGTAAGACAAAAGGCCTGTTCAGGGGTAGGAGCTGTTGCCACAGCACATATAAATCCCCGATTTAATTTTTTTGAAAGAGCCTGGCAACTTCTATCTTAATTGTAGAGCTAAGCAACAGTACCAGCTTTTGTCATGGGTTGGTCATTTTAAATCCTGTTCTCTCCCTGAGAAGACAGGAGGAAAATAAATACAATTAATTACTGAGCCCACTAAGTTGCTGTAACTGACTCATTACCATAGGCTCCTTTTTTGTCAACAGGTCCCTCATAGGCATGGCAGTGCTGAGCTTCCTGCAAGTGCTTTTTTTGCTAAGACTTGTGTCTGTCTTTCCATTTCTCTGGTAGGTAGTTAATCCTGGCCTGCCTTTCCTCCTTTGCCCCTCATGCCTCCTTCTGGCTGGAAGGGCCAAATTTATTGTCCCTGCTCTACACCTGGCACAGCCTTCGCCCAAGCACAGCTGCTCCTGCCCAGAGGGTTAGGGAGCATTCCGCAATCCTGCTGCGCTTGATCCCACAACAGACTCCTTACCGTCCCAGTTAAAATAACCACAGTTATACACCTCTTGCCTATTTATACAATAAGCACTAAGGTTACACTTTATTTACAACTTTTGAAAAATGTACAGTTTCTTACATGGGTTACTTGTGCAAAGTTAAACTTCTCAACAGACCAATGTGCACACAAAAGACACTGGAACAGTGGACAAACACAACTGTAGGTTTCATCCCACACTGCTGCTTAAGGTACTGTATCCAAATGTAGAAACTTAGCCTTACAAAAAAAGTGAGTCTGGACTTACAAATGTTTTTTCAGAGTTGAAAAAATACTTTCATAAAACTGAAGGGAAACTAACTCAAGCATGCAGCAGTAGCTCACACAAACCACAGAGTAATCTACAAAGAGCAGAAACTGCAGAGACTCAAGTGCCTACCCCGTACTTTATTCACACTTTCCACAAGGCGAAGTTGGATCCCAAAGAACTTATCTTTCTCAGCTAAAGATAAGGGGGTGGGAGAAAGACACCAAATGAGAGTAATTCCACCGCTGGAACACTTCAGGTTTTACCTCTTCCTCATGTGGAAGGTCTTTTGCTCAGAGTACCACAGCTCTACCTGGTTTTGTCCAGTAATGCCTCAGTGACAGGACTATAGAAACTTATTGAAGCAGTCTCTGTAGGCATGTCCTTTAAATAAAATAAAAAAAAAAAAGGGGGGGGGGTTGTTTCTCACCCTAAGCAAAGATCAAAGTACCACAACTGAAGTGATTTATGTATATCTGTACATAAATCTGGCATGTGAAGTGCAGAAATAACTAGTATTCCACAGACTTACTAAATATTTGAATTGGAATCGTTTTAAGAGTTGGGTTTTTTTTCCATGAGTAAGGAGTTGATAAACCAATACAAAAGGGAAACGAGGTTATTTCTTCACTCAGTACTTACAAATGCAGTGGGGTCTAAACCAATAGTAGAGGTAAATGACCAGCCTGGACAGATCAGCACTTTAGTTAATATCAGTTAAAAAATGTGTATGTATATAAACATCCCTTTTATCAAGCTACACATAAGCATCACTGTGTATAACACAATTACAATTAAAAGCTTAGTGTACACTACAGAAATGCACAATACTGCCCTAAGACTGGAGAGGGACCACAGAAAATGAATTCAGCATCAGTAACTCTTTTGCAAGTAACCCAAGTACAGAACATTTGACTTCAAAGTGGGTGCTTTCTGATGTCCAAGGAGAAGAAGCTTCAGCAAGGGAGGGTGGCAACAGCACAACAGCTATTCTGCTTTCAAAGTAAATGCTAGGAGGAAAAAGGTGACTCAGACACTTTGTTTATTTTCCTCATCAACAGAGTGTTCATTTGCATCATCCTGGGTCAACAGTCACGCCAGCTCTGTTCTACTATTGCAGAAACCCGTTTTTCATATTCCCGCTTATTCTCTTGGTATAGCTGAGCTGCCTGGCTGTTTGCTGGACTGTTAGGATTTGGCTCATCCAATAGAGACTGTGCAGAGAGAAAAACATCCTTAGGCACTTGAAAGTATGCGTAGTTTTCCAACACATTCCTTGAACTATCCATACGAATAAGAGTGCAGAAGTGCATCTAGATACGGGTATGGTACATTGCATTATTCCAGTTGTAAGTTACTGGAAGCTTTTGCTACCAGTCTTACTCTTAGCAGTGCAGGTGCTTAACTGACAGCCAAGCAGCAATACCCAAGGAGTGCAATCACGGGATGGGTCCCTTCAGCAACCACCTGCTGTCACTGTCTAGTCAATTTACATCTGGGAAGCATTTCATACTTTAGCAAATATCAATGTATAGCTGCTATACTGGCTATCAGGAGAAGAAACCAAAAGTGTTTCCCGATCTGTTTTTGTCAAATCATCCTAATTTCCTTCTACCTTTTCATGCAGAATTCTTTTTACCTGTATGGATGTTAAGATGGAGGAGACATCGTAAGTAGGACTCCAACGATTCTGAAGAATATCCAGACATATACTACCGTCTGCATAGACTAGAAAAGGTCAAGAAGAATGGCTTAAAAGAGAAGTTGTACAGCTACTTTTTTTTTTTTCTAGTATTGCCTGATCCTGAACACCTACATACTGACAAACACTAGAAAAGTCAATAGCGTCTGACAGACTTAAATCCAGCAAACAAGCCTGTAGGTAGGAAGAGGTGAAGTTTGTCACCAACAGCTGCCTCAGATATTTAAACTCAACCCCTGTTTATTCTTCAACATCAAGCTTCTCTGTGACATTGCAACTACCACTATGGAAAACCAGGAATAGATTTTTAAGGCAAAAAAAATTAAGCTACCCACAACTGAACCAAATAAACAACACAAATAAAGAGCTGTTTACACATTAGGTTTCCCCAGAAGGTATCTACAACAGTCAAGTGTCCAGTCACCTTTCTCACGGCAGCTTTAGAAGAACCTTCCCTCACTGCACTTTACCCACACATGCTTACTTGCTGCATTTGAAAGGTTCCGGTATTTCTTCAAAAGCTAGTATTTGTTTGGAGGCAAGGAATACATCTCCAACCTTTAATTACCAAGGAATGGGATTAATTAAACAATTTTATGATCACTGGCTGTAGTTGGAAACTAGCACTACATTTCAAGGTATAGCGTTCTTATAGGCATTTTGGGGAAGAAAAGTGATAGAAGACAATGGCATTCAGCAGTGTCATTATGTTACGTATGCAATATGTATAGACAAAGTCCAAGGCACTGCTATTTAAGTACAAAGTATTCTTCCGTAAGGCTTAACAACAGGTAGTTGAGCGAGAAGAATGTCTCATCAATAATCTGCTGCAACAACTGAAAGGTAAGGGGCTCCTACCATTGCCTCTTTCATTTCAAGCCTGAGTACTGCTCACATATTCATCCTTACCAAAACTACATAGAACCACAATGGAAATTTGCAAGCTTATTAGACAGTGGAAACTTACAATAAACAGACCTTTTCCTATAGCATTATAACTACAAAAAAAAAAAAAAAGCAGCACTGTGTAAGTACTTACCATTTGGATGAAACATTTTAGACACAAATCTAACAGTAGGTGGCTTATTCGGATATTCTTCTGTGAATTCTATTGTAAGTTTGAAAGTTCCTGGAGTTGAAAGAGAGATAAGTAACCTTTATTCAGAATGACTTTACACAAAGGATGATTAAGTAGCATCATTTCACAAGCACAAACTGATACAATTGTGCTCATACCTGCATGTTAGATATGGAATACAGATTGTTCAGTCCTACAATGATTCTTCTACTGTCTTTGGAGTTAATCGTTAACTGTGAAGTCCTAGACAGTACTGGTACGAGAGTACTTCCTGTGACTTAACTTTTATTGCCAAAACCCCCACCACAGTCAAAAGGTTTGTGTAAGGAAATACATCTGCCCTTCCAGAAAGCCTAATCCCAATGCACTGTAAAAACAACACAAGTGGGTGTATAACCATCTGTGTAACAGGCCATGATTTAGTAAGTCCTGGAGACCGGAATATGCTATCATGACAAGGACCTTCTTACTTATTTCCTGTTTAAATTTCAAGAAAATACACTTTTATCAACAACTGTAACATAATCAGGTCTTACTGCAGAAAAGTAGTCTTGAAAGCAGCATCCAAATCGGACACTTTAAAATAAAAATCTGATCATTTACTTCACACTAGTCATCCCTTGAGAAAGGCTGATTAAGCGGAAATAGAAAACTCTGTAGTTAAGTCCCAATCCAATCGGTTTAACAGCCTGCACCAAGAGAAGTTATTTCAGCCCTTCTCCTCAGGCTACGACAATCCATGAATAAGAAGTCTGTCAACTAAGCTGCATAAATATGGGTCCAAGGGACTAAGCACTGCTAGCAATTCAGACGAGTAACTAAAAAACTCTACATACTCCAAAACATGCAAGCTTCTCTTTACCATGCTATCGCCTCAGACCGACCAATCCGGGAGGCAGTTTGTGAAGTTCCTGGGTATGCCTAGAGAGAAATATCTGAAGCATCTTCATATAAATGTATAGCTCTCCTGTAAAAGGAATGCACCTTACAGTAATGGCTGTAACAAGCTGCCAGGGCAGACATAGTACCTTTTTTGAAAAGCCATACTTGCATATCAGTGAAAGGTTTTTCTCCCCACCAACACTCAGTGCCCAAATTAAAACTCAGGGGCTCAGATACAAAGCTCATCTTTGCTTCCTACTGTGAGGGAGTTTTCCAGCACTAATACAATTAAGTCATTCCTCCATTTGGGTGGCAAACATGTGCCAGCAACTGGTAGCCAGAGAACAGATTTTTCAACCCCTTTTCCTTTTTTTTTTTTTTTTTTCAGATCAGCAAGGACCTGCAGTATTTCCCAGGGACTCCTTCCTTTATAAGGAGATAAACTATAACATTGAGTTGCAAGAAATGAAGGTCATTGCTTTGACGTTCCAGTTTGCATATGAAGACAGAGTACAGACGCTTCAGAGCTTTCCGTACAGCAGTGGGAAGTCTCAACATCCTAAAAATAAGTTTTTGCATGTTTGGTTTTTATTAGCAGCCTAACAACATAAAAGCAGAAAGCCAACAGCATGCTATCTTACTGTAAAACAAAAGGAACAAGAGTAGTATAGTTAAGGTTGTTCAAATTAGCGGAAGTCTGCAGTGGGGCTTTCAAGCTTTGCTCCAGCTAATCCAGTGGCACAGAGCAGATCTGAGATCAGTTTGAAAGGCAGCACTGGAAAGCTAGTAAGAACTTCTACCAGCTGCAAGCATCAGTTCAGGGCTACCTTTCCTTCCCTACGCAGTAACAATCCCAAACAATATTGACCCTTTAGAATCAAATGCTTAGAGATTTGATTCTAAATCTTAAGAGATTCCCAGCTCCCTGCCCCAGTTCTGGTTCTCAGTAGCCTCCTTATGAGGTAGGAAAGCAGGCACAGTCTTCTGTGGAAGCGTGACTAAGCAAGCAGTAGGCTGAAAACTGAGCACAAACCATCAAACAGTAGAGTTCAACAAGCATACTTTAGAAAATGAACGCTATTCTAGAACACCGACTGAAGCGGGAGCAGAGGGGACAGATAAGATGGCCAAAAAGCAGTAACAAGGGCAGTTTGGTCTTAGAATCCATTTAAAACTACTGAAAGAAAGGGTAGATATCTGTCCCACCAGGGACAGGAAGGCATTACTTTTAATACAAATCTGAGCGAGAGGTTAGACAGCTTCCAGCTGGAGTCTCTACCTACTCAAATTTCCAAGTCAAGACCCAGGGTGGCAATGGCTCTTGGAAAGAGCTCCACAGTACACAACATTTCATTGTCAAGATTTATTAAAGGACAAAGCCAGAGATTTGATGAATCAAAGTCCAAGGGTCACTCACGCTGAAAGCCCACACAAGTCAAGCAGGTATCACGACACACACTGCTGGGGATGAGGCCTTTAGCGTCCAGTCTCTTCTGTCACTAATTTTAAAGCTTTCAACTGGTATTCCTTGCAACTTGCCCTAGACAACCAATTTTAAAACATAAATTATTATATTCACTGTCATTATTGATGATCACTGATCTTAGGAGAACATTCTGTCTTCTCTCTTGTACTTACTTACCTTGTTGATCTGTTTCTCCTACCTTGGGATGCGAGACTCTCACATGGCTAACAGGGAGGCTGCTCCATGACCTGTGCGCTGGCCCGAGTAACCCCTGCCAGAGCAGCACCCATGTCCCTGCCAGGCCCTTCTCGTTGCAAGGAGCAAGAGCAGCCCTCTATTCCCCTGTCCATAAAGCAGGGATCATCTCTTCCTCTCCCGTATGAGGATACAGAATCCATATTCCGTAAGCTAGGAACAAACCATACATAAGGCAATGCCTTTGCTTCCTCTGTTCAAGCCTCCTGCACAATGACAGCAAGGCAGGATACTACAATAGCTGCGTTACTTAACTCTCTCCAAGCCAGGAATCCTGCACTAACCACAGTATCATCATCCAGTTTCAGAGAAACAGGTCTGAAGGACTGGGAAAGCCTGTGTTGCCATCACTGTGACAGCACTACCACTTTAGATGCCACACACATATAGATTCTTAGAAATACAGTGAAGGGCACAATAAATATCCCCGGGGTCCTACTGCAGACACCTGCAATGGAATCCTCTTAAACCAGAAGATGGAAGTTATGCTGCTGATCTAAATTAGTAGTTGCTCCTAGGCCGAGTCAGCCTGCGCACCAAGTTGTGAAAACACCCTCTGAAGTCTGGGGGCGGAGGGGAGGGAGGGTTGTTAGCTGCATTATGCTGCACAGCAAGTAAACAAACGTGTTTGAACTGAAGGTTTTCAGTTCAGACAAAGCCAAGAAACCTCAGAAGCTGAGACTGGAGAAGGGCCTCGACAGAGTGAGGATAAAGAACAGTAATTCTCACGATGTTGAAATTATTACTCCGCTAGTTCAATGCACACACAAAAAAAATTCACAGGCTACTTTCACAAGAACTAAGGTATCTGCAGTCTTGCAGTATCACCAGGAAGTGACAGAGCCTAAAAATGAAAATACGAAGCAACTTCTGAAGAACACTGTGCTGCAAAGGCTTTATGAGAAGGATTACCGAGCTCCAGTGTACCTTTGACTCACAAGGGCCTGTCCAGTTACAAAACAAGCCCAAACTTAACAGCTCAGTACTGTTAAATAAAAATTCCCTTAATTTTACCTACATTAAGCTGAACTGCATCTGAACTGCACTACCATTATCTGAACCGTGCTACTCTACTCACTTAATGGAAAAAGCACAGCTGAGGCACCAACACACCCATATCTCTAGGCACCACTTAGTATTTTGTTATCTAGCACAATGTAAGATATGTCCCAGAGAAAAGGAGATAAGCATATCCTGCAACACAAGACATATCTGTTTTCCTGAGCGCGTACTGTGAAAACACACACTTTGCTATGAAAAGAGCAATCCATCACACACCGAGATTATATTATTAGATCAACCAAAGCAGTAGGACAGCAATAGCAGACTCAAGCATCTGTTTGAACTTCAAACTGCTGTGAGTGCAACATGTCCTAAGTATTTGAGATAAAGACACAATGCTGCCACAGTGGAAAGCACAGACGGAATCAATATGTTGGGGCTCTCAAAGCAGTCTCCAACCTTCGGCAACTAAATGGAAATATACGGGGAAAAAAAGCCCTTATAGCATCTGTTAACCCCACACTGAGCTGGAAGAGCCTGAACATGGAAACAAACTGCACTTTACTACACTGCATGGAGACAGCTCTCTGCTCTGAACAGTGAATCACTCTATTAGTGGCTGTGCATCAAGAACCTGAACAGCTCTAGCAACCTTCACTGAAGTTTAAGGGAGCCCTCCTTTAAGGTTTACAAGATAACAGAATACATTTAGTCTATCTGTTCTATTATGCCATGTTATGGAATACTCAAGTTCTAACCATTACACTTCTGAAGCAGTTACTATAGCAAGTTTCTTAACTAATCCAGTGTATTAGAAAAAGTAACTGGAGTCTTTGGAGTTTTCTTAGGCCTGAAATATTTAAAATCTTCAAAATCTTCACAGAAAAAAAAAATAATCTGCAATTTACAAGCATGCCTACAGGTGCTACCTCCAAGGATAAACAGAGCAAAGGAGTTAGCCAAGAACAACATAAGAGTTAAAGAATTTTTCCTATGCTTTTAGCATGAGTCATGGAGATCTAGGATTAATTATAGCCTGCACTGAAAGTATCTTAAAAAAAATAAATGCATCAGTGATTTCAGTTAGACAGTATTTCATGTCTAACAAGTTTTCACAAAGATGCTGAAGTATTCATACAGCGTCAGTAAAGCTACAAAAGACAGTAAGGCCAGACGGAAACTACAAGGACACAGGTATGTTATAAGGACCTATTTAGTCAGCTTTTAAAGTTAAAAAGTCCTTTTAATCTTTAACCTTGAATGATACCAACTCTAGCACAGTGAAGTAGATGCCAAGAAAAAACAACAACAAAAAAAATCTGTTCCGAACTTCCTCAAACATTTAGCCCATTTCCTACTTCAGCTGACTCACGTTGGGACTTAGTCGCAAAACACTTCCAGAATCAGAAAAAACAGAACTCAAAACAAATGACAAGAACTCAAAACAAATGACAACGGTTCTATAACAGGTTTTGGACCGTTCTCCAAATACGAGCGTCCCTAAAAACATGCTCCAAGGTTCAACAGAAAGGCTTGGAGATCCTTACAACGGTACGTTAAATTCAGCTTAGAATAGTCAGATTTAGCGATTACAAGCAAGCCCCTACAAGCTAATTTGTATGTTTCTGTAAATCAACATAGCAATCTAAATCTACACCACTTTCTTGGATTAAAAAAAAAATAAATTTACGTAAATCCTGGATGCAGCGCACGGATGTGTGGTCAGGTGAACGTGCACCCACGTCCCTCTCCATCCCCAGGCCCACACCTGTTGCAGAGCCCACGGCACTGACACACCAAGGCCGTGTCCAACTGCAGCAGCGTACCCCGACAAACCCAAACACCAGGCCCGCGCGTAGCCGCACTTACCGTCCTCGAAAGGGGTCCCCTCGGGCCTAGAGGAGGGAAGAAGCAGAGCACAGCGTTACCCCGTGGGCAGCCCGGCTCTGACCCCAACCCCCGCCCCCGGAGGCGTAGCGGCGGCGGCCCCCTAGGCCTGCCGCCCCCGGCCCCCCGCCGCCGCCCGACTCACCCGAAGATGACGGCGTTCCACACCATGATGTTGTTCTCGGAGGGGGCCCCGCTCACCCCGGCCGGGGGATCCTCCTGCAACCTGCGGGGCAACAGGGAGGGCTGAGGGGCCGGCCCCGCCACCCCCCCCCACCTCCGGCGCGGCCAGCGGCCGCCCCTGCGCACTTCGCGTAACCCAGGCAGGTAGCTACACGCCCCTGCGCAAACAGCGTAACCCGCCGGCAGACAGCGACTATCGGCACTACGCAATCAGCGGAGCGCGCCCTACCCCGCCGCCATGTTGTGCTGCCCCCCTCCTCCCCCGGTAGACCCGGGCCCTCCGTCCTCCTCCTCCCGCCCGCCCCCCCCTTCTCCTCAGCCGGCGGCCTCGGTACCTCTTGAAGTCCCGCATGAGGCGCCTACGGGCCGGAGTGGACATGGCGGGCTCAGGGTTATAGATCACTCATACACTATCAGAGGGAGCACGGGGCGCCCAGAGGCGGCGGCGGCAGCGAGCTCCGACTGAGGCAACGGCAGCGCCGACGAGCAGGAGCGATCGCGGCCTCTACCACTGCGGCGGGCGCGGGGGGAGGCCCTGGGCTGCACCGACTCCTGCGCCGGCTGCCGGGCGATCCCGGGACGTACCAACGGCCGGGGGAGAGGGGGGGGGAGGAGGGCGGAGCCGGATGCCGCTGAACTCCCCGCCCAGCCGCCACCACCGCGGCGCGGGGGCGCGGGGCGGTACCAACAGCTTGTGGCGGGCGGGGGTGGAACGCGGCCTGTGACGTCATGGGGGAGGGCGGCCCCGCCTGCTCGCCGAGCGGCGGCGGCGCTGGCGGGAGGGGCGGGAGCGGCTGGCTCCGCCCCCGGGCGGGCGGGGAAATGGCGGCGGAGGGGGCGGTCGGTACCGGCGGGGTCTGCCGGTCACCTCACCTCTGTCGTGGGGTAACCTCGGCCGGCAGCTCAGCACCACGCAGCTTCCCGCTCCCTCCCTCCCCGCGGTGGGATGGGGGAGCGGGTCGGAAGGGTAAAAGTGAGAAAACTCGTGGGTTGAGATAAAAGACGGTTTAATAGGTAAAGTGAAAGCCGCGCACGCAAGCAAAACAAAACAAGGAGTTTATTCACCACTTCCCATCGGCAGGCGGGTGTTCAGTCATCCCCAGGCTCCGTCACACGTAACAGTGACTTGGGAAGGCAAACGCCATCACTCCGAACATCCCCTGGTTTTATTGCTGAGCATGATGTCATATGGCATGGAATATCCCTGGGGACAGCTGGGGTCAGCTGTCCCAGCTGTGTCCCCTCCCAACTTCTTGTGCACCCCCAGCCCTCGCTGGTGGGGCGGTGTGAGGGGCGGAAAAGGCCTTGACTGTGTGTAAGCACTGCTCGGCAGTAACCACAACACCTCTGTGTCATCAACGCTGTTTTCAGCACAAATCCAAACCGTAGCCCTGTACTAGCTACGGCGGCAAAAACTAACTCTACCCCAGCCAAAACCAGCACAACCTGCTACGCTGCACTTTCTGCTTCCACAGAGAGCTTTTTCCAAGGGAAAACAATCTCTTTTCTACCTTTTTCTAATAGCCTTTGGGAGTAAAGAATTTCTCTCCGCTGTTGTCTGGAGCTGACTGGATGGGCCCCGTTCTTCTATCTTACCCGCACTTGTAACTTCATGTCATACAGCCACGTGGGGAGGCGGCTTCAGAAAAAGACACGGGAGGAGGACCCACTGCCTTTCACAGAAGTTGAAAGAAAATAGTAATAAAAATATGGCTTTCGTGGCCGCACTGCAAATCTGTTCTTGACCTTTCCTGCTCTAACCCAGCCTGTGCAGTAAGAGACGGATGAGCTCTTGGTGCCCGCCAGGGAGAGACTTTGTTCAGTGCCTTGCCTTTAGGTACGCAAGAAATCCCTGTTCGCAAAAAATCCCCGTTGACAAGAAATCCCTGTTCGCAAGAAATCGCCCGCCGTTGGCCAGCAGAGCTGCCTGAAACCTGGCGTGAGGAGAAACGCTGTGACTGTCTCCCCGCGGTTCGGAGCGCCTCTGTGCCCAGTTCAGCCCAGCTTGTTTGTTATGAGAAATGATATAAAGCCTACATTTTGCCGCTGCAATTTGCATTTAATGCGTGACCATACTGTGCTATGCCAGGCTTGGAAGCGGGGTGCCTTCAGCCCCCCTCCAGTCCACACCAACAGCCCCCACTAACTCCCTCAGGAGAAACGACCCCGTCTTGAGAACGTGAGGGGGAAAAAAAACCACCACCAAACTCAAACGGCGAAGCGAGCAGAAATAGCCGTTTGTTTCCTGAAAAACCCTTGCCGGAGCTCGGGCTCGGCGGGCGGAGCCGCGCTGCTGCGGGGGCCGGGCCGGGCCAGCGGGGAGGCCGGGCCCCGGCGCTGCCGCCATGCCGAAGGTGGTGTCCCGCTCCGTCGTCTGCTCCGACACCCGCGACCGCGAGGAGTACGACGATGGGGAGAAGCCGCTTCACGTCTACTACTGCCTGTGCGGGCAGATGGTGCTGGTGCTGGGTGAGCCGCGGGGCGGGGGGGCAGGCCGCGGACCCGGCCGCGGACCCGGGGAGTAGGCCGCGGGCGGGGAGCAGGCCGCGGGCCCGGCGACGCTGAGGGCCCGGCTGCCCGTCCCGGTCCCGCCGCCAGCCCGTCCCCGCCGCTTCCCCGTAGACTGCCAGCTGGAGAAGCTGCCGATGCGGCCGCGGGACCGCGCCCGGGTGATGGACGCCGCCAAGCATGCCCACAAGTTCTGCAACGCGGAGGAGGAGGAGAGCGTCTTCCTGCGCAGGTGGGACGAGCCGGACCCCCGGCCTCTGCCCCCTCCTCCTCCCTCTGAGAGCCCCTCCACGGCCCGGGGAAGGGGCTGCCCGGCTTCGGCCGTGCCTCCTTGCCCGGCTGGGGTCCGTCAGCCAGGCAGCAGCGCCCGCTGTCTGCGCCCTCCTCTCAAGCTCTTCCTCTCTCCCCCAGACCAGAAGGCATAGAGCGGCAGTTCAGGAAGAAGTGTGGCAAGTGAGTGGCCTTCAGTGACTTCTGCAGTCTGTTTGCAAGGTAACTAGGAATCCAGAATCCGGGTTTCCTCACAGCTACGCGTGTTTCTGTTTCCAGGTGTGGACTGCTGCTCTTTTATCAACACCAACAGAAAAATGCTCCCGTGACCTTCATTGTTGACGGTGCTGTGGTCAAATTTGGCCAGTGTTTTGGGAAAACAAACATATATACTCAGAAACAAGAACCTCCCAAAAAGGTAATCGGCTTTAGAGAAGTAAAAAGGCTATCTCTGGTTTTCAAAAAAGCTGTTGTGAGTAAAATCACTGAATGGCTAGGGCAGAGGGGAGAAAAAAAGAAAGAAAAGCACCTCTAAACAATAACTCAGTTTGGTGTCTTCTCCCTGTCTGCCTTAAGTTTTTCTTTACGGAGGTCACTGCAGCTTGGAGTCCTAGCTTTTTCCTAAAGGATAGCAAAATAAACTTGGAAATCTGGACTGTGCCTGATGTTTAGGCTCATTTACCAGAAAGTTTCCATTTCTAAGTAGGTCAGATTGGTAGTCTGCACAGTGATTCTCAAAATCTGGCTCACCTATTGTATGTCAGTGAGTTTGCTTCTGATCATGACAGCTCTAAGCCCAGAAATGACTGGGGATAATTCTCCTTTGCCACCCACAGAGTTCAGGTAATCTTAATGACTTGCATGAGAAGCGTTAAAAGCTTTGGCGGGGGAAGTGATCCCTGGTGGCACCAAGTGATCACTAGTGGCTGCCCAGGTTTAACAAAATACTCTGCTTCTCACCCAGGTGATGATGACCAAACGGACCAAAGACATGGGCAAGTTCAGTTCTGTCACAGTCTCCACAATTGATGAAGAGGAGGAAGAGATTGAAGCGGTGAGTTTTATCTGCCCTTAGGGACAGTCACATCCGAACGGGGCAGCTGTCTCAGACACGGATCAGAGGCAGTGATTGTCTCACCGCTTGGATGAGGTGGTGTTACTTGGGGTTTGCTGTTGCAAAGTGACATTGTATATGTTTCAGAGGGAGATTGCAGACTCCTATGCACAGAATGCAAAAGTGATTGAGAAACAGCTGGAACGCAAAGGCATGAGCAAAAGAAGGCTCCAGGAGTTGGTGAGTGTTTTCTTCAGTTGTTGAACGCAAATCCCTGAGATCTGTTGGCTTTGTACAGAAAAGCTATCTTGCAGCTCAAACTACAAATATAGAGAGGTCCTGGTACAGTCATAGGTAACTTGTAGCTTTGTGAGGATGACTTTTCCTTTACAGGTTTTATAGGGATGTTCTTCTAGTTGTCCTGAACTTCAAGTCGTATGCTATTACCTATAGAGCTAACTGAAGAGCAGCCAGCAGAGTTTTTGCAGGGAGACTTTCCATGACCTGTTGAACAAGGAACAAGGGGAGGAGAAACCAGGCCATGACTTTACCAACCAGAGCACCCCTAATGCTGTGCTCTCAAGGCCGCTTGGTAGAGCAGGTCTTTGCCATGAGGCATCAGGGCAAGCTAAGGCCCTTGTGGAGGACCTGCCAGCTCAGCTGCTACTGGAAGGGTCACTTGAAGAATTAATGGCAGGAACATCACAGCTGATCTTACCTGCTGTGACAGGAGAGTAGTAGATGGGAGTAGGGGGGAAATGGGCAGCTTCCACCCAAGGACAGGATGTATGAAGTTATCTCATGGGCAGTTAGTCTTGAGCTTTTTATGATGATAAAGGTGGTCCTCATTTTGAATCTCAGGGCAAGGAGGGAGCCAGCAAAGGACTTGAGCTACTGTTGCTCCCTGTGTGAAAAGCTTGCAATGGTCAGACAGGAAGACCAAACCTCACTGGAGCACTGAAGGGAAACGTATTCAGACATTCTGTCTTAATTTTCTTAATCAGGCTGAGTTGGAAGCCAAGAAAGCCAAGATGAAAGGAACCTTGATTGATAACCAGTTCAAATGAAACGCTGCACATCTGCTGGGTATTCGGAGACAGGAGAAAGCTGCCAGGAGCTATCGCAGATCTGTTAACAAAGCAGAATTAACAGACAACGTTCAAGGGCAATGTGCTGCAACCGGCTTGGAGGATGAGTACCTCTCTGTCATAAGTGATACTCTGGTACCAATTTTAGTAACTCCAGTGGCACTGGAGACTTTGCTCAAACTGCCGTTCTCTACAGACCCAGTGTTATGAGCAAGCTGTTCCAGCCAGAATATTTACTTTTGGGAAAATCTTCGCTGGGTGCCTTCCTGAGTTCAGTGCACCTTTACATACCTGTCTTTTTATTTTGGTAGTTTTCAAATGTGTAAGATTTCTATAAGTGTATTGGAACAATAGGTCAACTGTATAACAAAGAAATCATTACAAAAGTAAGCTCTGTGCCTGTTTCATTTTGTTATTTTAAATGTGTCCAAAACATGCAGCAGCCTGAGAAGCACGCTATTCCAAGACAGTCTGGAACGCCTCAGATGCAAGGCTTGGGGATTGTGCTGCTGCACACCTGGACAGGCTGCAGACAGGCTGTCAAAGGCAGCACAGGCTTGGCTGTAGCTTTTAAGTCTCGGCTCCTGTTGAACATCGGAAAGCCACAGTTGTACAGAATTACACTGTCCCAACAGATACTGCCTGATACAAGAACATGAAATCCAACCCTGTTTTAAACTACTGAAAACAAAAACTGCCTGCGTATTATACCACTAATGAGTACAAATATCAAGTTGGAAGCTACTGATATGATCAGTGATCATTTAAAGTACAATGCAACTGCATGTCTGAACTAACCCATTCTGCAAAACAGTGTCAGTATTTGGAGCTGTAAAACATGAAGGAGAAGGACAAATGCTTTTGAATGCACTGACCACCAAGGACTTGGATAAAGATAACATTAAGAATTGTTGTGTAAAAAGTACCTTGTTTGGGAAGTAATATTTTGTGTCTCTTGTATGATGTAATAACAGTGCTCTATAGCCCATGTCTTTGTTGCTCTACTTGGGATTAAATACCATGTTACGGATTTGAAGTAAAATGCTTTTCCTAGGATGTTCTTACTCTAGCAAGTATCGTAAAATAACGTGAGCAATGAACAAGATGCTTCATCTCCCACAATTATTATGGAAGATTTCCTATAATCAGTAAAGATTTTCTATCTGGCTTTATAACGCTGACTGGGAAAACTTGGGTCTGCTTAGCCTAAGGATGATCCTTCCTTCCTTTGGGAAAATAAAGTGTAAGGGAGGGAGGGAGCCCTGCTCCAGAGCTGGCAGGCTGGGATGCATCAGTCATGTGCCGATTTAATGCCAGGCTGCGTAAACACGTGTTCAGGTTAACTCAAGCAGCGCTGGTCTTCTTCACTGGTGATCATCTGCTCATCTGAAGCCTATTTCCAGAGGCTCTTCAGTTGAGCAATTACAAGGTGGTGTATAATACTTGGGAAGGGCAGGAGGAATGAGTGGGTACGACTCTATTACACCAACCCCTTTTCCAAGTGTGGTAGCACAGTCCAGCCAGGCGAGGGCCTCAGGGTTCCTCTGGGAGCGACCCAAGTCCGGAATAACCACAGGTTCGTCTCCATAAAAATTAGGACGTTTTTTCCAAGCAGGAGTGAAAGACTTTGAAATTTGAAAATAGATTTTTAACCGTGTGAGGTCTCCTGGGATGGAGACTTCTTAGTCTCCAGTTGGCATAAAGGATGAAGTATGGTCCTGCTTCAAGTGACACCCAGAACAAAAGCTGACTCGGGAGAGCGTGACTTACGGTTAGGGTTAAGTTTGGGAGTGACAAAACGCAGGGCTTCGGCTGACGTGGGGCTGTGAAGGGGCTGCCAGGTGGGGCTAGCACCGTCTTTGCGGTTTGGTGAGGCACAAAGAAAATTTCGTTGAGTGCACAGCTCAGCACGAGTTGTCCAAAGTAGCAGTTACCAACTGCCACCAACTTCCTCGGCTGCGCACCTTGAGCCTTGAGGTGGTGTGCACAGCATGGCACAAGCACTCCTCCTTGCTGGCTTTTAGAATACGGGCCCGTGCTCAGTCAGTGTTTTTCCATTCTTGTCATTAGAGATCTGCCTGGTTCGGCTCCGGGCTTGCTCACAGACCCAGTCAGAAAGGGGAGTATGTAGTTTGTCACGCTGGCAGTCCCTCAGTTACTTTTAATACACTCTAGTTACGCAGTCAACAGCTGAAACAACTCCAACACAGAGAATCTGATCCAATACGCTATTAAGTATGTATTTCTTACCCTAACTAGAGCTAGTTCACAACAACTTAGAAGTTGGGATTTTCATTTCCAGATCTAAATGAATTAAAAGATGTTAGCAGACTATAGCAACAGGAAGCAGGGGCACTGAGTTCAAATGCTTGATTAAATGTCCTATTATGATAGACAAAACTAGCCGTTCTGCAGAGTTTCCCACACCCTGGTAGCAACTGGGTAATGTGCAGCAGTGTTCAGACCAAAGAAAAGTCAGAGTTTGTGTTACTGTAAAAGCCAACATTAGTTTTTATAAATCTCTAAATATAGGTAGGTGATAGATTGTTTGTTTAACTGAGCACTATATTGTTTTTGTCCGGATGCAAAGGTATTGCAAAGCAAAGTAGCGAAATAGAAGTGGAGGAGGGGATCTAATCCAAAACTAATGCCACACACGGCCAGACTTACCTCAGTGTGTTTCATGGCTCAGTCCAGTCCAGTTTCCAAGCGCCTTCGCAAGAACCGTGTCTGAATTACCATGTCAGAGTAGCTCCGTGTGTAGCAATGCTGCCTTGTTCCTCATACCTGTAAAAAAACCCACCCAACCATGCAGTTTGTAAACACTGAAGAGAAGCACTAATGGTGAATACGATCTCCTGGGTGTTAATCGCAGCTGTACCTGGGGAGCAACGTGGGGTCCTCCCCGCCTGCCTCCCCACACACAGCCGGTGCCGTCACAGAGGCTCCGGGGTGCTGGGTAACACTAAGGCTTGTTCAGAAGCTGGGATACAGATTTATTGGTGTTTATCTGCCTGGGCTCCGGGCAGGTTAATGGCTCAGAGGGAGCTGGGCCCTGGGAGCCCAGTGAGGGCTGTCTCCCAGGGCAGGGTTGCAGGGTGTTTTGGGGAGCCCTGCGGAGCTGCCCAGTCTTGCTGTCCTGGCCCTGTAACCCTGCACATGGCACAAGGAAGATGTTGCCACTCCACATGGCTGCACAGGGCAGAAAGCTGCCTTCAAAGGAGCAAGCGCTGCCAGTTCCCTTGCTTTGCACCCACGGCCAGTGCCTCGTGCCCTGGGACGTGCTGCAGGGAGCCATGTGGGGCCCTGCACCCACCGCCCCATGGTGAGGGTCTGCCTGCAGGACACGGCAGCAGTGAGCACTGGCTGGGATGCTCTCAGCTCCCCAGTTCCACATGCATCTGCACAGGGCGATGGCACACACCATGGTGCCCAGCAGTGACCAGGTGGCTGGACCACATGTGGAGCTCAGCCTCGAAACCCGAAGGCAAATGTTTCTGGTCGGCTATTACAGCTCTCCTTGGGCTGTGCTCTGTGTTTCTGCTATTTCACCCGCTAGACTGGCACACAGATGGCTCGTTCTGACTCCCTAGACTACTGCAATGAGTATTAATAAATGCACACTAACTTTTTTTGGGTGTATGGTAATGTGATCAGCTTGGGAACAGCACTGACTGATCAGCCTAAATCAAACCAGACTCAGCTTTTGCGGGTGTTATCCTGAAGAGCCCTACAGGTCCATGGGACACTGCCATATCCAGGCATTTAAAAATATAAAATAAAAATTATGGGCTTGTTTAAAAGGCTGCAGGGCTGGGCTGCAAGGGATGGGGGAGGAAGCCTTGTAGCTCTCTGCTGGGGAGATCTTGTGAACCTAGCTGGCCACAGCATGCTGTTTTTTTCAGAGGATTTCAAAGCACAAGTGGCCAATCTCTCCTTGTTTGTCAGCCAGAAAAATGCCACCCCATCCCTGCAGCGAGGGCTGTCGCTCCTGTTGACCCCAGCAGGACCAAACAGCGAGAACCAGCAAACCCCTGGTGGGACAACACCTCCCAGAACCTCCCTGATGCTGCAGGTCTTGATGTGGGTCTTGGGCACACTGAGCCTTCAGGAACTGCCAAAACTGCTCTCTCCACGGCAGCTCGGTACGGCGCCAAGGGGTGCAGAAACGGGGCAGTGTCCCTGTGGGCACGCCGGCTTTAGCTCCTGCCCCACAGCCTGACCCATGTGCTTTGGGCAGCCGATGGGGAGTCCTCGCCTGGCCGGGCAGGGGCAGGATCAGTCCCACAGGTGGTTTCAACACACCCACCCCGCTGGGAACAGCTGATTTTACCCTGCACAACCCAAAGCATCGCATCTTCTGGAGCAGTGCAGGCAGCACATGGAGGATGCTGGGGCCATGTCTGGCCCACGGTGACAAGGACACAGGGGCAGGGGGACTCCTGCCTCCATCCAGAGCCCAGAGACACAGCCTGGGGTGGCCCAATGCCTGCTGAAGGGGACGGCAGGGTGGGGGATGAGCTTCCACCGCGCTGGCCTTTTGCGAGCCAGGTCCTTGAGGTGGGACGCTCTCCATTGCAAGGCCCAGAGAGACCCAGGTGCCAGCCCTGCAGCGAGAGGCACAGTGTGTGCACTGGAGAAGGCTTTCAGACAAGCCCCTCTTTCCTCAGGAGCAGGTTAACTCCATGCAACACAGCCGGTTTCCGCTGCTCCTCCTCCAGCCGAGGCGTCATGGCCCCAGGGCTCGGCTTTGCCACGCTCAGACTCTACATCGAGCTGCGCCAAGCGCTGGGCATGGCTTGGAGGAGGTCAGGCTTCAGTGGCACTTTGAAGGCAGAGATGTGAAGGTGGACACAACAAGGTAGAAACGTGGCCTCATGCAAGCAGAGCAAGCCTGGGGCTGCCCGCCTGCCTGCCGAGGCATCCCCCGAGCCTCTGCTCTCTGCCTGCGCCAGGTGGATGAAGATGCCTCCTGCCCATGTGTGCCTGCTCGTCCCAGTTTCCCCACCACCCCTGGGACACCCCAGCCACAACGCTCCCCTGTAGACTCCACAGCTCAGCATGGATGTGGGTGAGATGGGGGCTGGGGGACACTGCTATCCTCCCCAGTCACCACCTGGCCCCACGCTCATCTCCAGCAGAGGAGTGAGCAAGGAAACAGCCATCACACCTCCCTCCTGCTGCCCGGGCTGAGCCCCAGAGCCCTGCTCCCACCTCTGCTGCCATTAGTGCCTCCCAAATCCCCCTAGGAAGAGGGCGGCTGCCCCTGCCTCGCCTCGCCCGGCACCCAGACCTCCAGGCGAAGGGTGGTCCCCCCAGCCTCCAGCCCAAAAGGTGAGGTCCCAGCCCCACAGAGCCAGCGGGGGGCAAGGGCAGCCCCATCCCGCAGCCCCCCGGCACCATGGCCAGCCCAGCCCAGGGAGGGCTGCTGTGCACTGAGCCGTGCCAAACGTCCGGCACCGCTCGCCACCTGCCCCAGCCGCTGACAAGTGTTTCACACCATCCCGCACGCAGCCATGCTGTGTCAACAGCTCCTAAGCCTGGGATTTACGGCTGCCGGGCCGAGATGAAAGCGGCCTTACAGGCGCTTGCCCACCCCTGCCCGCCACCAAAGGGGCCGATACGCCGGGCTGGGCACCGCTCCCGAGGAGGAAATGGTGACACGAGAGGTGTTCGGTACCCCCCATAGGAGAATCGTGTTTAAAAGGAAAATCCCCCTTCACTGCCCCTGCCGTCCTCGGGGCAGCACGGCCTGGTGGGCAAAACGCTTGTGTTGGAGGGACTGCCCCTGGCTGGCCACTGTCCCTTTCCTGTGCCTCAGTTTCCCCACAAGAACAAAGCCCTTAATCCCTGTGTCGTGCCCCCGTGGCAGGCAAAAGCAGCCGCTGAACCCCCCAACCTGCTTTCCCAGGTAAAGCTGCTCCCAGGGAGCTGCCAGGAGGGGGAGGTTAAATCCCCGGGGACCCCAGGCCGGAGGGGGCTGCCGGCCTGTGCTCCCCAGCAGTGGAGCGCAGGGAAAACCCATGGAGGGCTCTGCCCTGCATCGCCCGTGCACCAGAGCTAAAACAAGCTGTGAAACACGTGCTTGGTTCCTGAGTCCCAAAGGGAGTAACTGGCACGGGTAGCTACAACCCATTTCGCTCAGTGCCAGCCCTGCACCCCAAGCCCAGCGTGAAATGCTGTAGGTCTAAGGACCTACGGGTCCCACCGCTCAGCTCCTTGGCAGCCCGGCACGACAGCCCGGCTCAGCACCTCTGTCACCCACCACCGTGTGGAGGAAGAAACGATGCACTTACCTCCCTGTGCTAACGGCCCGGCCATGCATCCCAGGCGGAGGAAAGGAGAGGAAAGGATGCCCCACACTCAGCAATCAGCAGCATTTCAGAACAGCCCTTGAAATCCAGGAGAGCTCAGCAGCAGGAAACAGTAAGAGCCGAGAGCCCTTAATTAATTAGCAGCAGGAGAAGGCTCCCTGGTAAGTCTGCCCCGTGGTGCAGCCCCCTGCCAGGCTGCCGGCTTCCCCTGGCATGCTTCCTGCAGCTTGTGCCATTGCTCCATGTCTTACTGGGAAACTTTCAGCCCCTTGTGTTTCCAGGCCAGGCATCACAGGGATCTCACACCGCAGGAGCCCAGGGGCAGCTGAAATCCACCAGCAAAGGCTCTTTGCTCAACAGCGCGGCATGGGACCATCTCCCATCACGAACTCACACACCCATGCACAGGGACCCAAGCATGCCGATGCCGGCTGTGGCGGGATGGTGCTGCGCTCTCATGCCCAGCTGCCCCACTTAGATTTTGGCAACAAAAACAACTAGCACCCTTTGCAACACAAGGGCTTGTTGATCCGCCTTGGACAGTGGTTGAGATTGGTTTCAGTGATTGAGATCAACAGCTTCGGGCAGGCCTGGACAGCCAGGAAGGACCAAAGGCATGTGGGCAGCGAGGAAGGACTCTCTGATGAGGGCAGAGGACCAGGAGAGCATCCACTCACCACCCCAGCTCCCTGGGCAGAAACCAGGCAGCTTCACTGGGGCAGCTCACAGACCCACAGACATGTCTGGGAAAAGGCCAAGCCACACACATTGCCCGGTCTTGCAGTGTTTTCCCCAAATTGCCCCAGCAGCATGAAGGAATTTCCCCCTTCCCCCAGAATTTGGGGCTGGGACAAGTTTAACTTTCAGGGGTAAGGGATGAGCCTGGGGATGCAGGTCCCTCCCCGGCAAGCCCAGCCCTGGCACCGGAGACATCTGTCTCTGCTGAGCTGCTGCACCCCTGCAGCACACCACCTCATGCGAGGGCAACGCTAGCCAGGGGCTCTACAGAACAGCAGCAATTACCTGCACTTAGGTTCTCCGGCTGGGTTTTAACACGCCCGAGTAGGTAGTTGTTTCTAAGCCAGAGTTTATGATGCCAGCTCTGCTCCTCCCGACAGCAGCAAATACCCCTTAGACATTTCTTCATCCTCCCAGGCATGCAGCGCTGTGGGGAGGGCCGCGTTTTGCAGAAAGGTTAAGCACTTGGCAATTTGAAAAGGTTCCACCAGCCCCAGGGAGCAGACAGGCCAGAGACGGGACTGGTGGCACACAGCCCGTGCATCATCTCTAGTTACTGGGGTCTCACGAGCGACCACCTGGGAAAGCCCTTCAGAGCTGCCAGTCCCCATTCCAGCTCGCGCCGTTGGCCTCCACTGGGGAGGAAACACTACACAGCTTCCTCAGCAGCCTACACCACATTTGCTTGCCAAAGACTACAGGTAACAAGGTGTGAAGGACAGAGATGGTTCATCTTCCTCCTTCTCTACAATCACTGCGCAGGGACCCTCACCCCCCTCACACTGCAGTGAGAGCAAACATAAGACAAGGAAAGTTGGTTTCAGATTTTTATTTCTTCGTACTCTTTAAGCAGAAGTGACTGAAATAGAAACCATATTTGAGTCCCATCAGGGGGAATGACTTAAAGACAGGGCAGGCAGTTAACCCTGCCCCATGCCAACCTGTATAAATATCAGCCGTCATTTTTCAGTAAGTAGACGGTTTTCATACAAGTCCACAATTATATATTACAACATGCCAGTTCACAACAGAAAATAACTTATGTGTACTTCTTGATTTCGTCATACAGGACTAAGACAAAAGCACCACCCATCCCTCGGAGTACATTCGACCATGCACCTTTGAAAAACGCCTTGGAGCCCTCGTCCCGGGCGATCTTCCGCCAGCAGTCAATAGTGCCAGTGTACATTATGTCAGCTGCGGGAGACAGACAGCGTTAGGAATCGGATGCCCATGACCCCCAACATCCAGGTTGGAAATGGCCTAACATATCTGCCAGCTTCATAACCTCAGGCGCATCCCGTTTCTTGACTGACTTTCTCTAGTATTAGTGCATCAGAGGACAAGATTGTCCAGGAAATAGGCTTCTGCTGCTGCATTACCCCTAGGAGACACTGGAAGGACCGGTTCGAGCAGAAGACAGCTACTGTTTGCTTTGACACCAACACTTCCAGACCCAAAAGCTATTGCAGAGCCAGCCAGGCCACGCCTGCTACCAGCGATGTCTCTTCTTGGCCCGCAGAAACTCATTTGCGACATCCTTGGGCAAGTTCTGCTGTTCCTACCTAGTGACAGATACCTGACTTGTGCATGCCACCTTACAGGGGTGCTGCAGAGACTGACCCCTTGCCTGACATCTGCTTCTGCAGCCCCTCTCACACCCTGCTGTTTACAAAAGGAGAGAAGAGGATACCTACACGGCTTGGTGAATCCCAAGCCACTCTACCTTCACCTCAGCTCCACCACCAACTGTTGATTCAGGGATGCCCGACACTTCCTACATGAGGAGGTAGAAACTTACTTCCTTTACGGCCAGACTGCATCATCATGCGACGACGAACCGTATCAAAAGGGTAGGAGGTCAAACCGGCAACAGCAGTAACGGTTTGAGCGATCATCCAGCTGACAACGATGTGGGTGTTCTTTGGGTCCGGAAGCATTCCTGCAGGAGAGAGGTTCTGATGAGAACGGCAGGTGAGCCACCAGCATCTGCCGAAACACACGACAGGCCTGCTGCAGCCCAGCATCTCCCTTTTAGTGCCATTTTGGCCAACCTACCCTTTGCAGTGTCATAGATGCCAAAGTAGGCGGCTCTGTAGATGATGATGCCCTGGACAGAGACATTGAAGCCCTGGTACAGGCCCCTGAGACCATCCGACCGGAAGATTTTGACCAGGCAGTCACCGAGCCCGCGGAACTCCCGGTCAGCCCCGGCTTTACCCACATCCGCTGCCAGGCGGGTTCGGGCAAAGTCAAGGGGGTAGACGAAGCACAGGGAGGTAGCGCCAGCGGCACCCCCGGATGCCAGGTTACCGGCGAAGTACCGCCAGAACTGGGTTCGCTTGTCCACGCCACCCAGGAAGATCTGCTTGTACTTATCCTTGAAGGCGAAGTTGAGGGCCTGGGTGGGGAAGTACCGGATCACATTGGCCAGGTTGCCGCGCCAGAAGGAGAGGACGCCCTGCTCCCGGGGGATGCGCACCACGCAGTCGATGATGCCCTTGTACTGCTTGTCGGCGGCGATCTGCTTGCTGGCGTGCTGCACCTGCGGGGGGCCGAGACGCTGCCGTCAGCCCCGCGACCCCCGGGC
>VFFE01007244.1:1531156-1681574 GCA_008921705.1 Burhinus oedicnemus
CCTTGGGGCGGTGCCGGCGCTCACCTGCAGCAGCAGCTTCACCCTCTCGATGGGGGCGACGGCGGTCTTGGAGATGGCGGCCGCCACCCCGCCGGCGAGGAAATCCTTGGCGAAGGACACGGCCGCATCGGTCATGGCGGGAGGCGACGGTGGCGGGAGAGGCGAGGCGAGGCGAGGCCGGGCCGGGCGAGGCGAGGTGAAGCGGGAGGCGGCGCTGCGGGCGGCGGGGCGGGCGGCTGAAATGGCCGCCTTATATAGGGGCGGCGGCGGGCACGTGGGCGTGGGCCCGCCGCGCCGCTGCGTCCCGCTCGCCCATTGGCTGCGGCAGGGCAGGGGGCGTGGCCGCCGCAGGGGGACGGGGCCGCCGCGGCAGCCGGCGGGGGGCACATGGCCGGCGCCCCCGGGCAGAGAAGGGGGGAACCGGCCTCCCCAGAGGGAGAACGCACTCGGCACCCGCCGGATCACAGGCAGCCAAGCATCCCCCGTGGGGCACACCCCGCCGCGTCCCCGGGGTGGGGGGGTACCCCGCCATCCCCCCGGCCGGGGCCACGCTGCCCCCCCCGCCCCGGGCAGCCTCCGTGGGGTGAGGGGGCCTACCGCCCATCTAAAAATGTCACCGGAGTTACAGCTCCCCCAGCTAAGAGCTGTCCCTGCGATGGTTCTTTTTACACCGTTTTACATGTTAGTGATCCACTGCTGAAGCACTCCGTTTTGGTGCGGTCGTAAATATTTTAGCGTTACCTTTTGGGGGCTCTCTCATGCAGAGATGTGATTACGCAAAGGAGAGGCTTGGTTGATAAAAGGTTAGTAAGTGATTTATAGGTCGTAGGAGTACATTACAATACAAATACAAAGGTGTCAGAGGTAAGTTTTTGACTCACTTGACTTACCAAGTCTGAAGAGCTGATCATTCATATGCACCCATCACTCAATCTTAAAAATCTATTTAGAAATACAACGTTAGTAGAAAAACATACATGGTATGCCTGGACAAGGTAAGGGCACTCTTTAGAAATCCGCTCCTCCCCAACGCGCTCACAAGTCACATGTCCTTGTTCATACACCTCAAACAAGTCTCAGTATTATTACCCACACCGTGCAGATGGGGAAACTGAGGCACAGAGAAACACATTCCCTAGGCAGGTTGATTAGAGAGTCAAAAGCACTTACAGCCTCAGTGTGATGCACGAACCACCAGATCTGCTCTCTACCATCTTAATTTTTGCTATGAATGCTTGCATTTCTTCTCTGAGAAGAAAACCAGTATGAAGCACCACTGCAGCAGAACTGATCGAGCCCATTAAGAGAGATACTGCAAGACTCCAGCTCTAGGTACATCAACGTTGAGTTCTAGGTGCAAGGAAGGCCTTAGAGTTATCCCAAATCCTTCTGCAAATCTCTCTCCACAGTCAAAGACTGCTCCTGCATCCGTCTGCCATTCCCTGATCCTACCACAACCTGGCCTAACCAAGCAGTTTCCAAGATTTACTTATTTCCACCCAGCAGGGACATAAACAGTAGGAAAAACACACACAAAAAGCTGTGGAAACCAGGAAGGCAAATCCCATGCTGAGCCTGGGCTGCTGTAGCGAGGGCAGGAGCATGGCTGGAGTGTGCACGCCTTAGGAGCTGCTGCTCCGGCGACTCGCACATGGCCACCGCACGAGGCTGGTGGGACATGCCGCAGAGGGCAGAGCCGCCTTCCCACGTGAACACGGGGGGTTTACGGTTTTCTATCAGAAGGCACTAGGATGGGGCTGTTCCACAGCTGTACTTCTACAGAGGAACCGGAGCAATACTGCAGGCCCTCAGGTGCAATACCACGATGATCTTTTATTGCCCAAAAGCTCCCTAGACTGGTCAGAGGTCTGTCAATTGCATCGGCACTGGCAATAACCTAGAGGTCTGGCAGCGAGGTTCCTATCTGCAGAAAGTATCTGTGGCCCCTGGATCACAGCAGTTGAAGTGGAAAAATCACAGGTTGTGTGCACAGTGCTATTCCATTCCGAGCAGCACAGTGCACAGTAGGCCTGGGTCTGCGCACAGCAACTAAAAAGTAGTTTAATATAAAAATAGAGCTTTAAGAATACCAAAACAACATGACAAGGCTCGTGGCTCTGAAATAATCTAATACATTTAAGAACTACATTTTTCAGGAAATATTTCAGTTAGAGAACTTCAGGAAAACTATTTTTCAAAGCCTGAAATAATTCACATAAACACAGTAGCAACATAGGAGAAAGGGGGGAAGATTTTCTAGTATGCACCTAAGTTTGCAAGATTGTCATTCCAGTGTACTCCAGTTCATTTTGCACATCACAATTCTCTCTTAGCAAAAACACAGTTGCAGCAGCACATTTTCATCTTTACGCCAGAGATTCATACAACATTATTATTCTCAAGTAAGGCTCAAAAACTGAAGAGTGGATTCTGGAGTGTGACTGAACTGAGACTAATTCTACATCCGCAGAATGCCACGTCCACAGAGTATCACTAAAAAAAGGTATTTCAGTAGAAATTCTTGCATGTCGTATGTATTCTAGTCTGTTTACCATTTTTGGCTGACTTGGTATCTCAGATTACTTTAAAAAAATCCATTTGAATTTTCATAATATTTTAAAGACACAATTTATACTCTCGTCTGAGTTCCCTTGCCTTTCTGCAAGTAGTTTTTATCTCAAAATGGCTATTCAGTATTGAAAAGCACCTAGAATAATGTAATTTCAAGTTCCAATAGCATAGCATTTTCAAATCAGTTGCATCTCTCCTCTTCGGTATATGCTTGCTGTTCATATTGTTTATATCCATTCACCAAACGAGATACAAGATTTATTCATTCCTGGCACTGGTGTCTCTCACTATTAAAACCATGCAATCCGTTGAGATGCTGGTACCTGGAGTTCAGCATGTTTTTCTTGCAAAGTTCCTCAAGAAAGGTATTGTGTGTATCTGCAATGGACACCGACGTCAGTTTTCAAGAGCCGATTTCCTTGGCTCAAAGTTTTCCCTTCGGAGGAGTTTTAATTCTCTCAGTTCTTGTGGCTGTAAACTCTGGTCCACCCCGGGAGTTAGCTTGTAATTTAAAGGAGATTCAATATAACCGTTTCTGTACAGACAGACCCGCTTGCAGAATTCAAAGGTGGTAAACATAACACCGAAGTATGGGACAATCTGATAAAATAATTTAAAAAAAGCAATATAAGACAAAAAAGCAGTATTAGACTCATAGTAGCATTCTTAGCTTAGATGTTTTAAAAACGGAAACTTCTAGGACTTAAAATCTGATCTGATCTACTGCTAGAGCTGTGCTCATTTATATAAAATCAGTCTCACCTCCAACTAGGCTGGCACCTGCAGCATGCTGAAAGTAGGAGTTTATTATTGGTACGTAACTGATTATAACAATATTATGAGGAACAAGATCTGTGCTAGCCTATAGATTATCACAACTTGTCAAATAACTGTAAGCAAATCCTAAGCAACCTCAGTAAATCCCGTTAGGAAATGTGGGATTTATTCGACATACAGCTGAGTGACTGAACAATTTTCTCCTTTTGCCCCATGCAGAATCAGCAGCTCTGGTGCCATGTGGCTTTATACCAGCCAAGGCAGGGCCAGGCACAGGCAGACCATCGCAATCAATCACGTTGTCACTCAATTACCACTCATTAGCTGACCTGTAGTACTCCATGTAGGTAATCCTCACTGCAGCACTATAAAATGTATTTATGTAAACTAAATTACCTTCTGTTTAAGCTACTGTGCTTTATTTCATGCTTTGAACTCATCAAGGGCTGTAGTAACCTATATGCATGCATTAAATAGCTGGTCGAAAGTACTACTTTTGACTTGTGGGGAAATGGCTTATACAAGCCCAATTTCCTTTACAGCTCGGTACAACCTGTCAAATTACTGCAGTTCAGCTGAGACGTAGAGCTTGTTTAGCCATTTTAAGTGGATCCCCTGCAATCCACTGTCCATACCCTGGTCTGTCTGTTAGCAGCACTCCCTTCTCTCTAAGGACATTCCAATCAACTTGAAGGTAGCGACATCTAGAAGCCAATCTTACATTTGGGGAAATATGACCAAACCAAGTTCCAAAGCTGGTTTAAAACCTGCGTGAAGTTATACCTGTTCTGTCACGGACTCTGTCATCTATAATCTGCTAGTAAGTATGGAGGCACGTCATAAGATTTAAAACCCCAACTGTCCCAAAGTGTGTCTCGCTTAATTCAGGATAGTCTTTGATAGGGATGAAAGCAAAACCTCACCTTGAGCAGACTGGGTGTGAGTCCACTCCAAAGTCCGAGCACACCTTTGTTCTTCACAGTTTGCCGGAAACAGTCAGTCATGCCAGTGAAATGGACATCAACTGCTCCATAGTGGGGAAGCCAAGGACTCTGGGCCTGTTCAAGAAACAGCCAGCGGGACTTAGAACAAGTAAAGGAAAACCAAAGTAGTTAAAGATAATTATTTTCTCCATTCTGCTACATAAGGAACACTTAATGCCAGGTGTCAACAGACTGATCCAGATTCTTCTGTCAACCCAAAAGCATCAGCTATTTTGCCTTGAAATACAAACTAAAAAGACAGGGAATTCACTCTCTGATAGATATGAAAGAGAGCAGTAATTTCACACAGTACTTCCTTTTGTGCCATGTCACTACTAGAAATAAATCCCACCCTTGTGAAGACAAACCATCCAAACCAGAGCCGCGGAACGCGTCAGCCCCACATCTGCCAGCTGCTCGGGTCTGGGGAGATGCGTTTCACATCACTGGCAGTGCAGCACCTACGAGAGGGACACTCGGGGCTGGCCCCAGATGCCACACTGCCATCCTGTATGTCTGACCAAAGAGAAGAGCGTGCTGACTTGACTCTGGCTGCAGAGGCTGCGCCCACACTGCGGTGAGAAGGGCAAACCGTACGACGGGCTGAGTAGCAACAGCCCAGCAGAAATGGAAGAACAGAGATTTCAGCCCAGGCTGTACAAGCCCACCAGGGGCTGTAGGTGAGCAGCTGGTGGCTGTGCTCCTGTGTCTTTGCTACATGGTTGGTTGATTTGGACTGGTTAACATTAGCTTGGGAGCATCCTGCAGCTGCATTTCCAACTGCAGTGCAGACAGTGTCTGTTCACATGGGAAGTGTAGTGGGTCATTTTTAACAGCAAAATCCTTCCTTCATTAATCTCCTACTGCGTTAGCACAGACAGGATAACCTGCCCTTGAATAATCCCATCCTCATCCATCTGTGCACATGCAGCCATGGGTTTACTTTGCATTGGCAAATCAGGGTTTCACTCAAACTCATGGCAAGTGACACTTCTCAGTTGGGAGTGTGTGGGGACCCCAGGACACCGGTTGACGAGTTGCACATGCAAGCTGACCACCACTGGGCAGAAGTTTGATAAAAATGGGATTTGTACAGTTAATTGACTGGTGAATATGGATATCATTATCCCCTCATTGATCTGAAACACCATGTGGTGTAGAGCTGCTAAGTCTGTGACAAGCCTCTCGGAAACCGACAAGTGGTGATGACATTTTCTAGATGCCTCAGCTATAGCATTTCAAATACTTGGCAACTTAGATGCTGGAAATGGAAACAGATCAAAACTCATGCTCCAGGTATGTAAGAGAGGTTGCTAATCAAATAGTTTTAATGCTGTTGCATCCCCTTGCATTACTGGCAAGTCTACTGCTGAAATTTACAAGCTAACAAAAAACCTCTAATCACCCCCCACGCTAACTGCATAGTCGTCTTTATCGACAAAAAAATCACGTATCATGATTTTTTTCTCACTTTTTTCGTGCATGATTGAAATACATATGAATTACTTCTAATGGCAGGTAACAGGTAAAACCACACAGTTTCCTTTTGACAGGGCTTTGGGAGTTGATTTTGGGAAAGCAGCTGTCGGCACTGAGAAAGAAGGCAATAGGCTTCCACCACATTGTGATTTGTTACCTTCTGGATCCTCTTTATCATGTCCTGGCTCTTTTACTCCAGAGAAGAGTAGGGCTGAGGATGTAACCCATGGTCCTTTATGCTTTAAGGAGGAGACAACAGAAGCATTTGCTTCTCTCTGAACTTTCTCAACAGTGTACCTGATTTGTAAGAGAGGGATCACATTTGGGGGGGAGAAAGTATTTCAACTGTTCTAATTGCTCGTCCCCTTTATGTCTACATTGGCCTTGCTAACTCCACGGGGCTACAGCTGTTTCTGTAATTCGTAACTCTGGTGCAAGCTCCCACAGCTTCCTGTTTTAGGACTCAGAGAGGCAGGCGTTGTGGGATTTAACTGCTGTGATTTCATAGTATTAACCAGCCCTGCCTTTGGAGGTAGTTCAAGGTAACGGAGCTAGTTTGGTAGCCAAGGGTCATGCACATGTTCACTTAAGCTCATGGGTCACGCACATGTTCACTTATGCTCATCTGCTACAAGGAAGCTCAGCTGTCTGCTTGGCTGTGTTACTTAAGGGGTGTTAGGGTTTAAAAAGCAATAGCTAAATCCAACAGCGAGAAAGAGAGGAGTAATCAAGCCTTAATCCACAGTACTAGAGAAACTCCTGCACAGACTCCCATGACTGTGCTGTAGAAGATGCCGAGTGCTGTAACTGAGACTTCAGGGACCAGCTCCACTAGGAATGGTGATATTAGCACCAGGGATGCTTAGAAGAGCACCTAAATGATGTAAGTATCCTTAAAAACACAATGGCAGTCATAGGAGAGCTGGATTCAAAACCCTGTTCTGCTTTCTGGACTGTCACCCAGTTTCCACCATTTTTTTTGCTAAAGAAAGTCACAGGCAAGCCAAGCAGTGAAAAGGGACAGGTTTCTAAAACGCTTCAGGAAAGCAGGAATGCTGTTAACCTGCGACTCCCTTCCTTTTCAAGTCCCTCTGTGGTAGGCAGGGCATGACCTGCCAGAATTAACTACATGAGTTTGGCTTAATCCCCTTCATTACTGTATACATTGCAAAGGCACACATCAACACATTTTGACTACAGTACTGCCTACAACACCAAGACAGGCGACAAGCACACTGCAGGTTTCAATCAGATTCTGCACGCAGTAAACACACCCAGAAGATAGTTAAACAGGAACATGTACGTCAAACCCCCAGATTACTTATATATTCACCATGGTTACAGCCATTTTCAAGATTTTGGCCTGTGGGGTGAAGTATGCTTTGCCAGTCTTTCTGCTTTACAGGAGCGCTGTTTCTAGGACCCTAGACACAGTATTTAAATAGGAATTGTCCACAGAATCTCAGAATCACCTACTGCAAAAGGAAAACTAAAAACTGTATCCGTGTGTAGTTAAAACTTCAGTATTTTGGAACACAGCTAAACAAAGTTAAAATGTATTAATAAAAGAAAAAAATTAGGAAGGCATTTCATTTCGCACTGTTTTTACTGAAAAAAATAGCTGTGGGTTTTGGGTGGTTCTGCATCATCTAAGTATGTTTACAACACCGCAATCCTCACAACCGCCCTATGGCACCAGAGCCAGAAAATGGAAGTAACCAAACAGATCAAACTAGTTTCTCCACCTTTTTTTGCAGAAACCTACTATGATACACAAATCAAACACCTAATCGCATTCCAAAAAGATCAGGCTTATTCCAGACATGTTTCATGCCATGCACTTCAAAGCAGCTTGAACTGCTTTCTTTTGACACCCCTTGACACTATGGGCTGCCGCATGGAAACCTGTTTGTTGTGAACATTTTTAAGGACTTCCTTCCCCCCCAGTTACGGCTGCCTCATACTGCAGAAGGCTGGAGATACAGTGCAGCGCGCTGCACTGATAACAGAGTGCCAAGTTGTTAGTCATAGTAGTAGCGGGGCTAAGCTGCTAATCTTTCTACCTCTGATGGATGATGGGTTCTCTAAATGATTAAAGCACATCAAATGCAGAATTGGCTCAATCTGCTCTCTCACAAACACAGTCTTTTAGTAGCCAAAGGCCAACAAGTCTACTAAGTCACTGTGATACATCCCCAAAGTTAGCACTCTGTTCCATTTTGACAATCTAAACCCAAAAGATGTATTAAAAAAACCACCAACAACTCGCACTCACTTTTTTTTATATAAACAGAATATTTAAATAGGGGCGAAGTGTCTCAATTAACTAAGTTAATTGTTAAAGTTAATTGTTACCTGAAGACTCTTCAGACGCTATCTCTCCCACTGCCTGCATCACGAGGTGACTGCCGGAACAACATAGTTCCGTTTTGGGAACTAACCTCACAGACCCTCATAAAGATTTCCCCTCCAGTGACCTACCCCAGCCCCTCTCCTCCTCCTCTCTTCCTCTTAGGGTTGAAGGATGGGTGTAGTTCATCATCAAAAGATCAATCACCTGAATCTTCCCCAGGCTCACGGTAGCCGCTCACGGTAGCCACACGGGGACCAGGCAGAGACCACCGGGTCAGGGAATGGCAGACGTGATGGTCAGGCCACTTGAGCCTGCACCCAGAGCTGTGCAGATACAAAATTCCCACTTGCACTTTGGGACATTTTGGTCTGCATTTACCTGAATTTACATCTATCAGAGATTATTTGGACATACTTCCCTCTCAATTCATGTACTTTTTTCCTCCCTTCCCTGTTCATAAAGTTTGTTGGTACAAAGATTTGCTATTTATTTATTTTTTGAGTACACAGTACTGTCGGCACAGAGTATGAAAGATCAACCAACAGTGAACAGCTGCCATAGCTGGTATGCTATCCTGATGGTAGATATAGTAAAATTGCTTGTTATTTATATATTTTCAATAGATTCAGATGTCCTACACTTCTGATCAACTTAAACAAAAAAAAAAAGGAGAGGAAGGCACTTCACAACACAGCTCAAGAGTTCACACTCTTAATCTGCAAGCTAAAATAAGAAGTCTTTGCAGTCTGGGTTAATAAGGACACACGCAATGGGCAAGTGTTACTGTAGTTCAAAGGAAATTGAAGAACAAAGATTGCAGTTTTCATTTAAGCTAATGCCACTACAGCCAACAGAAATTTCACTCAGAGAACACTGAATGCTTGAAAGAGTATTTCATTTCACTCAAATAAGAAAGAATTAAAATGTAAATAATAATACTGGGGGGAAAAGCATGCATTCTCTTGGGCTAATCAGTCCATTCTCCTGCAGGTCAGCCGTACTCGGTAGTCATTATCTCTTCTGTGTCAGTGGCTTGGTACTGCTGACTTACCCCTGGCTAAAGTCCACCAAAGGTATGTAGGAAGGCAAAGGATGACAAGCTATCAGGAGGCGATCAGTTCCAGAGCAGCACAGCAGAACAGCTGACCTCCAGCCTCCTGCACTCTAGGAACATGTTGTCCTCTCCTCTGTAACCTGAACTGGGGCCAAACCATCTCGCCTTTCTGAGATCAATGGCACCGAGTGAGCAAAACAGTTTACTGCTTGCTCAAAAGTTTGACTGTTAGCTTTAAACACATTACCACCAGGCCTGTTGTGCCCTGAGGCTTCACAGTTTGTTGCAGAATCCCTCCTTTGGTACTGACCCTAAGCTTTCCCTGCTTTTAACAACTGCGGGATGAAGAAATCTTGGATACCGAATATAGAGGTCTTTTTCCTCAAGGCAGTGCAAACCCCTTGCTTGCATGGGCACCTCTGGGTGGTTTCTGAATCCCTCTGGATGGTTCAGCTCAATCCTTACAAATGGGTGCACCATTTTCATGCACATTAGCACCAGTTTATTTAATGGTGCAAACCCTTAGGCAGACTAGCTTGGTCCCACACTTCACATGGTGAATAGCAACGCTAGTTCCCACATCTCCTGCTGTCTGTGTAGGAACTGAGGAGAAAATTAACGTTTTACAGGACTAGGGCTTTACAGAGGACATATTTCCATTGGCCTTGTATGGATGAAGTAAGGAATGACACCAAATCAAAATAAATCAGGTATAAAAAAAGAGAGTGTGCATAACATTTTTGCTCCTGTTTATGGAGTATTTTGCATAATTAAGCACCTTACATGTCACAGGCACATCATTCTAAGCACAGACAAATGGATACAAGGCTCTCCTGTATGCAGAAGTACTCAGGCTAGTGGTCACAGTGATAGCTGTCACTCCAGAGACACAGAATCATAGAATCACCTAGGTTGGAAGGGACCTTTAAGATCATTGAGTCCAACCATCAACCTAACACTGCCAAAACCACCACTAAACCGCATCCCTCAGCACCACGTCTACCTGCCTTTGAAATACCTCCAGGGATGGCGATTCCAGCACTTCCCTGGGCAGCCTGTCCCAATGTTTGATAACCCTTTCGGTGAAGAAATTTTTGCTAATATCCAATCTAAACCTCCCCTGGTGCAACTTGAGGCCGTCTCCTCTCTTGTCCTATCGCTTGTTACTTGGGAAAAGACACTGACCCCCACCTCACTACAACCTCCATTCAGGTACTTGTAGAGAGTGGTAAGGTCTCCCCTCAGCCTCCTCTTCTCCAGGCCTAACACCCCCAGTTCCCTCAGCCGCTCCTCAGAGACTTGTGCTCTATGGCTCTAATAGTTGTGTGGGCCCTAACCCGTGCCAGGCCCCGTCCGCTGGGTGAGCTTACCGAGGTTAAAAAGGTGGGCTGAGTTAACCCATCTCATGTGTCCCAAAGCAGATTAAAGAGCTCTGGCCTGTACCTCACTGCTGACAGAGCTGCGCAGGCTGTTAAGAGGCCAGTGGCCATGCTCAGCTGGCACGACCAAATCTAGGACTGGGAGTGTGGCGGACGCTTCGGCATCTGGGAGAACCATCCGGAGAGCACAGCATCGTGCCCTCCCTCAGGCCTCCTGCATTTCAAATGGGCATAGCGTGTTTTCCTGCTTTTCTTGGGCAGACCACTGTGCCGCAAGGCCAAGCTACTGCAGTAACCCACCTCAGAGCGAGTATTACATCCTTATCACACCACGGCTCCCTGGATGAACAGGGTTAAAGCCCACTAGACGTAGCATGAGCTGTCACAAGGCAGACTGTTAGATCAGCCCCGTCCTGCTTCTGATTCCTGATTTATGATTTCTCCCTCTTTTCCAGTTTTTCCACCGGCACCGTTCAGTGTTTCAACTTCGCAGCCAGGCAGTCTTCATGATTGACTCCTGTGAAGTCTGAGGATCTAAGAGAAACGCTTCTGAGGTTCGTTCAGCTGCACAAGAGCTGATCTAGGCTGTTAGGGAAGGCAGAGCCCATGTTACGCTTCGTAGCTTTTTTCAGGCATTGTCTCAACCAATTGTCTCAACCAACTGGACCAAGTACTTGCCAAAGCAATAGGGCACTATTCTGCAACAGCCTCAGAGAAAGTGGTATAAAATACCTTAATAGCAACATCAATGAAACAATAAAAAAATGCTGGTAGCTCAAAGCATTTAGACATAGGGAAAAAGAGAACGAAGGAAGGGATTTTAGCAAAACCGGAATCTGACTTCTATTTCCTATTTGCTAATAATCAGAGGAGCCAGGCTGGTCCCAAGTTCAAGCACCACCCAGGGCAGGGGGTCCTGGCTGATGCCTGAACCCCAGCAGCAAGGAGAAGGGGAGAGTGAGATCATAGGGAGAAGTAAGAAAAGTAAGAACTCACACTGCGGCCTCCCCCTCAGGTGAAATATTTTTGGAGTTTCGTCTCTATCTGTGCATTTGTTTCCACAAAACTTGAAGGATGTTAGTATCTCTGAAACCTCCACTCCTCTGTCAAGTTTAGTTGAAGTTGGACAGCAGGATCAAAAGTTATTGGGGGCAAGGAGACAGACAGCTAGCAACCACATAAGCCTTACTTCCACAGGAAATCAGACTAAATGTAGCAATATTGCTCCTTATTTGCTTCCACACTATGGAATATGCCACTCTGTGCAGTCCATCTTTGGCTCCATCTTTGGAAATTTTCAAGCCTCAGGCTCCCATGCCGTTCACTATTAAAGGGTCTCCCTGCACGAAGTCTCAGAGCACATATGCTTTTGAGATGTCGTGTGAACCACATGACCCAAAAAGGATTTCTTATTTTTAAACTGGGTCATGACTCCAGTAACTTTCATATTCCCAGCTGACAAGAACACAGATCTCACAAACAGCAGGGACACCACAGCTTGAGAGCTTTCAGAGGCTGCCGTGCCAGCAACAGCGACTACCTCCAATGCCAGAGCACTCTTTGCAAGTTACCCACATCTAAGCAACGCAGGAGCACCGTGCTTCCCCATTTCAGCAGGGAGAAGGTGCTTTTCTAACGAACATTTATCATTTTCTTTTGCAAAGCTTTGTTCATAACCCAGCCACTGGGTTCTTGCTAGACTGACTTTTACCATGCAAGGAACATAGGTAGGGGACTATTTTTAAATAAATACTTAAACTAAAAGTACTACTTTTAAAGACAGACTCCAGAATCCCCTTTAACTGACTTCAGACTAGAAACGTGCCAACAGGGCACAAGATTGCATTTACTTTAAACAGGCTACATCACAAAGGGAATGACTGCTTAGTTTTCTCCAGGTTGATAAGAACTCATAGCATTTACATAATTTACAACAGATTTCACACTTGCAGAGCATCTTGTGTTCCAAAGAACCAAAAAAAAAACCCCCAACAAAAACCCCCAAAACACATTGCAGATTTATAGGCAGCCGAGACCTAACTGATTCACTTTTGTCACTGAAAGAGCCGCTTCTTGGGTGATGCATGGCAAAGTTTACAGTAACCAAGAACAGCGAGCTTCTTTGTTTATGGGCAATGGAGGGAATTCAAAGCCTGGATTTTAAAACAGCAAAATCGCTACTGAACAATGCTTTCCCTGGAGAGATGTCCTCACAACTTGAGGATGCTGTGCAGTCAACACCAAAAATGTGCTGAATCCTGCAGTACACTAGAAGTATGCTTATTCTGTATGACAAGGGTTTGATAGTAAATCTATCCCTGAGTAGCATTTACTGGCAAAGGAGAGTTTGAGACAAGTTTTAGCCACAGAAATTAAAACAAATTTTACCAGAAAAATATGGGGACGGGACTGAGTTTCTGCAAACAATGCAAAGTTTGTCAGTGTAAGCAGGTGAGGACTAACTGTACAGTCGATGGAGTATCTGTGAAACTTTACGGTTATCTTTGTGCATTTTGCCTAACAAGACTACCAAAGTCACAGGTCAATTTGGAACAAAGGCTGAGGAGTGCCAGCCGGGGGTATTTGAGCCTGCCTCTGAGGGTCATGTGCGCAGAGGGAAGTGCCAAACTTGGGTATTAGGTTTATGCTGACCATTTGCATGTTTGCAGATTTTCAGTTCTACGCATAGCCTGGGATCGGTGTCATTCTAATAATAATCTTCTGTATGGCATATAACAGCTCTAAATTCATCTTCCCTTACTGAAATGCCAGAGCTCAGTCCAATATGCACTTGTGAAGGCCATCATAGGCAAAAAGATGATGTGGGGAAGTGGAAACATATTACCAGTGCTTCCCTAGACCCAGACTCATTCATAGGCAGGTATTCCCCCGCTTAAGGTAAAAAAAAATATAGAAAAATAAAAATAAAAAGTGTTCTTGTGTGCAAGTCTGCCAGGTAAAAAGTGCAGTACTTGAATATCGCTTAGCTACTGGAATTAACAAAGAACATGATATTGTAAGGTAGGGAAGGAAAGCCAAGAATAACAGTCTTGTTATTCTTTATAGTCTTTATATCAGAAGGATACAAAGATCAGTAAGTTTTTGTTCAGAAACTGATAACAGCGTAAGAATGAGTCAGGAAAGTATTTGATATAGAACACCCTTTTGAACAACCCTCTCCTTCACTAATCCCCTTCTACAGGTGTACAACAAAAGCCGTATTTCCATGCCAAAACATGCATACAGTACCTCTTAATTCTCTAACATGCCAATCAGGAGCAAAGTGAAAAAAGGAAGACAAAGGAATAAAATTAGGATAAGCACAACACAAAGGACTTACATATTCAGTAAGACTCACTCATATTAATTAACATTTCTTTTAAGAAAAACATTCAAGTATATTTAGCAAACATAGCATCTTTGTAAAAAAAATTGAACGCGATAAAGATAAATCTAATAGCAGAGGGGGAAGAAGCCATGGTTACAGAGCAAATCTGACATCATAAATCATCACCAAAACACAGGGAAGAATTGTTCACTGAGAGTCAGCTCCTACTCCCACAGATGTCAGTGACAGAAGCTGCCAACGTCAGAAGTGTAGGATTCAGATACGTAAAATGAGAAAGGATGAAACAAAATTATTACAACCGAGATTAAAATAACACCTTATCCTTCCTCCCATAGCAGAATTCATTTTCTAGTCTGCGCAAACAATTCAAGTGTTGTCTAGATGAGGAGATGGATGGAGCTCTTCCAAGACTGCCTAGTGTGTCCGGTAAAAGATCTGAACCGGATGTTCTGGTCTCAGGCTTGTACTCCATCCCGGAATCAGAGGAGACAGCCTTGTATCCTAGTTTCTCAGTTTTTCAAGCTCCTGAGACTGCCTTACAACTCCCTGGTTCCCCAGCACCAACAGGTTCACTGGAAAAGCCTTCTTTGACTATTCCATCTACTCCTCCATCTGTCAGATCAGTGGGACTGATTTGATACCGACCTTGGCGATGTGCTGGGCTCCTCTTCATACACAACACCAGTGTCCGTAGCATCAAACCAAAGCCCCCATTTCCCTACATGTACGGCAGAGCACTCGCACCAGGCTCGGGGTAGCTGAAAGGCTTTGGTATACCCCTCTTTTTCTTTTTATCAGATAGAAAGGTGAATCACGGAATGGAGGCTGATCAGAATATGATGTCTGAGGAAAACTGTGACCAGAAGTATCTGCTCCCCTGTTTCCTACAGAACACTGAAATGTCTCGAAGCTCTGCTTTCCCCTTCTTTATTCTCCCCCTTTCTAGGTCCCTTTGCATGATACCTTTTCTGGTGCTGTCCTAGACATTTCTCTCTTCTGACCACCACCCTGCAAACTGAACAGGCCAGCAAGTAAGCACAAAGCAGAGCAGGTCCCTGCAAGGCTGGGCCATACCCTGGTGCTAACTGTGGAAAACAAAATCCTTGGATTACCTTACATGAGTTCCAGTGAGCTCTTAGTACCCGCTTGGGTGTGATTTTCAACAGGTCTCCTTTCTGGACAAGCCTCTGTGACTTATGTCATTTCTAGTACCAAATAAATCATGGGCTTTCACACCTAGGCAGCTACTTCTTTGGAAACGCCTTTGCCTTATCCCATGCCTTCAGAATAAATCACTGAGCAGGAAGTGTCTCTCTAAGCTTGGGAAATCACTATTCAGTTGTTGCAATGCATCTATGAGAGAAAAAAACGCTCTATGTTGTTAAGCCTTTTTTCCATCTGAAGTGGTTTTAGCATATACATTTCCTATATATTTAGGAAATATATCCAGTTCCCTTCTTATTCTAGAAGTGCCAATCAGATGTTTTAAGCATCCCTTTGGTGAAAGAGTACAGCCTAGTGGCAGGAAAATGAAAGATGGGCCTGTTCTCTACTTGCCTGTCAAGACAAAGCTGGACACAGAACTAACATCACCCCACTTACAACTGAAGGTTACTTCTGAACTGGTTACGAAAACAGAATGTTCAATTAACTAATGTATTGATAGAAAATACTAAAGGAGAAACGCACAGTAAATGCCTTTTTTTCTTTATTCTTTAGGGCAACAGTATTGCTGTGAGCCTAAGGATATAAAGAAAAAGAAGACTTGTAAGGAGTAACTGCTTGTCTTAGACCCACTGATACAGCCCACTGATACAGCTGGAAAAAATGATCAAGTTTTCATGCTCAGAATCTCTTTCTCACCTGAGACTTTTTATGAAATACCTGATGAAAGGCCTCAGCTTAAAGCTTGACTTCCAGACACATCAGCTACATGAGCTGGTCTAATAAAAGACATTACTTCTCCTGCTGAGCTCCCCTGTTATGAGATGGAGAGAGGGCAATGAAGGCTTCTGTGCCACCAGATCTGTGCCCTGTCTGAAAAAGGGAACCTGGGCAGCAGGAGAGGGGAGTTCACAGTTTCATTGACCTTTTCCAAGCTTGTGACTTATCAACCAGACTATCACTTGATGAGGGAGACAGGGACCTATATAATGCTGCCACACCAAATGACTGCTTTTTTGATAAGATCAGAAAAGCTTCCCATAAATCTGAAGTCCTATGAACTGGGCTCAAAGAACAAACTCATATGCCACAGCCAGAGAGCCACCAAATGACAACACCTATTCACTGTGACTCTACTGATGAAGTTCTAACGAAAAGTCGACATCATCAAATGAACTGTGTCAGCGAAACAGATGCTGTGGGGTGGTGGTTGTTTTGTTTTGGTGTTTCAGTTTTTTTTATATCATTATTACTAAACTTTCAGGAGAAAGGATCAGTGAGATAATATAAAATGATATAGTAACTTGATATAGTAACTCGTGTTGCTGATGCTCCAGGAAAGCAGCAGCACCAGCAACTGTGAAGTCACCTGCTCACCAGAGCAGTCAGAAATAAGAACGAGGATAGTCCTGACCCTTCAGACAATACTGCTGTGCAAATTTCTTGTGGTTGCCAGTACGCAGGCCAGGCATAAACGGCAGGCACACAGGCTCTGAAAATGACATGGATCTCATTCATCCTGCCTACCACCAAGGGGACTGAATGCCTGTATTTGACAGAAGGTTTGCCAGTTCTGAACTGTGAGAATTTGATGGAATTTCTATGAAAAAGAAAAGAAATAAAGCTAAAGACAAAGAGTCTGAGAGTATACATATATCCTGTAATAGTACTTGAACCCACCTTCAAAGTTTAACAACACACTTGTAACAATAATTTTCAGACTTTTAAAAAAACCAAGAAACGAAAACCAACCAACCTAAAACAAAGCCTCTGTAGCCTACTGGTAAGAGAAATAAAGTGGCCCTCCTGGCCATCTGGCTAGTCTTGTCCCAAGCTCCTGCAACAAGTGCCTATAACGAAGGACTAGTAACATGAATGCTCTGTACCTGCATCTTCCTCTTGACGGTCTCAAAGGGGAACGAAAGTGTCTGTGCCACAGCAGCTGCGACACAGCCATTTACAAAGTTCTGAAGAGGAGTGAAATGAACTATGGGTTCTCGCCAGATTTTGTCCAGATTGATGTAAACAAAGAACGAGCCCGCGGAAAATGGGACAGCACCTAGAAAGCAAACCAGACAGAAGGTTTATATCAACACACTGTACACGAAGAAAACAGAGCTGCTCATCACAGAACCTAGGAAGATGGGATGAGCCGCTGCCAGTTTACACCTCGCATTGCTCAAACACGATCGATATTTTGAAGAACTTTACTTTTTAGTCACTGGTTTACCACCAAACACTCATATTGTAGCACCTAGATGTGCTGATAAGGGCATATATTTACATATTAAAATGTGCATGCTGTCAGAATTATTAACTGCTTTAGTCTCATGACAGGTCAGCTCCTTCTCCAGGTTATCTCTTTTGTGGCGAGCTCTTTCTCCAGCCCAGCCCTAGCAGTTGCACAGACCTGCCTCTTCAGTGAAGCTGAGGGATACTTCTGTCCTCTTTTGCTTGTTTCATGCTCTCATCAATTTTATAGTGGGATTATATATTATGATGATGCATTCTTTAGAATGTCATATTGTCAATAAGTGGACCGAAAGTTAAATGGCATTTTTAAAAGCTATGGGGAGTAATTAAATAATCAAAATACATTTCATGTAAAGGGAGAACACTAATCTTGACTCTTCACATCAGTTATACATTACTGCTCATACGGTTTCACTGAATAGCTAGGAAGACACTCTCACTAAGAATTAGGAACACTGTGTGTGTATATATATATGTATCTTTTTTTTTTTTTTTAAGAGTTAAATGGTGGCAATCTTGCATCCAAGCAGAACTAGATCATCTACAAAAAAAAGCGTATTTTGTCGAACACTTAACCATACATAAAATGCTACGCACTTTGTCATAATTTGAAGCGATAAAGCTGCAGCACAGGTCATCAGTATTGTCGTGCCTTGTAAATCTACACACCTTCTAGAGAACAACATTACTATCCGCTTTTGAAATCAAGTGAGCAAACGAATGCACTACATAGCTGCAATAAACAAAGTGCAATGAGGAGATTTTCTCCCATTATTATTTTACCTAATATAGCTGGTGAAACGCCACGGTAGAGTGCAAGGAGTCCTTCTTGGTGATAGATTTTGTAAAAAGCATGAAGAATTCCTTCGTAAGATGGTTCCAGTCGGTTCTGTACAATGAGACGTGTTTTAATTACATCAGTGGGGTGAGTCACGATGGTTGCAACCATGCCAGCCAGACTTCCTGCCATGATGGCTCTCCAGTGGGAAATATGGCCCAACTCATCCGTGAAAAGTATAACAAGTCTAGAGTAAACACATAAAAGAGGTACTATTAATGACAGTATGAACAAAACACATGAAAAATTGAAGCAGGTTATTCTCAATGTAATTGCTCTTCTGCCCACAGGCCTCTTCAGCAGCAGGAGTTGAAACTTTAACATATATTTCATCCAAGACCTTACTATATATAACACCATACAAGCATCAGAACCTCTGTGAAACAGAACATGTGAATGGGCAAACATGAGCAGAGTCAAAAAAACACGTCTAAGAGCCCAAAGAGATTTTGGGTAAATCACTGTGGCACAGAAGTGCAGAAATGCAAAAGTTATAGTTAACAGCTAAGTCAGGGACTGGAATATAGAACTCTGCAAATGCAATTTGCTTTGACTTTAGTGTTACTGATGTAAAATACTTCCAGTACCTGAAAGAGCTTTTTGAGAGGCAGCTCGCACAGCTCTACCTGCACCACAGTTCCCAGCACAGGCTAAGCTCACACAGTTTGAGTTGTGGTACTGTGCTGGAGGTCTGGAGCACCAATTCAACAATGAAAAAATCTTCAAAGATACGGAGACTAATTGTTCAAACGATTTATTTGTTTGCTTTGCAAGAGCCTTTTAAAGTAATTTTTGACCATTGAATCCTCATTTGTATTTCCACCTACAGAATGAAAATTACCATGACTTAACACATGTCTGCAAGAAATTCTCTGATCATCAGTCGTCAGCTAGAGACATTGGTCCAACGCCCCCAGTCACCATTATCATCTAAGAAGAAATACGTAGATAACATCATCACAGGCCTTCTGAGAACAACCAAACCTTCCTCTGTTGCTTCTGTTGGGACAGAAAGGTCCGCAGGGATAATTCTCGAGAGATGACATGTCCAGGCACTATTATGCTTGGGAGGTTAAGTTTAGATTTGAAATTTTGAAACTGAAGCACAGAGTTTTAAAGGCTAACCTACAACTCATGCATTTGTGATGCACAGACGGACTTTTTTATGTATGCAGGACACTCCTACATCAGGGAGACGTGCCATGGAAGCAGCAAGAAAAAAGTAAAAAGTCTGGAGAGGAGAATCTTAGCCGGAGGTAAAGAAACTTATTATTCTATTTTGGAAGTATTAACTAAACTGCCTGAACAGCAGATTTACATTCAAACTACATGGTGTTACCATGTCCCGAACAAAATAATTTGCAAAGATTTACATGTCCCTGCTTGCTCAGTTGATGGTTTTTTGCATGAGTGTGCATTTTCTACGGCATGACAGATCCCTGCATCTACTTGTCTCGTGCCCGGGAGAGAGCCCAGAGCAGAAAGACTCGCCAAGCAGACGCGAAAGGGCATAAACTTATTTTCCTATGCCTCTTGTACAGTCCCTAAAGCAACACAGCCTGATTTTCCTGTGCGTGCAGAAATGCGTGGGGAGGGCGGTGGGGTGTCTCTGCGCACTGCTCAGATAACATTTAAAACTGCCACGGGAAGACAGAGTCTGTGCACAGCAACCGCAGAGGGAGTGCCGAGTCAGCCGAACCCCCCCTTCCCCAGCCAGCTCCCCCCGCGCCGCCGGTGCTGGGGCTGCCGACTGTGCTCAGCCCAGGTCCTTCTGCAACTGCCAATACTATTGACTTAAGTTACCGGGCAACATTTCCCTCTTTTTGTGTTTCTTGCTTTTATATACACCATTCTCCCACTAAGAATACATTTAAAAATCCCCAAATAATATATCAAGAAATACGCGTAGGCAGTTTTAATTTCCTGGTAGCCTACTTCCACTTGTAGTTCAGAAGAACACCCTGTGCAAACTACAGACAAACTATAGCCTTGCAAAGGGAATACACTGTTTAAATCTGAACAAACAATGAAGTTATTTTGCTCAAAATCAACTGGTTTATGCTGGTGCAACACACTGACACTTCCGGGCACTTTAAATTACATTTAAATCCCTGTTTCTGCCGTCCCACTGCCACCATCCCTCCCCTTGTCTGACCACTGTGCAGAAGGACACAACGAAGCTGCCCGACTCCAGGGTCGCTCCATCTATCGTTTCCCGAACGGCTGCAGGCAGAGCCGGGAGGACGACTCTTGCTGGGCCAGAGGAATGACAAACCCTGGCAGGCTGCGCGGCGGCCGCCCGGCCGAGCGTGGCAGCGAGTTAGCCGGGTTGGCCAGCGTGGCTGAGCCCACGCTTCTCCCCACCCGCCACAGCCCACGCACTGGAATAACCCATGGCCCAGCCGGGGCGGACGCGTCCAAGTGCATACCATGCACACAGCTGATCCGAACGAAACCCAACCCTCCCGGTGGCAAAACACGCCGCTGCGTGCCAACCGTCAGGCACTCCTTTCAAGGGCTGAAAAATACTGGCAGCAAAAGGGAATCCTAGGAAAGAGCGAGCGCGGGTCGGCGGAGCTCCATGTTGACCCTGCTGCAGTCCTTCCAGCGTTTACCTGAATTTCACATCTGTGTATCATCGCAAACAAGATCTTACACCAAATGATGTCACACGTCGACTTCAAAACTGATCAAATTTGCATAACAACCGCTGCGTAACAGGGTGAAAGATCTGAATCATTAATTTCTTGTTATTTTCTTTGATACAGGCAATATAAATACTTGAAAGCATATAAATGAATAAAATAAATTGGCTGGGAAGAACAGATGTCGCCGCCACACTGTAGGTAGAACCGCAGCTTCATCTCTAAAGGAATCTGGCTGAGCAGAAGAGATTTAAGAGACTACCGACCCTTCGTCATTTGAAGAACACCTATGACTTTCTAAGCAGTTGCTGGCGTATCCCCAGGCCCCAAGAGCTGCTACGCGCCGAATAAACCAAATAAATGAAGTTATTAGCCAGGGTGCGTGCCTCTGGGGAGAGGGGGCACGCAACCCGCTAGCCATCCAGCTGAGGCAAAGGCATTAAAGAGCCCCTTTACCGGACTGAGCTCCCCCCTCCATCCCCTCCCCTTCTGCAGCGGGCACGAAGGGCGGGAGCGCGCCCCTCCCCGCGGAACCCCCCCTCCCGGTGCCGGCGGCTTACCGGCGGGAGGCGGCGAGCTGCAGCGCGCTGTAGGGGAAGAGGCGCAGGCAGGCAGTGAGGTTCCCCTTCCAGAGCGCCCGCAGGCCCTCGGAGCGGCAGAGGCTTCGCCCGGCGCCGCGCAGCCCCCGCCGGCAGTGCCAGCTGCCCACCTGCGCCAGCACCGTCAGCAGCTCCAGCGGCGCCGTCAGGCTGAGGCTCAGCGCGCCCGCCAGCCCGGCGCAGCCCAGCCGCTGCAGGGCCGTCACCCGACCGTCCCGCCGCCAGGTGGCCATGGCGGACCCGCCGGAGCGGAGCGGCGGCACTGCCGGACCTGGCAGCGGCGGGCCCGGCCCGGCCCGGCTCGGCTCGGCCCGGCCCGGCGGGGCGCGGCCAGCGCGGGGGCGGCGCCGCCAGCCTCGGTCGGCGGAGGGCGCTGTGAGGCGTGGCTCCGCCCCGCCCCGCCGTCCCCGGTCCCGCCCCGCCGTCCCCGGTCCCGCCCCGGGAGCGCTGTCTGGCGGCGGAAAGGAGAAGGCGGGAGAAGCCGGGACCGGGCGGAGCGGCCCGTCGGGTCCCGAGCCCGCCCTGCATGGCTTCCTCCGGCGCGGAACGCTCGCCCGGTGCGGGCCGTGCCTTGGTTTGGCGGCGGAGAGGCCGCCGCCACCGGAACCCTCCGCGAACTGCCGCGGGGCGGCCAGGCCGCCGGGTCTGCGCAAAGGCAGCCGGAGCGGCGGGGAACCCAGAGGGGTCGCTGCTCCTGCTGGTGGGTAAATTCACCAAGTATTACATTATTTAGAATTTAAAAAAAAAAATGCCCTTGCAACAGTGACTGGGACTGCTTGCTGACGAGTTTGTGGTTTAGCACTCTTTATAGCCCTCAATAAATGTACATAAATATTCTCCTGATTTTTTTTTTTTTTATTTGAAGGATTTTGTGCAGCTGGCAAGTCAAAAAGTGGATCCTTCCCTGGGCATAAGGAAGGATGATTCCTTTTCTGAAACAGCATTAAAAGATACACATCAGGAACTGATTAACTCCCACTATGGTTGACACACCTGAGGGATGGGATGCCATCCAAAGGGACCTGGACAAGCTTGAGAAGTGGGCCCATGTGAACCTCACGAGCTTCAGCAAGGCCAAGTGCAGGCTCCTGCAACTGGGTTGGAGCAACCCTGGTACCAATACAGGCTGGGGCATGAAGGGATTGAGAGCAGCCCTGCTGAGAAGGACCTGGGGGTACTGGTGGATGAAAAGCTGGATATAAGCTGGCAACGTGTGCTCGCAGCCCAGAAGGCCAACTGCATCCTGGGCTGCATCAAAAGGAGCGTGGCCAGCAGGTCGAGGAAGGTGATTGTGCCCCTCTACTCCACTCTTGTGAGAACCCACCTGGAGTACTGCATCCAACTCTGGAGCCTTCAGCACAGGAAAGACATGGACCTGTTGGAGCGGGTCCAGAGGAGGGTGTTGCGGACAAGTGGAATGCACCTCACTCAAAAGAGAGAAGCAGCAATATGTTTTATTGAGGGAAAATAATAATTTGACAGAGTTCAATAAATTCAAAGGAATTTAACAAAGTTAACAGTGGTTTACCAAGGTTCAATAAGTTTGATGGCAAGGTTCACCTTATTAATTACTACATGGAAGAAACATACAAAGGAAAATTGAGTTAGAATGATTCACACAGAAACTGGACATGAAAAAGGTAAGGAAGACCCTCCCATTGAGTCACGAGGTTCAGAGTGGACCCCCTTGCTTTCTAAACTCCTGATGGAGCTTAGGTGCGGCCAGGTCCAATCTTAGTCTCTGACTTGGATAACGGCTTATGTCTAATGGAATTATCTATACATATTTTATAATAATTGAGTAGCTACATGGATTAGTAATGTTTCATTAATATTAATTCAGCATGCTGTCAGTCACTTACCAAGGATCTGTTGTGAGTAAGGGATCTCTCCACCTTGGGCAAGGAAGGATCTCTTAGTCTCAGGTAAAGGATGTCAAACCTGGAGAGGCATCCCTGCCCAAGGGGAGAGTCACCTGGGGTGCAGCCCAGCTGCAATTCAGGGAGAGCTCAAATTGGGCTCATCCTGATGGTAATATTTATAGAGTGAAGTAGCTGGCTGCTAGTCAATAGTAGAGACAAGACAGACGTCTTCATCTTAGCTCTGGTATCTTGCTCTGTACTTTGGTTATCTTATATTATTTGGGCTTTGAAACCACCTTTCAAAATACTTTTCCAAGGGATCTTCACTCCCCTTGTACGTGAGCCGGGAGGTCTCCAGCTTGCAGGTTCACCACAGGGGATGCCTGTTTCTCCTTAGTCAGCCCAAACCAAAGTACAGCTGGGGGACAAGTGTATCTGGCACACTCCACCTTGTGACTACAGTCAACTTACTTCATGTCATAGAGTGGTGGCATGGTCACCTCTTGCCTCTGTGCTATAAACATTTGACATACCATGTTGGCACGCTAGCAGATCCATGGTAGGCAAACAGCTTTTAGTATAATATATTACCATCAATTACATATTATTTTTGTACATTATTGGGTTATTTCACATGACGAACAAGGAGTATTTGCTTCATTACATACCAAACTTTTACATAGAGAATGATTATAAGTAATAAGCATAAAATTGTGAGCACTAACAAAATTACAACTGAATGAAGCATTAGATTCAAAGTTCCTGTTGCTGTCGATGATTCCTTTTCTGAAACAGCATTAAAAGACATACATCAGGAACTCATTAACTCCCATTATCATACGCACAAAGAGGTGAAACATAAGGAGGAGTGCCCGTTAACCCAAAAAGGTGGCAGCTTATGTAGTGAGGAAGGAGATGTAACTTCCATGCATCTACTTGTCATATAGTCAGGACAATTGTAAATGATCCCTGTACAGCCCCGAGTCCTGACGGACTGCCTGGCAGAGAGGCGCGCAACTCCTTTGGCTGTGGATCTTTACTCATTACAGCTACACAAGACTGCAGGGTCATCGAATCTCTCGATGGAGAGCACTACCCAGCATTGAAGGTAGTTCACACGCAGACAGTGTCTGGTGAAGACGGCTGCAAAAAGTTTATGAGACTGAGGAATTCATCCATTATTTACTAAACTACTATCAGACACCAGGCTATGCACGTGTTTGCTTAGAGCCAAAACCCACTGTGAACGAGTGCTGGTGGAAGAGAGTGGTGTCTGACGATGATGGATAGCGGTTTTCACATCAGCTTGAGTTACAAAATGTCCTCACAACAGTGGCCTAGGTGCATTCAGGACAATTCCCTTTGTCTTTAAAATTAAACCCGTTTCCACGGTGTTCAAATGCATCCGTTGGTTACTGATTGCTTCCTGCACTACTAGTGAAAAATACCGCTTCCTAACTAGTGAGTTCTGCTTCTGAAGCCCTGTGCATTGGTGCTGAAAGGGAGGAACTGAGGGAGCATAGTTAGTAAGATTTACGAGGTCAGTTAGTTCAGGCTTTGTTGATGTGCTAACAGAGAAGAGGGGAAAAAGGCATGGGGAGGGGAGAGAAGCAAGTGGAAAGGAGATACAGGGAGTGACCAGGATCTATGGAGTGAGGAGGTAACAGCTCATAAGAAGGCAGTAGCAGTGATTTGCTCCAAAACAGGTCTGCGCTGTTTTCTGCAATATATAAAAAACCCAACCCAAAAACCAACCAAAACACCCAAATCGAAACCTTAATTAGTCTACATTCAGTACCTTTTTACAGTGCATCCAACAAAAGAGTGTAAGATGCCCCTTAGCCCACCTTTGGCAAGAATGCTCTGCTGCTGATCCAATATAGTATTCCCAAATCAATAGAAGAGCTACAAGACATCTCTCTATTTGCCAGGAATTCAACTATTTATGGCATTGTATTTCTTTGGTGGGAAGAAAGTGTTTAAACTCAACTATTTAAAGGAAGAATTCTAAACAAGAATAAATGGGTATAAACTTGCTATACGTTAATACTGCTTGGAAACGGAAGACTTTTAACCATAAAAGGGTGATGTTTCTTCTAGGGGTTTGCCTTTCTCTCTCGCCTGCACAAGACAGACCTCAGCTTAAGATTCTTCCTGAGCACAGGTTTTTTCCATCCAGTCTTCCCATTTCCATGACTCACTTTTTTGGTTGAGTTTTTACATAATTGTTCTGACTGATAAAATGAATCAGCAGATGAGCTCAGCCTTCCACAGCACAATCTAATCCGTGGAAAAGATGGTGGCTGGTGTGAGTTGTTTTTTTTTCTCCTGTGTAAAGGGACCAGCCAAAATAAAACCAGTCATTAAAAAAAAAATAAATCTACTCCACCAAAACCAGATACCATGCCCTGTGGAGGTGACTCTTCTGAAAATGCAAAGGTGAGAACTTTTTTCTGATTGAGAGATGGCTCCAAGAACTCATTCAATTTGGTTCTCCTCCTGCACATCTGCTTGCTTGTGAAGCTTCAAAGTACTACTAAAGTACTACTATTTCCGTGCTTCAAAATAGTTACATATACAGGGCTCCTCAGATCAGCTGACAGCATACGTTTTCCTTCCACATGGTGTTGTGAATGGGTGATTTAGATCACTTAAAGAACCACTGTCAAAGGTATTAGTAAAAGTGGTTTTAATATGCAACTTAACAAAGTTCGATGGCAAGGTTCGCTCAAGGTTGTATGGCACAATCATTTGAAAAATGATTCAAAACTACCAAGCACAAATGCCGTAGTACAAGGTTATGCACGGTATCGGTCGCTTACCAAAGATCTGCCACTGGTGAAAGGTCTCTCTGCCTCGAGGAGCAACCTTGAGAGGCGTCCCAGCTCAAGCGGAGACCACCACCATGCAGCCAGGCTGCCTAGCAGGGAGAGCTCAAAGAAGGCTCACTTAGGCTGTCATATTTATGGAATAAAGTGGTTGTCTTGTAGTCAGATTAAGTTAAAGTCAAGTTAAACATGTTAAAAAAAGAAAACACCACCAGGTATTTTTTAATTTTCCCTTAAAGAAATTTAAGTTCAACAAGTTTTCTGCGCAACCAGCCAGTGGATGGCAGTATTCAACTCATCATTCAGTTGTTTCTGGCTAGAAAGTGGTTGTGTCAGTGAGCTGCTTCTTACTCAGTAACTGATCCCATCAGTATTTAGGGAAAGAATATTTCAGCAGTCCACAAATTAATTTCATGAGTCAAACCTGCAATGACAGCCATCTGCAATAAGCGAGGTTGTATCATTGTTATTTCTGGAACAAAACTATGCAATTTTCCTGCTGTCCCTTGGAACAGGTCTTGGTGTTCTATTTAAAAATTAAATACAAGATGGAGGTTTGATTTTTCTTACAGGCTGTGCAACCTAAAGGTAGGGAGATACATAGTCTTAATATGGAGTTATCTTGGCTTTTAAATTACTTGAGCAGTATGTGACATCCAGACATAGCTCCTGGAATGACAATACCAAGCCACAAGCAGAACCATAGCCATGATTCTTATTTGCACATACTTAAACACGCTTCATGCCCAAAGCTTCTTCCAGCCATCTTCCTCCGCAGCCTATTCCTGAAGCTCCCAGAGAAAGCTTGTCTACGTGCACAGGTTGCCAGGCTTTAGATCAAACCCATTTGAAATGTAGTACGTTATGATGTTGCAATCGGGGTGAACGCTCCTATGCACTGAAGTTGATTTACTTCAAATCCACTTTAGCTAAATGAGAATAAGCTGAGACTAAACAAAAGACCTGGCTCTACACAGACCTTTGCACCAGTTTTGCCTAAACTGTTTTTCAACGATGTCACGTGCTTGTGCAGGCAGGGTTTCACCTTTCCTTGCTGTCCAGTTTTAAGAAGAAAGTTTTCCTAAGAGTAGAGCAAATCAGGGGTCTGCCCAGTCTTGGTAGGTAACAGGTAGGATAAAGCCTAGAAAACTGCAGGTTGCAAAGGAAAGTGTAACTATCCTGCAAAAGGGAGATGTGCGATAATTACACCATTCAAGATCTCTTTCTAATGTCTCAGACATTATATCTTTTGCGTAAAACAAGATGGCTAATACTGGTCAAAATTGTATCTGCAATATGTATTTTCTCGTTGCCTCTAGAAACATCAAATCCACTTCTGAAGCAAGGTGCTCAGTCTCCCATATTTTTTGTAGCAATAATTTCCATAGTTTAATTTTTCACTGTGTAAAAGTGAATCGGTTCCTTCATCCACTATGTAAAAGTGAATCATACTTTTATCAGTTTCGGATGTGGCACTTTTAATTAATATGACATGGTACCACTTCTCAACAAGAGAGTATTGCCAGAGTGATTTCCTTAACATCAGTCTTCCCTGTCTCCATTGCCAGAGGAAATACAACTTACTGTTCCTTGACAGAGTAACTCGCCATACTGCTCCAGCAACGTGCGCAATCCTAGTAGGCAGGATACTCTGCAACTGCAAAAGACCGCAGTTTCCCGTAGTTTGCTCCCTGAAATACAGAATATAAAATTGATTGTATTTACATATGATTTGCTTAATTACAGGTAAGACACTGGTTTTTTTCTGCAGCCAGGAGGCACAGGATGACGTTTTTACCTATTTGTGTGAGTTAGTACCTCTGGTAGCAGGGATGCTAAGATGCGACAATGTTGGGTTGGAATGTGTTGTGCTTAAAAAGGAAGACAGCATTCTTATGCCAGTCATAAGCCTAATAAAACGAAAACAAAAGCCTCAAAACCACTGTGCTGGTGACCAGAAAATTACAGATATTTGTGGCAGAGTTTAACAGAGCTCAATGTAAAAGAAAATTTAAACTGTATTCATTGTTTGTCATTTCATTCTTACAAAATAATTGCCAATGAAATTAGAAAATGGAAATATACTTTTTGTATAACCCCTCTCATAATAGGAAAACCAAAATATTAACAGCATCGTCTCCTAGATTAGTAGGTCTGTATCTTCTTATGTCTTATTTCTGTACCCCACTCTCAGATCTTGAAAGAAATAGCTTTGTATGGCTATATTAAACTTTTTATTTATGAGTTAAAACATTAAAGTTTCTCAACTTATTGCATCTTTGGAAAAGCAGCATGTCCAGAGTAGATTAATATAATGCCCCTGCAGCTGCAAACTGACCTCAAATTCCAGTTTGTCTGTTTGGGTTTGGAAAAATATACGTAGAAAGGAAAAAACCACGTAACTTGGAGACAGTATCTTTAAAATTTAACCTCTTGTACCATCAAAACACAATTTTAAGAAAGAAACCCACAAACTAATGTCAGTGTATAATAGACTGCTGACAGTCGTCTTGTTAATGCAAGGAGAACCAACAACTGTGGAGAAGGCAAGTAGACCCAAGAAACGTTTGCAGATAAAGGTAGCATCTTTATTGTATCAACTTGTATAGTGAGAAAAGAAGTGCGGGGTACACACCTCTGCCTGCAGCCCCAGCCTCGTGCACGTCCTACGATCATCCCCCATCGCAGTGACAACTCTACTACCGCAAGGGAAGAAATAACCTGCCTGCTTTTAACAAGGGGGAGAAAGTATATAAAACGTCCCATGTTTTACAGTTGTGTTTGGAAGATGGCAAGAGGCAAAAACCCACTGAAAACTGAGGGAGCATTTGAGTGAATGACTGCTTTAAATGGAATTCCCTTGGGGACCCTAAAGGAAGAACAACCAAGTGCTGGGAAGTGCGGACGGTACCTTCAACAGCGTGCCGGCGAGGCGCTGACACCCTTGGGCGCTTCTCAGCTGCGGGGAGCCGACTGCCACACAGTGCTGCGAGACGTGGGCACCCTGTTTGCGTTGGTGAGCCATGTACAAGGTAGTACTAAAACAGAGGAAAGCTGACATTAATCCTCTCACGCGCATCGCCCAGTGCTGGAGGAGCTATTTTTGAGACAGGACAAAGAAAAACCTGGTATCGCACCACACCCCTGTAACTCGGCCTTCACACCGCCTAGAAGAGGCTTAACTCCTTCTCTTGGTTTGCTGGTTTAAGACAACGCACATACACCATGACCACAGGCCGACGACGCCCGGCAGCAGGCGGGCACCAGCCGAGGCCGGGCGTGCAGGGCCGCCACGGGCCGCTGCCGTCCGGGCCCTCAGGGGCGAACAGCGGGGCGGGAAGCCGCGGCCCGGGCAGCTGCCGGCACCTGCTGGAGCTCGGCCCAGCCCCGCTTTGCCAATCGTTTCTCAAAAACACGCGTGAAATCCCCGAACAGCCACACCGCCCCGGGCCGCCCTTCCACCGGGCTCCGGCCGACATAAAATGGCCCCCGTGGGCGCAATGCCCCCGCCCCAGTCTGGGCTTGAGGCGAGCAGCCGGGCCCGGCCGCCGCCGCCAGCCCGGCTCCGGGAGACGGGAGGAACGGGTGGTGCTCGGCCGCGCCCCAGAGGCGGGTCCCCCCGCCGCTGCCCAGCGTGCGCCGCGCTCCGCTCCGCCCCGGGGCGGTGGCGGGAAGGGCGGCCGGCGGCTGCAGGGGCGGCCGGAGGGGTAAGGGGAGCTGGCGGGAGGCTGGGCTCGATGCCCCGCTCCTTCGGGGGAAGAGGCTGGCGGAGGGCGCTGGGGGCTCCGGCGCCGGGGAGCGGCCGCGGCGCAGCCCGTGTGGGGAAGGGGCCGCGGCCGGAGGGCTGCCGCTCCCCTCCGTGCTGGCCGGGCCTGGCCCGCGCCCGCCGGGGAACCGGCGGATGGAGCGGTTCGCGGCAGCTCCGGTGGGGCCCTGCCGGGACGGGTTGGTGGGTGCCGGGCTCGGCTCGGGCGGCGGCCGTGCCCCGGTTCGGGCGGGCCGGCCCTCCGCTCCGTCTGCCGGGGCGATGGCGGGCTCGGTCGAAGGAGCGTCCCCCTCCTCGCCTCCTTCCCCGGCCCCGGCGGTGGGCGCCGCGGGTCGCTGGGCCCGGGGGGGCGGGCTCCCTGGTGAGGCCGCAGAGGCGCTCCGACAGCCCGGAGCAGGGCCGGGGAGCGGGGGGCGGTTGCCCCGCAGGCGAGGCAGGAGAGCGGGTCGGGCCTTGCCGGCACCTCCGTCCCCCAGCTCCCGGCGAAATCGCCTCCGGGCGCCGGCCGGGGGGTGGGCGGTGGCTGGGCCCGGGCCGCGGGGCTCCTTGTAAGTGGTGACAGAAAGTAGGCTTAAAGGAGTCAGTTCGCAGTCTGTTGGCACTGACCAAATGAATGCTGTGGGGGGGTTTGGGATCCATATGTTTTACATTGGAGAGTGTTAGAGTATTCCAATAAAAATAACTCGGGGGGGCTTGAGAAAATGCCTCACCATGAGGGACTGTGAGAGAGCTCTCAAAGAGCTCAAGGTATGCATTTTATATAAGATGACTGAGAGGCACCTGGATTATAGCATGTAAGAGGGAAAAAAAACCCAACCCAAACCACAGAACCACCTAGATGCTAAAAGGATGTGAATCTAGTAGAGGAAGACTTACAAAAAATCAATATCTGGAAGTGGCTCCCATTTCAGACGGTAAATGAGTGAGGAATGGAACAAACCACCCCTGGGACGTGGCAGGTTTTCATATCATCGTGTTTTTCAAACCAGAGCCAGGTGCCTTCCTGGAAGAGATGCTGCCAAATACGGTTAGCACAGGCCAGAGTAAGGGATCCGATGGCCTGTTGTGGTCCCGATCAGCTTGAATCTGTTCTAAAATACTGTATTATTTTAGGCCCCTGAGACATAGGAAGTTGCTGAATTTCACAGGAATTCCTCAGCAGAGCTGGGAATTGGTCACAGATCTGTAGAGTCCCAGGTTAGTATCGTGGTTCCTTTTTATATGTTTAAGTAACACCTTTTTTTTATTTAGAGCATCTGTCAGGGTCATCAGAACACGTGATCCCAGAAGAAAGGCATGCAGGTAGCAAAGGGCAGTTCAGCCTGCAGGTATCATAGTAAACACTAGTGCAAGGGCAACTGTATTCCTGATGTTATAACCGTGGCAGAATAGCTAAAAGGAAATAATAATTTGGTAAAGGCATCGAATGTCAGATTCCTTATGATTTGTCGGTTGGAACAGTTAAAACCTAAAATTAAGGTAACAGTTTATCAGTATGTCACGGTTGATTCCAAAAGGCCATGCTGCTGAGCAGCAAGCCAGTGAATAATTCTGTGCTTTGTATCCAGTTACGTGATGAGAAATACATTTCTGATACTTGAAGAGCTCCTGGCTATGAAGAGTGGGGAAGAGCAACGGTAATGGTCTGCACTGGCAAACCAGTATAGCTTACTTAGCTCTATGAAGAGACATTTTGGCCTTCTTTTAGGTGATTTATTGCAGTCACGATGCTGTAAGTGAAGAAAAATTTGCAAGGGCAGGATAGCATCAGTTGGTTTAATAGAAGATGTACTTGCAAAACTGAGCAAGCTTTTAGGTAGACCAGCTCTTCTTCAGGCTTGACTTTCATGTCTCTACAGGTTTCAGCAGCAGTGTCCTGGATGTTTTAACCTGCTGCACCTCAAATCTTAGTGTGATGGAAAAAGCGTAGTTGGTACTAAGATAATAGATAGCTTTAGGAAGCCCTAAATGATTGATGGGCAGAAAGGATTCTAGATACTACTTGCTTTTTCAGTTATGTAGGAAGTACTTTGGGCGTATCTGCTTTGCTTATATGGGATACTGAAGGTGTGTCTGTATATATACATGACTGTATTCAGAGATTAATCATGAGATACTCATCCTTGCCTGACAAAGTTGTGGTTAATTCTGAGTGCATTTGGCAGCAGTTCTTTAACAGGAGCGATTCAGTGCTGCAGTCTGTGCTGTAGCTGCTGCTTCCAGAGATTCCTGTTGTTTGTTTGTTTTTAATTACATTAGCTTTTCCTTCTTTACATCTGTATTTATTTTCTTCGTCATTCTGAATAAAGTATAGCCACCCTCTTTACAAGACAGCTTCTTGCATTCCACTTGTCTTCCCCTATAGATTGAAGGTAAACAGGCATTCCTAAAGTAATGGCAGTATAGTTTTTAACCTGTGACAACCGTCTTAGAGACTCTTCTCATGTTGCTTCAGTGGAAGCTTTTATGTGGCACTCCTGCAGTTCTCTGTGTATATGTATCTTTTTTTTTCCCTTTGGTTTAGTCTGTATTTATGTTAGCATAGCAAAAAACGTAGTTAGGTGGCAAAAAAAGAAAGAAAAATATAGCATATGGACAGCATTAAAATATACTAACCTTTATTTGTTACTAGCTGCTGAGATTTTGTGGAAGAAACTAGCGCAAATGGTGGTTTGTCAACTTCTGCTCTTTTTTCCTTGAAGTTAGGCTTGAGAGGTCCTTGCTAACCAGTGGAAACCTCTCTGTAAACTTTTTGGACACTTAAGCATGTGAGAGGAAAAAACCTTATGACTGTCCTGTTTGTACTGGTTATAGAGATACTGGTGTTTGAAGTTCATGTATCTGAACTTAAGTCCTTTAACCAAAAAATGGCATTTTATTGTTTGGATTTCCTGAAAAATTGGTGTGAGTAAGGTAAAAGTTGTAAATATTTTTGGTGTGGTTGGCACTGAAAGTGTGAGACGGTCTCAGGAGCTGGCGAGACTCTTTGGAAGATACTTGGTTTCTTACTCCTAAGCATGAAGTAGGTGCAGCAGCTGCCCTCATTTAGGTGGTTCATGGCTAGTAAAGGGTACCCTGTCTCTTCTCTGTACCTGTTTGCTTAAGTATGTGGAGGGATGAATCCATTTCAGTGCTATGCTTAGTGTGGTGTTATAAAAGAGCACTTGCAATCTCTGAGCTTAAGTTCAGCAGCCTAATAGCTTACCTCCGTAAGTACTTATTAGGGTGTACCTCGTTTTGGTGTTTTTTCCCAGCAGGTAATTTCTAAACTGTGACCCTAAAATATACCTCTATGCTGGAAATAACACTTAATCTTACTTATTTTTTCAGTGTAGGTAGACCTTAATGCAATTTGCTTGAGTGGTTTTTGGCTTTTTTTTAATGTACTCGCATCTGGGCATTTGAAGCTTACTAAAGGCAGCACACATCAACAGAATTCATCAATTTTTAAGCAAGAAAGTATTTAATCCAAAAGATGTTGCTCTGAGAGTCAGCGAACTCTTGTTTTGGCAGAACTGCACACATCCTGCAGCTAGGAATGCTTTGCTGAACATACTGAACTTTGAGTCCCCAGAAGGGCATGCCAGGAAGGAGTTTGGCCAAAGGTATGATGTCAGATGGTAAGCCCCTGATGCCACAGCAGGAGGAGACATTTGGGACTGGGGTGTTTGAGCTTGACTGACAGCCCAGTGTGAACTTCTGAAGAGATATTCTAGTATGCCAGGGTAGAGAGAGACAGACATTCTCACGAGTGTAAGTAGTATTTGGTAGTTAGCCACGGTCTCGCATTTTCATGAGCAGGTTGTCTGTGTTTGTATAAATACAGGGCACACTGGGCTGCTAAGTCTGATTCTGCTTCTTCTGTGACAGGTGACTTTTGATACAACCAGTCATTTTAGTGAAGGAGCCTAAGAAAGAGAAGCCTGGAAGGACTAAAGCTGCAAGAACAGGAGGACGTTCGAAAAAGGGGGGAAAAAAGAGAGAGGGTTGAAAGGTGAGAGTGTATTTTTAGAGAATGTCCCATTTTTTTGAGATTTGTTACGCTATGTCATACCAAGTAAAATCCAGGAAGAGTGGCTAATGTAAAAATCCAGGCTTTGAGGAAACAGGAGTTGGAGAACTTGAAGAAATACTATGCAGTTTTAATTGTGTGTTGCTGTCAGAAAGAAAAGCAGCATGGTCATTCTGTGTGTAAGGCACCAGAGGTGTGGGTTATTAGAAAGGTTGGACTAGAGACATGCTGAGGTCCCTTTCAGATTGGATTGTTCTCTGATTCTGTGGGCCTGGAGTGAAATCGGAGAGCTGTTGCTCTCAAATTGGTCCGAGGCATGATTGCTTAAGATTCTGCATGTGGGCTTTTTGTATTGCTCTATGCTGTAACATCACAAATTAATGTCTTTATCCCCTGAAGCAACATTAATGTGATGTACGTTTCTAGGTGTCTCCCAGTTGACTGGAAGGTCCAAAGCGAGAGATGAACACTTTTCTGCCTTTCCCTCTAGCCCTTTTTACGTGTTATTTTTTCGTAGTTGTTATCTTTAGGACAGTGTTCTTAAATTTTGTATATGAGTAATAGTAGTATATTGAAGTTTTAATTCTGTAGATAATGTGTTTGGATGGCGTCCTAAACTGTCACTAGTAATTAATCATGTTACACACCTTCATATCTTAAAAAACCCCAACACTTAGAATGCAGAGCATAGCAACTCTAATGCTAGGTCTCTGAAAATATTGCTATGTGCTATGCTTCCATTGCTAATACCTTCTTATTCAAATACTTAAAAAGAAAAAAACAAAAAACAAAAAAACAAACAAAAAAACCAAAAAAACCCCAAACTTTTAAACACTTTAAACACTTACTTGATATGTAAAGCAAAAGCTGTGTGCGCAAGCAGAGCAAAACAAGGAATTCATTCACCACTTCCCATCGGCAGGCAGGTGTTCAGCCATCTCCAGGAAAGCAGGGCACAATGGTTACAAATGCCATCACTCTGAACGTGTCATGTGTCGTCGTCCCCCCCCCGCCCCTTCCTCCTTCTTTCTCCAGCTTCTTATTGCTGAGCATGATGTCATATAGTATGGAATATCCCTTTGGTCAGCTGGGGTCAGCTGTCCTAGCTATGTCCCCTCCCAACTTCTTGTGCACCCCCAGCCCTCATTGGTGGGGTGGAGTGAAGAGCAGAAAAGGCCTTGACTGTGTGTAAGCACTGCTCAGCAATAACGAAAACACCTCTGTGTCATTAACACTGTTTTCAGCATGAATCCAAACTAGCCCCGTGCTAGCTACTGTGAAGAAAATTAACTCTACCCCAGCCAAAACCAGCACACAGCTTCAACTTTAATTTTTAGAACAGTGGAAGTAGTCTTGTAATATCTCTTAAATGGGACCCTCATGCTAATCTGTAGGGGAGATGTGTTAACTTAAGAATTAGATCTAAATGATCAGTCTCTAGTTGTGTCCTTGGAGACAAACGATGATGTGGTGTTGCTTATAAAGAAACCCCTAGGATGCAAAGCATTGGAAGACAGAAAGAACTTTCTAAACGTGTGTCAGTTGGATGCGTGTCATCTCTATGCCATGGGGTTTTTTTAAACATGTTATTCTTACCAACAAGATTTCTTGTTAGCCACATGCGGATTCTTGGTGACTGGTTGCTTCTTATCAGCACTTCAAAGAGTTGCATCCAATTCCCCAGGACTCAAAATGTCAAACAAGTGTTATCTAAATTGTCCCATATTGATAATTACCTAGAAAAAGACGTGGTGATGAAAAGAAGTTCAAGAGAGAAAAAAGAAAGCTAAGCTGGAGAGGAGAGAAGAGAGGCAGATAGATGGAGATGAGAAACATCCCCCAAAGCAGCGGAAGGTACCAGCTGAAGAGCAGCAGTGGCCAGAGAATATGCCTGAATGGGAAGAAAGGAAATCCCTGCTAGCTCAGAGAAGAGTGGAGTCTCTCAGACTGCTTACAGTGCTGTTAAACCGTGTGAAAGTAAGACTATTTTAAAACATATTTCAAATTTTGAAGGGTATTTATTAGAGCTGGAATAATTCACTAGACATTTGATGTCTTGTTGCTATTCAGACGAATGCCTTGGGACTGACAGAACACTGAGAAAGCCCGAGGTCTAAGTCTTGTGACAGTCAGCTCCCAGTCTTGCCCTGAGAGCAAAGGTAGCGCGTTTCCACCCAGAAACTTTGCCTTTAATACTTGGCTGAGGCCTTGTCATTACTGAGTAAAAATAGGGCCCAGCATTGCAAACAAGGAGTTTTGGGGCAAGGATGCAAATGATGCTATCTCTGCTTATTTTGGTCTCAGGGCTGCAAGAGACAGAATTAAATTGACACGGATTATGCCAGTTGCATTTCTAATAGCCTCTCTTTTATGGCCAACACTAAGCTATCAGTTTTATTTCAGTCTTGAGAAAGTCAGCAGAGGAGTGATAAAAATCTGTGTGTTTTGCACACAGATTAATATTTGGAGGTTTATTTTAGTGCTTTAGGCTAAAAAAAAAAAAAAGGTCTACATGAAAACGGGTTTTCCTTTCTCGGGGTGCTAATGTGGCTCTGTCTTCACTATTTGCCAAGTGAAAATTTGCTCGCAGCTTTTGACAAATGTATGTTTTCCCCAATCCTTAATGTTAAAGATTTCTAAAGGACTAACTTCCTGAGAGTTGAAGTTGGAGGCCACCCTTCCCATTCTGCATGACTCTTAGGGCCCCATAACATCTGACATTGCCTTATTACTTATGAAGGCGATGTGTTAAATAAACTTCTGTTTTCTTAATTTCACCGCTTGGAAAGGTTTAGATTGGTTGTATTTGGTCTCATTTAAAACAATGTATAAGAAAGCAATTTATTCTAAATTAAATATTCAGTCTACAAAGGTGTACTAATTTTACTGTTGCATATAATACTGGTTGTTGTGATGCTGTGATCAAACAAAGAATAAATATTTTCTTATGCAGTTGTAGTGAGATAGTTGGTTGGAAGGACCACTTTCTTATTTAACTGAGAATGCAGCTTTCTGAGATGATGAAATGCCTGTATTACTAACTTGGGAATAGTGAGATTGTACGGTTGAGCTCTGAACTAAATCAAACTTATTCCTCACCTGCATAATTCTTCTGAGTGTGGGACTGCTTACTTAAGAATTTGCAGTTTAGCACTCTTTACAGGGCTAAATAAATGTACATAATCACTTTCCTGATTTTTTTTTTTTTTTATTTGAAGGATTTTGTGCAGTTGGCAAGTCAAAAAGTGGATCCTTCATTGGGTGTAAGGAAGGATGATTCCTTTTCTGAAACAGCATTAAAAGACATACATCAGGAACTGATTAACTCCCATTATCATACGCACAAAGAGGTGAAACATAAGGAGGAGTTTAAGTGCCTGTTAACCCAAAAAGGCAGCAGCTTATGTAGCGAGGAAGGAGATGTGAGTAGCTTCCATGCATCTACTTGTCATATAGTCAGGACAATTGTAAATGATCCCTGTACAGCCCCGAGTCCTGACGGACTGCCTGGCAGAGAGGCGCGCAACTCCTTTGGCTGTGGATCTTTACTCATTACAGTTACGCAAGACTGCAGGGTCATCGAATCTCTTGATGGAAAGGACTACCCAGCGTTGAAGGTAGTTCACACGCAGACAGTGTCTGGTGAAGATGGCTGCAAAAAGCAAAAAGTTTATGAGACTGATGAATTCATCCATTATTTACTAAACTACTATCAGACACCAGGCTATGCACGTGTTTGCTTAGAGCCAAAACCCACTGTGAACAAGTGCTGGTGGAAGAGAGTGGTGTCTGATGATGATACTGATTTTGACATCAGCTTGAGTAACAAACATGGTCAGTGCTTCAGAGCACTGAGTCCTGTTGAGAACCTCAACAAGAGAAATTGTAGTAGGGATGATAATTGTAGACTGGTGATCACTGTTGGGGAACTTGAGTCAACAGAGAGAGTGTTAGAAAACAAGACCTATGGGGATAGGTTTGCAAAAAAGCTGCAAGTGCGGAGGAATGACTCGCTGACTGTCGATAACTTACCACCTGCGGGACTGAATCATTCTTTGGATTGCACTGCTGTTAGTCATGATAAGGAATTCGAACAAGAAGATGGTAGTGATGAAGGTACCGTACCATACAAGACATGTAGATCTGCTTGCAGATTAAAACATTTGTTGGAAGAGATCAGTGATTCCAAGTACTTTAGAGAGGCATGTAGTGGCTCAATGAAGAGAACAGAAAGAAGGTGTGAAGAAATTTACAGCAATTGCAATAAAGGGTCCTTGCCTACCAGAGCTGGGAAAAGAAAAATATTGGTTTATCTTAAAAATGTAACTCTGGAAGGTCAAGAAAAGGAAAGCAGCAAATGTAGCTTCTGTTCTAATTCTGTCCATGAGGGCTTAGGAAGGCAGTGTGAACATAAGCTTAAAAAGTCATGCAAGAGGTCTAGTAGTAAATTAAGACACGAAGGACAGAAAAGTGAGAGACAATCCAGGGAAGAGGAGAGAAGTGTTCACAAAATGAAGAAAAGGCAAAAAAAGCTTTCTTCTAATCTTTTATCTGATGAATGTGGCTTTTCAGAGACGGACACTTGCATGCAGCTGGAGTCACTCAGAAAGATACAAAGAAAATGTAAGAAAGTGCTCCACAACAAAGTGAAATTCAAGACACTTCACACTGCCATGGCAGCACCAGATGTTACCCCTCATGATGGCTCACCACTTCAGGAGACCCTCCTGAGGACAGGTGAGAAAGAGGGACACCAGAACTAAGGTGACTGAATTTGACAGGTCTTTGGCAGGTGAGGTTAGTTGCCGCAGTTCTTGCAGCGATGAATGGTGAGTGTTTTTAAAAAGAGTTTTTAAAAGTATAAACATGGTGTAAAGAAAGAGTGCGTCTTCTCTACAGTTAAAGGTTTGTTCAGTTTAGCTCAAAAACACTACATGCAGCTGCAATTTAATAGTATTTGTCTACTTAATTGCATAGCAAAGCATCTGTCATGGGCATTAGCAGATAGACGGTCATTCAGTTAATAACAACATGCATGCTAACGACTCAATGTGCTTTAGACAACTGATGTTGTTAGGCAACTCAGTATGTGGTACATCTGGGTGGGAAGTACTGTCTGAAGTTAGTGAATTTATATACAGGTAGTCATCTGATCTCCATACAGGATTGCTATGTTTCTGGCTATTGTTACTCATAGCCCTTTCACATTTACTGTGCTTTCAGTTAGGTGGCGGATACCTTACAGCTACCTCCCCATACATACCCTTTCCCTCCCTGGCCCCCAACAAACTCATTTCAAATAACTTTTTCATATACTTATCTACAGGAGATGAGAGGAAATTAATGTTGAGAAGAGAGATGGATGCAGATGTCAGAGGATGCCCTCTATTTCCTCTTGAGATAATTCAGACAAACCCCTGTTCAGATACTTTCTGTGGAGCAGAGCCCAGAAGAGGATGCTGAACAGCTACTATATAATGGCTCTTAAGTTTTTATGTAGAAGGGGGAGAAGAAAGCCCTTTAACCATTAAAAGTTATATGAAATACTGGGGGTTTTTTTGCTTAGGTAATTCTTTTGGTTAGAATATCTAACTGGTGTAGTGAGCCACAAAACCAGAATCTGTGTTTGCCTTTTGGATAACAGAGGACCAAAACTTTCCCCAGGGCCAGACAAACTTTCATGGACCAGTTGCTAAGAATTTGAAAGGTCACAGATTGAGGTCTCAGAGTGTTATATTCTGATTAAATATACAGAACCATGTAAATATCAAAGGTACAGTATTTAGTAATAATGAATTATTGGAAAAAACCATAGCTATGTAAATCTTAAAGCAAGCATATGAAGTGCTTCCTCAATCAGATAGTTAAAATTATAGGACTGGAAGGTGTGGGGGACATTTATACTCAGTTGTGTGAAGTAATAGATTTCCCAATATGGAAAAAACCCCATCTTCTGTAAAACCCACACTGGAAAAATGCTTGTTTTCTATCTACAATTCTAGAGGTGTTTCTGAAAACTTGCTGGTCTTTGGGAGGATGGATTTCACTGAACTTTTGCTAGATGTAGTGCTTCCAGGAATCTGAATGATTGTCTAAGCAAAGCTCTGAATGTTAGATGGTGAAAGGGCAGTGCTTGTCAGCGTGCTGACAGTCCCCATATATATATATTCAGATTGAAAATCTGTTCACAAGATTTCAAAATGTGCTCTTTTGAAGGCACGTGCAGTGAGATAGCTGTTTAGTATGAGTTTCCTTACAAACAATTTCCAGAGGAATTGTTAAATGTTGTCAGATTTGTGCTGCATGTGGGTAAAAATGTGAAAACGCAGTCTAGGAGCTTGAGTTATATCCATATTTATTCAGCTGCCTGTATTTAGAAGACAGCCACAATTGCTTTTGGACAAAGTCCCTTAGCAAGATATAGAGGACCAGTTCCAAGTTCAATACACTGATTATTTCAGCTTTCATTTTAGTATGCTTTATTTATTACATGTCAATATACTAAGTTAATGTGATGATGTTGCCTTCATTACATAAAATCTTACCCATGTTTGTAACTTCTGCTCTAATAAATAGTAATAAAAAAGTAGTAATTATAATTGTTCATGGTAGATAGGTTTTCCTTCAGTGTTCAATACTGGCGATTCCTACAGGCTTCTAAGCCAGGTTTTATCAATCTTCTCTGTTCACATGTTCGGATGTTGAGTGCCTTTTCAGGGTCATGAATGACAAATGGTTGCTACTCAAAGTACTGTTAATGTATTACTTTTATCTAAAAAGATCTTATTTTCTTGACATAAATATTTTCTGACTATTTTGGAGAACATTTATGCCCCCATAAGTCTCCTTTTTAGTATTTTATAGAGTTATAATGAAGATCAACTATTGTATTTGTTGACCATGTAAAATGTTTCAGTTGCACTGATACGACATACCAAGAGTGTTTTTTTTTTTCTCTACGCAGTATTTGTGGATTAAAAAATGACAAAACTTCCCCCTCTTGTCAATCTATAGACAGTTCTGTGTCCGTAAGTACCCATTTCCCATGAGACAGGCCTTTCAATTACAGGTGAGGAAGTATTTCTTTTTGTTAATCTGGGGGAGCAGGAACTAAAGATTTCCTTTGGTGTATGTTTCCAGTGTTTTATCAACATGTTGTCACAATATTTAATAACAAATAAATACACCAGTTCTGTAATTGCTTCTTGCGTTCACCGATATTGATTGAAACTGATAAAGCAAAACCTCTGTCTCCAAGTCCTCATTCTGTCTAAAACATTGTTAGTGAATAAAATATGCGTGCACTTTAAAATGTGAGACACCATTGTAATCTTCAGACTGAAACACAACTTTTGTGTTTCCTATTTGTTTACAGGTGGCAGTATTTAGAGCCTGTTTTTGGGGGTTGTAATATTAATTCCTTACTTTTCCTATCAACGCACTTAATTTGAGCCGCATCCTTTCATACACTGGACTGTTTGGTATAGTTTTGTTTATTATCCTGAAGGCTATTCTTTAAAGATATATGTTAACAGTTTGCTTTGTAGATTAAATTTCAGTAGTTACAGGAATAAATGTCACATCTCAAGTATGAAAGTTACAGAATTCTTAGACAATCAGAACATTAATTAGGTGAACAGATGCATTAAAAGTGGCATTTATATAGTTCAGCAATGGAAATGTGTAGCATTGCTGGCATAATTTCACACCTTTCAGTTTGAGCCTGGCGTGTGCTGTTGTACTCAACTGGCAGTTCAAGAAGTTGGTTTTTTTATGGAAACACTGTTTACTCTGACATGTATGAAGTAGGGCCCTGAGACTGCAGATTTGCAATCAGATCTGACTTTCTGTACAAAACTAATGTAAATGCCTCCTAACAGAGCTAGTGAGAACAGAAGTCTTCTCAAGGGAGCTTTCTGAACTAAGCTTGTTATCAGGAATACGTGGCCAGTTGGTTGTACCTCATGCTGAATGATGAAGTCAAAATCCTACAGGCTATTTTTAAAGCAGAAACACACAATGCCCGTTATTATATCAGTCCATCTGCTTGAAATACAAGAATACAGCAATTATGATATAAAGCCCTTTCTTTTTAATCCAGAGATTCCAGGCAATGCATAGAAATGCCTCACCTTTTGTAAAAGCCCTTACGTAACTCTTGACATAAGCATTCATTACTGAACTTTTATTTGTTTCACTGAACCAGCATGAAGAAAAAGCTAATAAAGATGATTAAGAGCAGGCAGAGTCCGGACAAAAGAACATCTGAATTGTACAAAGCAGCTGACAGCATGCCAGAACTGGTTGGAAGAGAGATGCTAGTTGGGTGTTTTGATTTGTCCTAGAGCTCCTCACGTATGCCTTTGTGACACACACAAGTAACGGGTGTTTGGACACTTCAGACGGGGGAGATTGCTGACAGTCTCTGCTCTGTTAGTCATTGTGTCCTACTTGGTTAATGTACAATCTGTTAAGCTACCTGGTGTGGTTCTTTTTGCTTAGTCACTGCAGCCAGTCACTGTTGGAGGAAGGGGTCAGGTTGCAATGAACAGAGTAAAAAAGCTAAAACTCATCCATTTTCTCCAGCACTTTAGAAGAAAATAAAACCCATGTCTGCTGCTTCATGAAACCACTGCTTTTGTGACTCACTTCTTCCCTTTTCACATTAAATTCTCTTTGTTTTCTCTGAAAAAGTACTTACCAAAGTGTAATACTTCCTTCCCAAGAGGCACAGCTGCTTAACATTAAGCTTTGCTGTGTGTTACTGCCAGTTTTCTGGGTAGTTTTTATTTGTTGTTGTAACCTATAGATTAATACTTAAAATAGCATTAGTTCCTCAGGATACGTTATGGACTAACTTAAGAGTCGGATGGTTGGGTCCACTGAAGGGGAGATTACAGCCTCACCTATGTAACTACGTGACAGCCTTCCAAAGCTCCAGCTTTTGCTCAGCGTTTGCAATTACTCGGGCCTTTTTATGCCTACCTCTGTTTTTGCAACAGCAAGGCATGTTATACAACATGAACATGTTCTATATTTAATATTCTGTTAAAGTTATACTACAGAACCGTATTTACAGGCATTCAGCTAGAATATATACTCAATCTATGCACTGGATAATGTAAGGCATTGGAGAAAGACAATCTAAAACTTGAAACATTGGGGGAGGATTAAGTATCAGTTGCAGTAAATAAAAACAAACATCACCATTATGCAAGAGTATTTTATTTTCTGCCTTAAACAAATAAAAAAGCACATTTCTGATTTGAGGTAAACCATTAGTAGTAGTTTGCAAAGAGTATAAATGTCTCTAAAAATAAAATAGCAACACAAAGGTCATGACAAGATTTACATGTGTCTCTAGACCTTCATTAGGTAGTTCATACAGTACCACTTCATGTAAGGAAACAACCGCACTCTTCATTTGAAGGCCCAGTGTAACCAAAAGAAAACACCATGACAGTGTTAGGACTGAGGCAAAGTCATTTGTTCTCACCACAGATGGTCTCGGGCACTTTAACATGTCGTGTCAACTTGTTTATGAAAGCCGCTGTTGTGCAATGCACTCTTCCTTCCCGTCAGTTTTGCCTAGTTTACACCTTCCCACGCAGGACTCGGATCATCATTTTGGTTGTGTTGCCAAATTGAAACAACTTGGCTGAAGAGCCAGACCAGCGAAACTAAATACAGGGAACTCTACCAGACAGGCACCCAAGCAGAATCACCTGGACCAGAAACAAGTTTATGAGTGATCAGCAAATCATTAGTTAGCTCCTTGGAATTTCTGAGAAAGTTTTGCAGAAGTATTTTGGATGATGAAGGAGCACATTTACATTTTTCCTTGGTCAAATCCATTTATGCAGCCCCCTCTGGTAGGAGACTAGGTTACATAGTTGGAACAAACCTAGTAATTAAGCATAGATGGGAGCTAAGAGCAAATAAGTAAAGAGCAATTCAAAGGTCAGGTCCCCGAGGTATAGCATTGCTGGTTATGCATGAGATTGTGCCGTTTCTTTTAATGGCAATGTTCCAAAGCAACAAAGGCCTCAACACAGAAACGGCTTACACCATGTTATTTTATTTTATTTTGTACAGGAAACCCGTGTAAGTTACATTGACCAGTAACATTCTTCTGCTAGTTCAAGCTGCATGTACAAGAGCATTTGTTAATCATGCCATACCAGCAAGTCTTTTTTAGGCCTAAGAATCAATAGCAGCTGATCTTCCCCATTTAGTATCATTTCATTAAAAAAAAGTTTTACTAAGAGGAAAAGTGAACGAATAGCAGTCCTGTTGAGTCACACTTCATGGTGTACCTGGTTTTTAGGGATGCCTAGTTACACTCGGTATCTAAACCTTTGTGACACTTCAGATGTGCTTTAAAAGTAAACAAAGAATATTAATCCATGCATAATTATGCATGACTGAATACATCAAGTATTCATCAGTCCTTATTAATTTTGTAAGTATCTAAAAGTGATTTAACCCCTCAAAAAATTCTTATCTTTTCTTAAAGCAGTTAGTATTTCATCTGTAAGCTGCTATGTAACTCCTTAAAAGCCAAATTATCTTACATTATATTGGATTACATTGCACCACAAATTAGTATGATGCTTCATGGACAAATAAAATATAGTCCCTTTTCTAAAGGAATTACAACCCAAGGCCCAGATCCTGCAGAAGCTAACACAAAACAAGCTTTAGTGGAATTTGTGTTGCATATGCAAAGTTACTCTTGTGCTTGTGTCCCCAGTGCTAGGTTGTTAATGAAAAACTGGATTTCAACCTACTCTGCACTAAATGGTGATCGAAGAAAAACAGTAATAGCCCTTTATTGCCAAAGTTACTTTACCACAGACATTTTTCATGCATACTTCAGATTATGCAGGTTTAAAGGAAGACAGATCTTAGACCTTTCGTGGTTCACCACTGAATTTGAAAAGGAAACCTTTGAAAAGAAACAATTCACTGTAACTCTGGACCTTTTATAAGCATTGCTGCTGTTGCAACTTGTAAAACAAGTGGAATGTTACAAATGATCCTTTACGATTCAAAAATACACTGTTCCTCACTGCACTCTCTAGTCTTTCTTTGCATCCTGGGCATCTTTTTCTTCTTCATCAGAGTACACAGTGGGTTCCTCCCCTTCCTTCAGCAGCTTACCAACATGGTGATACTTAACTGGGAAAAAGAAAAGAATCCAAGTCATTATTCTGCCCTGAAGATGTACCTTTTTTAACTCCTGTGTCCGTTTCCTGAATTAACAAGGTGTCTATATTACAATAAAACAGCTCTCAGCAACATGTTCCAAACACTGGTGGGAAAGAGAAAAGCTGAAATCAACTTCCTGAACTACTATTAATGTTGTAGTAAGTGTAAGAAACATGCAAAATGAATGTAATTATAGTTCTCCTTCTATTGCCTAAGCCAAGAGATGAATGAATGTAAAGACACACATAAACTGAGGGACTCATCCAGCTAAAGAAACAGAAATCCTGGATTAGATTATTGCTCTTGCCAATGTCAAAGCTAGTTTTTCAATCAATGGATTGTTAGAATATTTATGTTATATATTATACAGGCACACACATACATATGTGCACACATGTACGCAACATTCAAGGGTTTTTATTTCTTGTAATATATGCTGAAAATACCCAATAGGACAGAAGAGATCCTTTCTCCCAAAGATAAAGACGGATCTGTTATCCGATTATGCAGCTAAGCCTCTGCCTTATTTTATATCTCTTTTTGAACATGTAAAAATGCAAAGATCATATACATGTAAGAACTGAGAGCTTCAACTGTTTAAACAAACAAACTTCAACAAAGCAGAATACACTTCTAACTACAGGTATTCTGCACTAGCACTGTTGTTACAATAAATAAGAATTTGAAGCAACTAATTGCCAAATTTACTAGAAACATAGTAATAAAAAGAGCACAGTTCACTGTCCTAATGCCTGACTCTTGAAAAGGTAGACTTAAACAACAGTTTAGGTCAGATATTTGGTAGCATAGTTCTGGTTTCTGCGACATACTCGTTAGCATCATAAAACAGCCATTCAGTGTGGCATGATTAACAGTCTTGATTAAGACAGGAAGAGCGCCAGTATAGTAGGGGCACATCAGGTCAGGACTGAGATGTTCTAATGACATTATGTGGAGGAAAGCTCCATTCTAGCTAGTGTTAGTAAACCTTTAATACCAAACACTAGATTTAAAAACAAGGGGAAGACCTCCAAGGGGAAAAGGCCTAGTTTAAACAGTCTTCAAAACTCAAGAAACACAAGCAGCAATAATTCAAACGTTACTGAATGGGACATAAGCTTCATTTTTCAGAGCATTAAAATCTAATCGCCTCTATAGATGGAGTCTTAATGTATCAAAAACATGCTGTTAAATTCCAATTCCTGTCAGCTTTTTGGGTGGTCTTACAGATCTTATCCTATGATATCCTCTTTCAGTTCTGTAAGGAGCAGGGGGCGAGAGAACGCAGAAGGAAAACCTGACATTTCTCTTAATTCTTTTGAGTAATTCTAGTAATACTTAGTAGACTAAGGTATTAACTCAAGTTCCCAGACTGATGCTTCCAGCTGGTAAGAGCCTTTTAACCATTGCTTCCCTTATTACACACTAGTTAGCTACTTCTTTGTAAATAGGTTTAAAATTGCTTACAAGTGAATTGTGACTCCCAGTCCCTCAAGGTCTCTTGCTGTGTAGCGTTGAGATCAGAGAGGTCATCATAGTCATCCCTCAGAGCCTCCTTATCCAGGCAGAAAGTGGCAAGACCTCGGGATGCATCTCTTCCAGCAAAAATCCCATACGGGCCCTCTTTAAAATAAAAACATAAGCAGCATTATTACAGAGGTAATGGATGCTGTATTATCTTCATGGATCACAGTCCCCAGACGGAAACAGAGTTCCTACCCTGACCTGTGGGTCAGAGGTGCGTCAAACTTCTAAAGTATTTTTAAGTTTTATTCTACTTGATAACAAAGGAAAAAAGAGGAAGAGGGGAAGAAACAAAACCATGGGAAGAGATAATGAGTTTGCTGAAACATCAGGACAAATGAACCACGTGAAGGTGCATGGAACACACAAACAGGGTAAGAGTAAGTGTACAAACTGGGAAGCGCATCTTCAGAAACAGAAGGATTTACAAGTCTGAGGTGAAATGGAAGTTTTCTGAGATGCTTCTTACGTAAAAAGCTGAAAGGATGACTTGACAGAAAATGTGGTGGAGATACTAGAAATTACCAACTTGGAAGAAACATCTATTAAAACTTTCAAAATGCAAGATGAACTCAAATGATCAAAACATGCAACTCACAGTAGATCAGAGATATCTTATCAAGACAGACTCTTGCTGAACTTCATTAATGATTAACTGACTTGCATGACAAGCCAAAAATGAAGATATCACATGTTGCAACTAGACATTGAAAGTTCTTCAGGGAGATTAAAGAAGTTCGATGTGAACTCTGGTTACTGCAGAGAGCATGCCATCTTCCACACCTCCCAGAGTGAGCTTTTTTCTAAATTCATCAAAAGAATCTTACTTTTCCCTAAGTAGCCAGACACTTTGATGAGCCATTCAGCAATTACCAAATTAGACGCAACGGACAATTTTTACTGTTGTCAAGGAAGGTAGCATCCAAAGCATGGTCCTTAAGTCAAGTGGGTTTCAGTTGCACAAATACAAAACTGCGCATCTAACTCAGCTGTATGTATCATCTTGACTGCTGCAGAATGCAAAGTTACAGTCCAGCATCATTCAGCGACAGTCTCCAGTCTGCGTTTGGACCAAAAGTAATAACCTCATCATGCTTCCAAACACATCCCCTGCGGTATTCTCCTTGTTTCTGAGTAGCACAGGCAGCTCACTACTGCAGCTACCAGCTGTCTGGACGGCTCAAGAGAGGTTATGCCAGACAGATCCTGGTACAAATTAGCAAGTCTCAGTGAGGCTTTTTAACAGGAGGCCTTTGTTAAAAATAAAAACCCACGCCCTAGTGGAGGTGATAAAACTCTTACACCTGGGTGCACCAACTCCCATCCACCTCATCACTAGCTGCTCTATAAGCCTCTGCACAGTTTGTTCAATCTTTGCACGGTTGAACTGCCTACACTCCTAACAGGAAGCTCGTTTAATCTGAATTTCTAAGTCTTTAGCATAAATATTATGCAGTAGAGTGATGTCCACTGAGAGTTGGGAATGGAATGTAAACACTGGGAGAACACTTCGTTTCTGGCATCAGGCAAAGGCACCTGAGGCCAGTGAAGCCACCCAAGCCAAGCGCGGCACAAGCCCTTACGGTACTTGCGGTACGTGTAACCTGCCCGGGGAAAATAAAGAGAATAATGAAGCAACGTAAGCTGGCAAAGCCGGAGTTTTTACAACATCAAGGCCCGACTCTGGAGCCCGGGCAGCCGCAGTAACCCTGCCCTCTGCCTCACCCGGGCAGGCAGAACTCACGGACCGAGCTGCTGTGCCCTTTCCCGGTTCCAGGGAAGCCGAATCCTTTCCAAACCTCTGGACCGTGAGCGGGGCCGAGAGGACGCGGGCAGCTTTCGCCGAGCGCTCACCCCGCAGGCCAGGAGGCGGGTTAGGCGTTAACGGGGAGCACCGCTGGCCCCCGCGCCGCAGGGAACGAACCCCCCCCCTCCAGCACCGACCCTCCCCGGCCAAGCCGACGAGGTCCCCGTGATCCCTCCGGCCACAGAGGCGGGGGTTGCCGGGCTGGGCCCGTCCCGCCGCCTCCGGGTCGCCGCGCCGCCGGTCCCCGCCCGCCCCGGCCCTCACCGGGCCCGTAGAACTTCCTGGCGCGGGTCACGTCGAAGACTTTGCCGTTGATGGCCATGAGGATGCGGGGGTCGCGCACCCCGTCGTAGGGCCGCAGCTGCGCCAGCGTGAAGTCGCGGCGCTTCATCTTGGGCAGCGGCGGCGGATCCGCCTCGCCCGCCGGCGCCGCGGGCCGCTCGCCCCGCAGGATCTGGTAGAGCAGGAAGAGGCAGAGGCCCAGCAGGCTCAGGTTGAGCGGGGAGCCCAAGATCTCCAGCAGCAGGCCGCCCCCCTCGGCCGCCGCCGCCTCCTCGCCGGCCGCCGCCACCTCCTCGCGGGCCATCGGGCTCAGCTGCGCTCCGGCACGGCGGGCTCTGAGGCGCGGGCCGGCGGCGGCGGCGGGGAGGAGGAGGAGCCGCCGGCCCGGGGGCGGCCCGGCCGTGAGGGGAGGAAGGGAGGGGCCGAGGGCGGGAGGAAGCTGAGACGCGGGCGCGGCTGCCGCCCTCAGGCTCAGGCTAGGGCTCGGCGCCGGCCGGCTCTTAACCCACCTGCGACAGTAGGTGGTGGTGTGAGCCCGGCGATGGCGAGGGCTGCCCGGAGAGCCCGCGGCCCGACGAGGGGCGCCGCGCAGATGAGGCGAGGGCGGCTCCGCGGAGGTCGGCACTGTCCGCCATTCCCCGCTGAGGCGGCAGCAGGTCAGGTCAGGCGGCGGCGGCTTTGTAGCACACGGTTTCATAGAAATTTGGGCAAAAATAACCTTGGAGTTGCGTTAGACCCGCGTCAAAGCTGCCCCGCTGGCCTGTGGGAGCCAGCCGGTCCCTTCCCTGCGCTCCTTCCTCCTGTTCTAGGGCGCATCTGTGCTTTCCTGAAGGGGCAGTATCTTTTTGGAGTGCTTACTAGCGATCGTGCCTAACTCAAAAGTAGGAGAAAAAGGAGGAAATTACCAGACTTGTAGGTTTTTCCACTTCAGGTGGTAGCTCCTGGCCCCCAAAACCCACAGAAGCAGCAACCGCAAGGTACTACTGTAACATGAAAAAGAAAAGTGTCCGGTCATGGACTTCTTCATTCAGGCTTCTTTTCAATGGAAGTTTTGGTGAAGTAGAACTAAAGATGAAGGCGGTAGTAACGATGTATCTACTCCATATGGTGTCCACATGGAACAGCTGGAGCCCTGAGTACAGCTAAGTCCTACTGGTGTCACCTGGGCCTTGGTATCAGGTGTGAGGAAGCAGAAGTGACGTTTCGGGTCTGAGTAGTTGTCTCTGCAAATTGTGTCCTCACCATCCTTCAAAAAGAACACAAACTAATGCCCAGGCAGAATGTCATCGTTCCCTCTGCACAAGCGAGTAATATCACTCGGTGCACGTGGAGAAGGAATGCAGTGTACCAGCCTTGATCTTGCGTTGTAGCTTGGGAGGTGGATGAAGGCCACTTTTACTGAACGTATCGTTGGGACATTTAGTTAAACAACATCGAAAACAGTGCATTTTGTTTACTTTATAATTCTCAGTGTAAGGAAAATTTTAACTCTCTGGGCCACTGGGCCACTCTTAATGATAAGAGTTTTGCCTTTTGGGATACGCTCAGGACCTCTTAGTACTAAGGTGTTTAAACATGTTGGCTCTTGCAAGGTAGGGTGTTTGGTTCCACCTGCTGTCTGATTTGGGAAACTCCTTGTTTTATCGATCAGCATTTGCACCTTGATCTGTCCTTTCATGGTGTACACTGACTTTAGGTTCTACCTGCTATGTAACTTGAAAAACTCATTGTTTCATTGATCTGATGGCTGAGATTTGTGTTCGGTAATAAAGTAGGTCTGGGTTTGAATCCCATTTAGGATACTAGATAAATCTCTGAAACTTTAGAATTATTCAAACTAGAAGCTGTATTACCTAGATGACAGTTAATTCTGCTCCGTGTAGACATGACACTATTACACTCCATTGTGTTGATTTTACAAGTTAGAGGAACAGATGTAGAAAAAACAGAAATTTGGAGGGAGATTTTTCTTTCAATTTTTACAATACATTTTGTTCAAAAGAGAGGAAAAACCACAGACTCCAGAACAACCCTAACCCTGAATTTGACCGTGAACCAGATACTGAAGGGAGGGAAGAAGCAGCTCTGTTTATGCCTAGTATCCTAGAGAAACCATCCAAGAACAGTTCATTCTTAGATAAAGAAGGGCCAAGAAACATTGCCAGGATTGATAGAATCTCAAGTTATCTGCCACACAAGCACTGGTACTGCGGGTTACAGTTGCCGAACGTCAAGCTGTTTTTTTACCTTGCAGCATACAAGAAAAAAACATATGCCTCAGAATGCATCTTACTCAAGAAAAAAATAAGAACAGATATTTAGAAATAAATAGGCATAAATAAAATTAAGATACATTAGTCAGAATTGTCTAAATTCATGAATCCTTGTTCTCACTAGCAAGCTTGGCAATTCCTTTAAATGGAACTGAGGTTCTAGTCAGAACAGAGTTGGCCCCAGCTCCAGTTAAATACCACAGGCATTAGCTATGCTCCCACACAGGTTTTCCTCTCCATTCTATAGACAACAATAGTTTCCGCCTTGAAACCATTCTATTAACAACATCTAGGAGATGGGTTGATAAAGCCGTTCTAATATAATGCTCTCTTATTAATTGAAGAAAACATTGGAACTCAGATAATTTTCATATCCTTGCAAATCAGAGTAGTTCAAACAGTTTTAAAATATTCCTACTTGTTTTTTTGATAATGAGCATATATCTGTTAAAGATGAAGCAAAATTACCTCTACTACACCCCAGCATTCTTCTTACTGCTCTATTTCCACTTTGAAACTTGTCTGGTAGATTTAATGAATCTTTTAGAGCATATTTAATGCTTCTGAACAAAGCGTGCTTTGCCTAGGTTCCCCATGATATGCTTTACCTTGGCCGAGTAGATGGAGACCATTGTTACCAAGCTGGTTTTGGTCCTCACATTCTCTCGTTGTTCCTTTGGAAGCCCTCCACAGGAATTCTTTTCTCTAACTTACCTGACTGATAATTTTAGTTCAAACTATGACTGCAAGAAAGCTTTCAGAAGTTTGCAAATGCCTAATTTGCATTACTTATGAGCAGATTCCCAGAGCTGCTGGTCACCTGGAACTCCTGCTGGCTTTCATTCAACCTGCAAGGACCCAGGGGTTCTGAAGTAGAGATGAGGTATCTTAGTCTTTGAGCTTACTGAGAACTGGTGGCGAATAAAACCACTGGCAAGTTAGATCTTCGCTGTCCAGCCTACAGTCTGATTTGTAACTCCCACCTGATAATTTGAGAGACTTCAGTAAAGTACCATCGGACTGCACTACAAACAGCTTGTAACATCAAGTAGCAGCTGTAGAGAGAAGTTTTTGCCTTGTGGTCCAATGGCCTCTTGGAATCTGTAGACTTCTCAGGAAACTAAGTAAAGAAACTAAAAAGCAAGTACCTTACAGGGACGCAAGGAATTCAAGCCCTTTAGGGAGAGATAACATATTATATGAGACCATCCAATAAATTTACATAGGCAAGCTCCATCATACCTGCCAGTTTATCACAGCTGGTGTAATATGGGTATTAATTGTCTCTCCCTTCCCCCTCCGGTAATAATTTAACTTACTAACAAGGAAAAAGAAAGGAATGATGAGGATCTGTAATCTCACTCTTCTTTTACTGACTAGTGCCTACCTATGCCAAGAAAACAGAACCCCTCCCTAAACTGCAGAGGTCCAGTAGGTCAAATGTACTCCTAATGCTGGCAGTAGGTGTTTATATTAAGCTGTTGTTAGAGTGGGTCTGTTCCAGGTGCAGAGCAGGCACCTGGCCTAGGAATGCCCTGGATTATATCTAGTCCTCAGATAAAAAGCATAGACCATATTTCTGCTGGACTTCCTTTTTTTTAGTTTTTATTTCCATCTCTGTCACATTTCTGTTTATTTTTCAGTTGCATCTTCTGACTTTCTAGCTGTGTTCTTCATCCAGCTAAGTGCTAGAAGAAATAACTTTGCAATGTGAAGATGACACTATGCTGAAGGCTATCAAGATCTTGTCATTCCTGGAGATGTATGTGTAAGCATCTGCAGCATAAAGCAGCTCCAGATGGGAATTTTTACCAAGTTTTAGAAAATGTGTCAGAGAGGGGGGTTGGAAAGGCAGAGGCTGCTCATGCTGGAGAATTGCTTTCCTCGGAAACATACTGATGTGAGCTTGCAACTAAAATCTCCCTGCTCCACCCCAGCCTCAACTTCCCCCTTGTTCGCTTGTCTTTTAGGCTGCCAGGACTATTGGGGTTTTGGATTCAGTCATGCCAAACAGGACTGACCGTCACCGTGACAAGAAAGCTTCCTTGGTCAGTATGTACAGCAACTATGCTAGGAAGTTTTGGAGATGTCTTGTCTTTTAACTATAGACGAAAAAATCTGGGTGTGAATTCTCAGTATGGGCTCCTTTTCTGGAAGGCAGCAGATGTCAAAAACAATCTGGACAAGCTGTAGATACTTCTGGAAGAGGCAAGGAAAAAAGAAAACATAAGTCTGCCTGTGATTCTTGCAACGTAACAGTCTCAGTATCCCTGGAAAGCACACTGATTGACACTGAAAGAGTAAATAAAATCCCTGACTTCCTGACAATAACTCCTTGGATTTGCTTGTAGGTCTGATGAGCCAGGAGGGTTTTATGTACCAAAAATAACTGGATGACATGAAGGAAACTTGGTGCATTCACAAATTGAGTCAAATCAGTAGCACTGTTAGAGGGAGTAGGAAATGTTATCTCTGCTCCGTTAGTGCCGGACAGGGAAATGGTATCCATTGCATGTACATGTGTTCTTCACAAGGACCAAGTTTTACTTACACTGGAGACATTCACTTTGCATTTTGGAGTGCATGAGCCATCTTCACTCGTGTCTCTATATCCCTGAAGAAGGGCCTGTTATTTCTCTGCTGCTATGAGGGAGTGCTAGTTCTGCTACTGAGCAGATCAGTCTGGATGTGAATTGAGAACCGACTTCAACATTAATAGGTTTAAAGGTTGGAAGACAGGAGGGGTATCAATAAACTAGGGTGGTGGAGTTTTCTAGGTGTTACCTTGCAACGTTGTAGTTGCAGAAATGCAACAAGATGGGCATGGATTCTCATCTCATTTTGAGTTTATTGAGCTGAAATCTGCTTCTAACACCCCTAGCTGATTACAGAGTCCTTTTGATGCCTTTCTTTGGTCTGCTTTACTTAGGTGGTCAAATCCAAAGCAGCACAGACAAGATGGGGGTGAGCGAGTAAAAAGAAGAAAGCAGCAGCAGGCAGGCAGACGTGTGGAAGGACCATCTCTTGCTTTTTTCCCCAAAATCACCTAGGTGTCTCATTCCATTAGAAACACTTCCAGGCGCACGCCGAGTTTCTGCCTGTTCGGACCAGTGCCCAGGAAGCCTCGGCGATAGCGCTGGGTGCCGCTGGGCGGCGGCGGCGGGTGCGGAGCGGCGCGGGGCGCTCGGGCGGCGGCCGGTGAGTGGCGGCGGCGGCGGGGGACGGGGAGGGCAGGCGGTAACCGGGAGGGCGCGCACGGCCCCAGCCCGGGCGGCTCCGTACCCGCTGCCCCGGCAGGGAGAGGACTGCTGCCCGCTGCTCCCGCCTTCCCTGCCCCTCGGGGCCGTGCCGGTGAGAAGCTCCCCGGGTCGGGCTTTGCACACGCGGAACCCTCCGTGCTTGGCAGTAATGGGATAACGCTAACGAACGGGTGTTTTGTGGCGTACGCGAGCGGCGTGAGCTTTCTGTGATGCACTCTTTGTTCAGATGCTTTATTCACCGACTGCTGGCTAACGTCTCCTTACTCCTGCGAATGTAGGGTTTGTTCGGTTAAATTGGCATCCTCATCCTTAACTTACAGACTTGCAGGCTTTCAGTGTCAGATCTCTACATTTTACACCCTAAAACAATTTTTTAACCTATGTTAGCTAGCTGGAATAGTCACGGTTATTAATACAAGCTGGACTTCATTTTGCCTTTTGCATTGTTAGTGGAATTGCTGGGCTGTCCCCCAGATGTGAAGTCTTAACACTGGTGTTGGGGACTGGGAGAATCTGTGTGATCTCAGAGTAAGTGTAGAGTGGTGATACGAGAGAAGTAGTAGCGTCTTGTAAAGGGAGGAGATCAGATCCATAACCTGTAGTAGAAGGAAAAGACACCCACTATGTCATTTCTTTCATGATTATGTTGCTGATACACTCCATAGTTTAAGAGCTTGATCTTACAAACAACTGTATGCAGAAGTAAAGCCTTAATCACGTCACGACTTTGATGAATTTCCTATGATAACTAACCTTGTGCAAGTGGCTCATGTAAGGGCAAGTGCTTTCCTCAAGGTAACAAGCAGCAGGCAGGGCATGAGCACAGAGTATCCAAGAACCCCAGCGAACCACGTCCAGTCTTTTCCATAGTCTAGTCCAACTCCTTCCTTGGAAATGTCATTCAAAATGTCCCTTTCCCCTTTCAGCCATTGTGCTGTGTCCTTGCACCACATCCTGTGGAGATCTCTGTGTGAGTGAATTCCTCTCCCTAGACCCATGCAATCATCAGAGCTTGTCTGATGCAGATTTGGATGGGGCTTTATTAATTTCAGACCTGGTGTAGCAGATTGGAGAACTGGAAAGAGGTAGCCTAGTATGCATATTCTGAACTGTTTGGGATTACACTCACTGTAGATCTTCTACACTTTGTGTTGTCCTTCTGGTATTTGGTGGAAACTGAAGGAGGTTATAGGTAACTTGAAGTATACTGTTAGGAACCTTTAAAACAGAAAGGCAAGTTTGGTGGCATTATCTTTTATTAACAGCTTTGTCAACATGAGTTTTCTATTTCTTTTTCTTTCATACAATATAGTAGATGATATTTAGGACTCCAGTACCTTTGCAGATACATTATAAGATGACAAATGCAAAACTATATTTGTTTTGCTGTTATAAAACAAATACAATTAAAAATTAATCCAGTGATTTCATGGGCATGGAATCACTTTTTGCACTGTTTGGTTGATTGGTTGGTTATAGTTTGGACTTCTAGCTGTATAAGCAATATATAGCTATATATACAGATCAGTACATTGTTTGTGCTCCAGGCCAATTCGTGAACATTATTGCACCTGAAAAGTTTCATTGATTTAGTGCAATGGCTCATCTGTTTCTAAAGAGTGTCAGTAGATGACTTATCACAAGATCAACACAGTTACACTTCTCCAGACTGAGCTGCTACATAGTCATAAAAAAATGCAGCCCTATTGCACAGCTGGGGTGTGAGGTTTGCAAGGATTCCAGAACTATTCAGCCCAACAGAGAATTTGGGCCCATATCTGTAAAATTCAAAGTTGGCTCGTTTCTTACTCACTATAGTATAAGAAAGTGCAAAGCACTTCTTCTTACCTTGGACTTTATGACTGACTCAAGTTTAGTATATCTATAGATTTATGCAATTATGTATGTTTATAAATGCTTTTTCTACTATGCAAAACCAAGTTACTTGGATGTTATATGAACCAAAAGTAAACTCCTCTGGTTTTTTAGATCATTGTGGGTTGGAAGACTTTTCCACTTAAGCTGTTTGCTTGTGTTTCCGTCAAAGATTTGATGGAAGTTTTCTGAAAATGAAATGCCCTAGATTCCTGTGACCACAAAGATGGAGATATGCCTGGTGCAGATTTGATGACTTGAAACTCTGTCCTTTGGAACTCTCAGTACAGGTTTTTGGCTGTATTCAGTACAGGCTTAACCTGCAAAAGTTAAGTTTTACAACTTAAGAAGTTTTACATTGGCTTCTGTTTCAAAGTTAGTGTTTGTCTCCACTTGAAATGTGTCTTAATTTACCAGTCAGAGAATTTGTTGCAGACAAATGCACAGCTATGTTTTCTTTTACCAGAAGACGTATGACAGTCAAGGAAGAAATGAGGAATTGTACTTGGTCCAAAGACCTGCTTAATACAGGCCCATTTTTTTTAGATTCTAGTAAATTTATTTAGAGTCCAATGGTTACTTAGAATATTTCACAAGAAAGCAATAGCTGCAAGTGCAAATACTGGGATCATGCATAAGCATTGAGAGAAAGGCTAAGATGTTACTCAGTTTTGAACAGCTGTGAAAGTGGGCGCTCTGAACAATACTTCGTGCACGTGGGAGACAGTCTAGTATGTTTAATACCAACAAACACATCTTTAATCGTTACTGCTTAATCTCTGCTAAAATCCACTACAACTGTGACCAGAATGCTTACTGTATCTGATATTATTGAAGTGTGTTAGAGATTCATTCATATTTATTTATATGAACTCCGTCTATATAAACGAAAAGAAAGTACACATTGGTTTAGCAAACTGGAGAGTTGATTTTATTTTTTTTTTTTTTCCTGAGGATTTTCAGTAATCCTTATTTTTTTGTGCTGTGGACAGTGTACGTGGTGTGGTTGGTCTCAGTATCCTTAGTTACGTAATGTAAACATTAGGCTGTGCAGTAAGTCACACGGGGGGCAAAGCAGTGTGACTGTAGTCCCTGTTTTACATCGGACTGCAAGCCTAGGCTGCGATAGGAAGAGTTGAACTCAGTGGAAAGACTGTCATTGATTTTAATGAGCTTTGGATACAGCCCAAACTCAAGAATCGGTGGCTTGACTTTATTGGAATGCCACCAGCATCATGTTGAGTCATGCGTACACAGATACATATACATCCTCTTAAAGTTTAAAATAGCTTTCAAAAGCAATGCCAATGCCACAAGCATAGATGCCATTTGAATTTCATCTGTTTCTTCTAAATGAATTCAAACATATTATATGAGATCATGTTACTTGACATCGGTTTTAGTGGAAATACAGTCCTGTCCTCTCAGCATTCCCTCAAATGAGTTTCTCTGCCGATTCTTCTGTCTGTTTAAGGTCAATCTATTGTGTAGTTAAAGCATAAAGCTGAATAGATTCCTCTCCATCTGGAGAGGTTTATCTCCGTATCTTTGGTTAACAGCTTATGTGTGCAATGGAAGGAGTGCTACAGGTTAGAACTTGAAACCACCTCTTTGGCGAGCAGCAGACACTGAGATTTTAAGCTGATGTTATTAACAAGGATCGTTTTAACTACTATTCCTCCCTCACTCCTGCTGACTATTGCGGTTCCCCCCATAAATCTCATGAGATCTCATCAGGTCATAGCTCGCACAGCCAAGCAATCATGAACGACTCTGAACATTCTTGACCAACCAAAACCAGGCAAAACTGCCAAAATACATGCTTGGCCACAAAGCTCAAAAGCAGGATCTTTAATGATTCAGAAACCGAAAATGAAGAGAGAACCAAATATTATTTCCAATATTCCTGCTTGTTTAAGCCATCACATAGTTTTGCTGACTCAGGGATGCTGAATTGAGGGTGGTTGCACTACTCTAAGCTCTTAAAACTGTAGGAAGTAATGAGTATCTTATTTCACAGCTTCTTTTTAAATTGCTGCTTAAAAGCCTGTAGGGGAAAATGGAGGTTAGTGCACATACTTATTTTGCTTACAACTTTGATGCCCTCTCTAGAGCTAACCTCAGCAAAATGGTATGTCAAGGAGTTATACAGCCTCTCCTTTCACTGCCATTCTTTGGCTTTTTATCTGCTGTTCGAGCCCTTTCTTCTTTCTGCTGAACGTGCATTTCTTAAATTTAATTGATATTTACGCGTAAGAAGAGGCTCCCATCATGCATAGAAGTCTGTTAAATGTTATTGCTTTAATTTGCCAGAAAATGTTACAGTAGCTTGTTGTCAAGTGCGTCCTTTCCTTTCTCCCAGTTTGCACTTTACGAGACCATGTTTGTATTCCACTAGGTTACGTGGGAAGGATACCTGCCAGCACACAAGGAGTTAACGCTGCTGTAGTTCTGTTGGTTCTTTGCCAGTTTTTGCTCTTTTGAGTGCCAACACTTTTTTTTTTTTTTTTTTTAAAAAAAAGATTCCTAGCTTAAGGGAGTTGGAGCTGCAGCCCTTACCATGCGATCTGGGGACGTTTGTCTCACCTGGATCGTGGTATCTGGCAAATCAGCATCTTTTCCCAGGCCTGTTGCTGACTTGCTGCACGTGACTGCAGCCAGATAACAGGGGTCTGAGGCTCTTCCCTTGCAATGTCAGGATAAATTTTACCCCTATAGATCAAGAAACTATTTGTATATTCCTAAGCACTGGTAATGACAGGAGGGGGAAGGTTTAGAGAAGACACATTCTCTCATCCTATTTGCTTTCAAAGCAGTGTCAGGATTTCTGAGTTCTCCTGAATTTACCCTCTGTTTTTTTATGTGATACATTCCATTATCTCAGTAGGAGGAAGTGAAAGGGCAAGGGAAAGAAAGCAGGGGGGGTAGGCTGTATGGTTTACTTGACATTTGAGAAATGGTCCAAGAGTTTCTCTATACGTTTAAACTATAGACCCATAGTATAACTACACAGGAACATGCTACAGGCGGGGAGTGTGTATGAACAGTGCTTGCTTGATTTTGTTGCTTTTTCAATCTATACATTGTATTAGTGTCTGCCAGCAAATGATTTAAAACCTCATAGGGAGCTGGTGGATTTATATAATTGACTCTTTAAATCTTAGTTGAAAAAAAGGGAGATGTGAACACAATGTTACAGAGAATGGGGCACAGAAAACCTCCTGTGCATTAGGAGAGTAAATGCAGCTGGAGATGCCATTTCAGAATTGCCTTGTGTACAATACTAATGGAAGTTCTTTCCAAAATCCTTCATTCTTTCTTTGCAGATATATTAAGACAGACCTTATTTACAGATGCATAAAGCTTTAAATTTTAAAGATTTTGGTCCTTTGAAAGAGATGTAGCATTCAGCTATTCCATGTCAGAGTAAATTTCAAAAGCACAATGCAGTGTGTTTGTGTGCTCTTCAGAGTTCAAGATCAATACAGTGAGCAGAAGAACATTCAACTGTTTATACACCTGTTGTTAACTACCAGCATGTACTTCTCTAAGCATTTATTTTTTAAATTCTTATTTTCTTTTTTTGGATCTATCTTTTGTACATCATCACTTTATTGCTACTGTGCTGACTGAAGAGTGGATTTAATGAGAGTTAAACTCCTAAAGCTGTGGGTTCTGCAGTAATTAAAAATAGTATCTTATTGTACAAGAACATACATTAAAATGTTAAGGTTCTTACAATAAATCAGCTTAAAGCAAGAAATCTGAGTCAAGGAAAGACTTATCATTTATCTCAGAAGTTCTTGATCTGTCAAGCTTCTAAGCTATGCAAATGGTTTTATATTATCTTTTTAATGCAAAGTAGAGTAAAATCACGTTAAATAGAGGAAAGAGGAAAAAAAGGAGCAAACAAGCCATTATTATTGTGATGAGTCTGAAGAAACTATGTTAGAAACAATAGCACCACAACTTTTGTTGACTGGATTAGAGGGAAAGAAGGAATACGAGCAATTTACATGCCCTGATTCTAGTGATCACATTTTTCTGCTCTACTGGCCCTCAAACTATGGCCATTGCCACTGCTCTTCATTCTGCAGTTACAAGAGGGATAAAAGCAGTCATAGGGAGTGACTTAGATTTTATTTTACTATGCATTACACAGTATCAGCACAATCATGTGCCCTCATTCCTCCAAAGGAAAAATATGTCAGATTTTGAACAGGTTTTCATTTTGGTGGAAGGGGTGTGTGTATCAGACTCTTCAGAGATAACATATTTGCTGTTTTTGTAACTGATTGTGATCAAAATAAAAGCTTGATCATATCATCACTAATACCATTTTTACTGATGACCAGTGGTTATTCTGCAACATTCAATGACATTTCCTTTGGATGTTTTTTACTAATATCCCATTATATTTAGCAATTACATATGAATTCATGGTGAGAAAGCTTTGCACAATCTAGGAAAAAAATGCAGAAGTCTTATTAGCGTTTAGCGTTTGTACTTGGTTGCAGTTGCCTTCATGAAGTATTAAATCTCACCTGCAGTGAGAAAATATTACAGTATAGGTATTGTGTAATCAAGAAAGCAGTGCAAATCCATCTTGTATCTTAACTCATCAACCTTTAGTTGATTTAAAATACTATCTACACATTACGTATAATATCTACACAATACGTATAAATAGTCCTCAGTAAATGGAGGGCTTGCTTAGTATTTTCATCACCAAAGGGATCTCTCTGAGTGCAGAACAAGCATAGCTAATCTTTAGACTTCACACTAGCTTATCTCCAGGCAATATACCGAGACCCTTGAGGACTCAATTACTACCATGCCAGACAGTATCAGTTATATTAGCCTCTGTGTTATATCCAAAGGAGCTGAGAGGATCTGAGTTTGTGTTCTTGCGTAGGTGCTGATAAAATAGAAGGGGTAGGTGACTTTTCATCTACATGGCGCATGGTGACAACTGCTCCTCTTCCTGCTTGGACCTGCAGCGTCAGCTGGTATTTCACTGTATGGAAAATACCTAGATGGAAGGAACTGCTTAGTAGCAAGGATTCAATACTTGAAGCCAATATCAGTGGATCTCAAGTATGTTCTGTTTAAAGGCTAGCAATAGGGGCCGACGTGGTGAGACTGAGAGTGGCTTTTATCCTAAGAAAGTTGTAGGTATCCCCTAATCTACATGGTAAAGCAGAAAGATACTAAAGCAACGGACTTAAGTTTGGCATGACTCTTAACTGTAGCTTTTTCAGATACTGCCGATTCTGGGATGATAGATAGACCCATCAGCTCAGTGCATTACTTAAGCGTATGCACAGCTCTGTGGTTTCAGTGTCTGAAATGGGAAGGACCAAGCAGAGGTCCAGTTTAAGTATGTGATTATGTGACTTAGTGACTCAGAACTGTAGTTTACTCAACAGTTTTAGGTAAAATTCTTCTGCAATTAGCTTATTTCCTGCCTCTGGATATTTATTAGATATTTTCCCTTCCCATTATGATGGGAACAGCTCCAGCATATTTAAGAGACAATTGGGAACACACTGGGATATTTAAAGATTCCCAGAAATTGAATCAGAGTAATGTGCTAGGCTGCTGTGTAAGGACTCTGCTGTGCTATGGGTCTGTTCTGGTGAAATTGGCTCAGTGTGAGGTATTTTTTATTATGTGATGATTTTAAAACTCTGGACAGGCTGGGCCAAAATCAGGTAGTGCAGTCATTGATTTCTAATTTAACTCAGCATTTTGATGCCAGTGGTCCTGTAAGAGTTCCCACGGCTGAAGGCTGGCTAGTGAACTTAAAGTTATCTTGGATATTTATAGGGTGCCTATTCTTGTAGGGTCTTTCTGGCTGTCCTTATTGAGCGAGGGAGCATGGGGAAAGACACTAAAACACAGTTCCAGGCACCAGGAACTTTAGGTTCAGTTGCAGTTTATGGATCCTGGAATAGCGACTGAATTACTCTGCCTCAGTTCTTCCAGCTGTATCTGCAATATGGAATAATGTTACATTCTGTGCAGAGGGACACAGGTCTGGTGCTTGTGATTAATCTTGCAGATATGAAGTGGCAGGAGTAAATTTATTATTACTCAATACTTTCTACTTATTTTGCAGTTTGTAGAATGAACCAGGTACTGTATTTGTGCCTTTATACAGAAGAAAGCTAACAAAGAAAGCAAGATTGTTACCATTGCCTACTAATTTGAGTTAAATGTCAAGAGTATGCAGTTTTGACTTTTATTTTTCTGTTCATTTCCCCTTGGAGCAATAAAGCCTGCAGGCAGGACATTCTGCGACCTCACTGCCCTTCTCTGAAGGTTAATGGTCACTTTATCTTTAGCCTTGTGTTTGCAGGCACTGGAGTCAGACAGCCTTTTCCCCAGAGCTGCACTTCCATGATTTCCCGTATTATTACTTCAGCTGACAGCCAGTGAGATGACCTTCGCTTTTGAAATTTTATTTCAGTCACAGTTGAAATTCAGGATGTTGATGGTTTTAGGAATATTATTCCAGATGTGTGAGTCCCTGGTTCTCCTCTTGCTTATACCTGTACAAACAAATCAGGAGTAATTCTGTTGAAGAGGTGGGCCTACATTAGTGCAAAACTAATATACATGGGAAGTCATTAAACTTGATAGCTATTCACAGCACAAGCATTAGTGGCAATGTCGGTCTGATCTGTCTCCAAGGGAGTTTGGCAAGAGTGTTACAAGGACATTGACTGGATCTATCCCTAGAGGGGAATTTAGGAAGAATGGGGTGTAGAAAACTCAATTCGTTATTCACATCGTCTCAGGATATTTGTTTAGACTCAGTAGCTGTTACCTCTGATGTTCGACATCTAGACTAGGCACTGGTCCATGTGCCTATAGCTACATACTGTGTTCTCACATTTCTTTCCAGATGGTCTTGCATATTGGTGCCTGCCTGCACACCCAGAAGGAAAAGTTGTGTTGTTGGAACTTAGTATTTTTTAACATGGTATTTTCTTAAGTCAGAATGTGTAGAAATAGAGGTCCTTTGTTCAGCTTCTGCACTACCCCCCCTTAGACAAAAGGACCACAGTTTCCCAGTATATAAAATATTGACCATGCTAGTATTTTCACAGGAAATACCAAGCTCTTCCACTGTGTCAAAAATAATCTGCTTTTCATTCAGACTCATTAAAATCTTAAATTTTAGATTTATGATCTTGGATGAAAAAAGCAGATATGTGAGGGGCAGCACATCCTGGCTATATTGTCTATGTATACAGGGATGCTGTTACTTTCTCTATAAATAAACGAGGTATTCATATGCAAATCAGTCTTGTAGATTTGTAAAATGTCTAACAAACACTTCTGTCTCTTTATCTGTATTATTAGTTTGGCAATTGATATTTTCTGACACTTAAGTCTGAGGTTACATCTGTGATCCTGTTGCAAAGCTAGGGGAAATTACCTTTTGAATGGCACATGGCTTGACCTTCAACTCCAGGTAATCCAGGAAGAGTTCATGTTTGACTGTGGGGACACAAAGGACAGATTTAGCATAACAGTATCTTTTTGGCCATATTTTAGAATTCAGTAATGCACTGGATACTCCATCCTGAAGTTTATCTTCACTCCTTCTTCAGAGGTGAAGACAGTGTTTTTGTGGTAAACTGCAAGAAACTATTCAGATTCAGAATTATCAAACACTGGAATCAAGGAGATTACATGTATTGCTGCGTTCTTTGAAATATTCTTTTTATTGAGGGAGCTTGCAGGAAGTCCTCTAACAGGGAATAGCAACAAAAATCCCCCAAATCCCACACATTGTACATGAACTGTAAAAATAGACATAATTAGAGCAATATACAGTAATTGGACTCCAGAGCAAGTATCATGGCAAATTCTTCAGGCTTACACGGATGAATAAAAAGCTGATACAGTGCATAGTTACAGGCCCCTGACTACATTCTCTACTTTTAGTTTCAGAGATAGGCTTTGACCCTCATTTTCCTGCTAATATTAATCACAGATGGATGTATAAACTCTGCAAGGCAGAAATCCTCTTATCTCCACTTCTTTGTTTTCTGCAGCGTACTGTGTTTGATTCCAACCCTGTTTGTTTAAAGCTCAGATACTGCAGCTTTTAACAGTGATGCATGTTTAGTTGTTTCTTTAGTATTGAAGGGGTTTCACTGAAAATTCCCAAGCCAGGCCCGTTTGCCAGCCTGGGAATCTCACTTGTAAGAAAGCTGAATCAATTTCTGCTTCAGGAGAATGTTTCCTGAGAGTCACATTTATGTTAGCACACAGGTAAACAATCCACATGCCAAATGCAGAGAGAATTGTGGTTTGGGAAGAGTGACTTGCAATGTTATGGTTAGGTTTCTGTGCAGGGTTTATTCCAGGTTATAATGGAAAGAGTGCTTCACATGCAATTCAGCTGGAATGGCACATTTTTACAAATACTTGGAAAAGATCAAGTGCAGCATAAAATCTAGTCTGAAAGTTCTCAATTAACGTAGGCTTCATTGCTCAATGGTAAAAGACACGCGAACTAGAAGCTAGGCTTGGTTTCTGCTGGATTTGCCCCAAATACCTCATTTGATGTCCAGACACTCTCGGTTACTTTTTCAGAGTTAAACAAATGAACAGAAAATATCAGTTGTTTGAGGGCGTGCAGCCCCTGCCCTAAAAGGAGGGGAGGGTCTGTGGCACTGCATAGCTTCAACTGCTTTACGGGATTCAGGAGGGCACGTGGTGCTTAGGCTGGCAGTAGTTGGGAAAGGTGGAGAGAGGCAAAATAACTGAAAAGGGCAAAATGTTGTGAGGGGTACAATGCAACACGGATGTAAAAAATACACAAAATCTTCATTATATAAAATCCAAGTGCATATAGATCAGTATATGACAGCTCACCCCATTGCAATGGTGACAGGGGAGCTGCGAACATCCTTCAGTGAATTCTCTGAATAGAGATAGACGTTGTGTTTTTTGCAACAGCAAAACTTACCACAGGAATGCAGTCAAAATGTGACTTTGTTACAGTGACTAGGAGAGAGGGAAGTAGACTGGATTTTGGTGGAGGCTAAAGGCTAAAAATGAGAGACCAAAGTCTGCCTTGTTAACAAAAAGTCAGTTCAGAGACACCAAAATATACAGGAACCCTGAAATGCTACGGTCTATCAGTTTGCTGTAGGATTTCTAGTCCTACCCCTACCTTTGTTTGGTGAAAAATTCACATGAAACTTTTGTCCCTTTCTGAAAATAAATAAATAAATAATAAAAAGCAAACATCCGTGTTTAAATGCAGTTTGTGAATCATGGGATTTCCTAACTGTGTGACATGTGGTCCATCCCTGCTGCTTTGCACTGTGTATGTGTCCTGATTGCATGCAAGCCGACTTTGAATGGACGTTTTGCAAAGTGTGAAGTGTTCACCATCTGAAAGCAGGGGAGGCAAGGACATGGTTAGCCCTTAGAGATCTAATTGCAGGAGGCTGCAAGAAAAGCAGTAGATCTGTCGGACATGGAACATATTTTGCATTGCTGGTTGTGTGTGTAGCTCCTAACACCTCTGCTGTCAGGCTGCTGGCGTGTACCCTGTGTACGTGTACATGTGTAGGAAGTGGCTGTGGAAACATGCCAGTGTTTTTTAGTTCACTTTGAGTCTCCCCCATTGGATTACTAGTTGCTGTTGGTTACTTACATTGAAGAGGCATTTTTTGCAATGACACAGGTGGCTGTGAAACAAATAACTCACTGATTTTAGGAGATCCATTTTAGTAGAAGCATTTCTCGATGACTGGGTTGCTGGGCCTTGCTCAGGCTTGCCTCTCTCATTCCCTTTGGAGAAATTAAGAAACTTGTTGGGAAGTTTACCAGGTGCTGGGAGCTCTGCCGCTACCTCTTCATCGCTGCTGGTACCACTGCGGGAGGGCAGCTTCCCACCTGGGCTGCTTGTTCTGCCTGCAGACTCAGAAGATGCAGCGAGGCAGGGGTGGATGTGCAGTGATCACAGGGGGTGGTGCAATGTTGGGCTGTTGAGGGAGAGCAGTGACAGTTTGAAGAAGTCAATGGGGAAGGCCATAATTTTCAAATTAAAGCGGGCCTAAACTGGGCTATTTCAATCAAGCCAAGCCACAAACTTTAGAGGAAATCCAGATCTGATTCAATTTCCAGGTGTTTAAACTTGCTGTCTTCCCTATCTTTAAAGAACCATCTATACTTTGCCAAAGTCTGTATTCTGTGGTTACTTGGTGTTCGTCTACTTTCCAAGTTGAAAACAGCTTTAATTAATTAACTAGCAGTAGAGCAGCCCATTCACTTTAGCTAATGTCAGCGCACTGACTGACTGGCTCTCAGACCTGGGGTACAGTACGTAACTGCTTACTTGCACTGATTTACCTGTGGATGTAGAGCCATGATGTTTATCAACATATAAGATTTCAGATCTGTACCCAAAAAGCTCAGTGTGTAGCCATTTGGAGCCGCACTAGTGATAAAGAGGCAGAGCAATGAATAGTAAATGTCAGAGACTGGATGTTGGCTTGGAGACTGATATGAAGATAGAGAATCAAAAAGGATTAAATCTTGAGGTGGGGTAATTATTTTTAATGACCATTTACTAGTCTGTGCTTCTTGGAAAGTAAGAGGGTTTCTAGATGGTGCAATGTGTGTTGCTAAACTGCCAGTTCATGGGAACAGGACTATGTTTGACCTAAATGGAACCCAGCAGATGAAGATTTGCATGTTTAAGTAAGTAACTTTAAGACAAAAATACACGAAAGAAAAAAGAATAATAAAAGGAAACATTCTGAAGGCAAATTATCTGAGGAGGTTAGGAGACGGGGAATCTGCTTCATGTTAGCAAAAAATCTGATCTTTTGAAACTTGTGGACTGTATTCTACACCAATTAAAGTGATGAAATTCTTCCAAAGCCATCAGGATTACACCCTTCCACTGGCTTTAGGGATTGGGCCTTCCCACTGGAAAGCCATCTGTTCTTTCTTACAGGCCAGGAAGAAATTTTTCACTATGAGGGTTGTGAGGCACTGGCCCAGGTTGCCCAGGGAAGCTGTGGATGCTCCATCCCTGGAAGTGTTCACGGCCAGGTTTGATGAGGCTTTGAGCAATCTGGTCTAGTAGGAGGTGTCCCTGCCCATGGCAAGGGGGTTGGAACTAGATGATCTTTAAGGTCCCTTCCAACCTAAACCATTCTATGATTCTATGATTGTTTTAAATACGAATGTGAATTTCTCATGAGGTCTCCTTCATTTCTTACTATAAATGTTTCCATTGGCAGCATTTTCTGAACTAAATGCCAGGCAGATTTCAGATGCAATCCTACGTCCAAAGTTTTGTACATTAAGCCAGTCAGAAGGTTTCTCCAGTAATCTCCAGGAATTCCTTCTTGGTGGTTGTTACCCAATAAACGGAGCCTTATTTTGACTTTTTTTTTTTCCTGTGGGCTTTCTCTGATGGGTGGAGACTAATGCTCTCTGGTTAGCTTTTTTCTGTTAGGGTTAGGAGTTCAGCGCGAAGTCATCGTGACAAATACAGTAATTCAGGAGAACTCATTCAGTAATTCAGTGAAACTCATTTGGGTAAAACTTCAACTAGTATTACTATATTTTTGCTTCTTTGTCTTTTCCCAAGAGAGAGAAAGTGTATCTACTTGAGGTCAGGTTTGATTTGCAGTTCTGTGGATGGCACTGTAGTTGGCTGCTTGTAGAGGCTTTCTTTTTCCTACTAAAGGGGAAACTAGACTAGAATATGATTTGGTTCCTGTTTGTGACGGCCCTTGCACTTGCTGTTGTTTATTATTTGTGTCATGGCTTTCCTTTGTGTAGGAGGCTTTATAGAATATAGAGAAATTGGGTTGTCTGTTCATAGATTTCGAAGTTCTGCACTGTTATGAAGCTGCTGTAGCTGAGTCAGTTACGGGAATCCTCACCAGAGGTGCATTTCTCAAACTTAATGTCTCTCTTATAGGAAAGGTGTTAAAATAAAATATTTCTTTCCCAGTGTTCCAGAAGAACTGCTTCACCTTAGATCTAGTCTTGCTATTCAACGCCTTTAAGAGGAACTCATAGAAATATAATTCTCCCTCTTACTGGCTTGCCAGACCCAAGTATTCACATATTATCTACTAGCTGAGAAATATGAATAAACGTGGTTTTCTTCTGATCTTTTAGGAATGAGTATAAATCTTTCCTTTGCAATTATGAGAGTTATGAACTTACTACATTCAAATATGCATGTGTTTTTTTAATCAAGAGCTGAGATTCTTCCTAAGACATGCGACTCCAGAAACAGGCTATCACTGTGTTACTGGCTGCTGATACTCCCTAGTTGTGTGCAGGCAGCACAAGTAACGTCTTGCCTCACCTCTCTGCTTTCACCTCAACATAGGTCATTAACAGCCACGATGTGGATTCATTTCCATATGAATTTAAAGCAATGTAATGTCAGAAATGCGTGCAGCTGTGTTCTCCCCAGGGCTTGGGTCACCCCGTGAATGAAGCTGCTTGAGGTTTATGTTCCCCAGCATTAAATCATAGCCATTTTCCTCCCTCCATGCCTGGTGAGGCCCTCCTTAGTTGTGGTAGTGAGTAACAACTGTCAGTGTATTGTCAGAGGGCATCACCAGGCAGTATTTTTCTCGTATGGGTGTGCTGGCTACTTTAAACTCCAGAGCTTTTTGCCCAACCTTGCAATATTGCAAGGATGGGTTTTTTTTTTCCCATTAATGTGCAGAATAGCTTGTTAGAATAGATTGTGATTTACAATGGGATGGGATAATGCCTGTTCTAGAAGGTCTCGTGCACCCCTTATGTGCTGGAGAATGACTACAGTTTTTAGTGGTTATTTCAAAGATGTTGCAAGTATTTTCTGTAGCCTTTCTTTGTCTAAAAAATAACAATAACAATTAATCTCCTCAGGGCTTCTTCACATCCTAATTACAACCAAGCTTCTCATTAGTCCCACAGGGAGACAGAATCAAATGCCATATGGTATTTTACACTTAGGATGCTGTGCTTACCAAGAGCTGGAAGGAGACAGGAAAAGGGGGAGTTAACAATTCATAACCATTTATGGAACAGGCACAGCCTTCCTTGGACCCAGTTCAGCAGAGTCTGAGGGCCTCAGATCAGGAACTTTATCTGGCTAGTAATTGCATCGGCATGCTGGCTTTCTTGTGTGCGTGTGTGGGCATTTGGTGAGCAGGATATGAAGCTGCAGAATCTTTGTGCTGGCATCCACACACAAGGATGAATTAAATGCACACACGCCTCCAGGGAAGGACCATGGCTGGATTCTACGGTTGCCTGAAAAGTAAAAAGTAAGTGCCATGCTGAGCCCTCCCCTCCACCTTTCCAAAGTGAGCTGAGTCTAGTGGGTGCTTTGAAATTCTGTCTTTGTTGTGTTTCAGCAGCAGCACTGAAGAAAATGCTTATGCCTTGAGACTGAAGTATCATTCTGAGTACAAAAGTGCAAAGAATCAATCCTGGCTGAAATACCAAATCAGTGAAAATTGGTCATGTTTTTTTCCTTCAGAGGTATAAACATGAAATAGCGAAAAAGGAATCAAGAACCTTTTCCCATCTAATTATAGCAAGAGGAAAAATGTCCTCTTCCTTATTGATTAGCTATATTGTTTATATATCAACTCATAAAAATGAGAAATACAGAAATGCACATTGACTTTTAAAAAAATGTTCAGCTAGAAATCTGGCAGTAAATGCTCTTTGAGAACTCAATGTGCTCAGTTTTTGTATAAGCAACCTGAGTTTTTTTTCTATAATTGCTCCCCATTGAGAGATTTGGTTGTATTTAAAATAAATATTTTTTATTGCTTCACTGACATACTCTGTTGGAGCAGACTATAAAGGGAGAAGAGAATGGGACAAAGCATGTTAGTATTTGTGCTTTAAACCACCATGAAGATACATTCTGTTTTTCCTTTGACATTCCCTGCTAAGGAAGGGAACAACATTTTCTGCTGCAAAAATTGAGCAGTGGTTTTTGATAATGTTTTGCATCAGCAGACTGCAGAGGGCTCTATTCTTGCATACAGTATGGGATTACAGAAAGTGAAAATGCACAGTGAAAGGCAAGCAAAGTTGTATCTTGAGGCTTAAGATGTGAATGCTGATAGTTAAATATATGGTAAGTCCTGGTTAGCAGAGGGGAAAAAAAATAGTTCAGAAGGGAAGCTGGAAATTCATTCTTTCTCCTTTTCCCTCTCCTAAAGGTTGGATCCCTCATACCAACAGTTTGTCTCACATTACTCTGGTGGAAACGTGCATTTTCACAGGCGCACAATTCCTATTGGATGTCAGTTAGCATTTCCATCCCATATCGTCTCTTTTCCTCCTTTGAAATGTGTGACAGCATCTATGAGAGGGAATTAATATTTGGAAAGTAAGTCTGCCTTATAGAAAGGGGGAGGATGCGATCAGAACTACCAAAAGGGCTAAGAGTGAGTCCTGATGAAGGTAGGAGGATTGGCACTGGAATTGACTAAAAAAATAAGTGTACACTGTTTGATTTATGCTAAATTGTTTTTCCCCCAAATCCTCCAGCATCTAATAGAGTTACAACAAGCTTGCAAGTCTGAAAGAGGCTATAAAGTCTGGACAGATGAAGCTTCTTTCATGTGGCATACGATCTTTTCTTTCCTCATGGATCTTGACCTGATTTATGAGAAACAGGATTTTTTTTCTTCAATAAATTCTTCTTTACTGTTACTCTTCAGTTAGGTCTCTACACTTGAGATATATATATATATACAGTTTATATTCCTCAATCTGTCATTTTAGCCCTGTGGTGTGTTCCCAAGTGGATTAGTGCAACTATTAGTACTTTGCAGTCTTTACAAATTTTATATGCTGCTTTGGCTGTGATTATTGGCAGTTAAAATGAGTCTAAGACACCAGTTGCAGTAACAGTGACGTTTTAAGCCTGAGATTAATTTTGGATGAAATTTGTTTGGAGTTTGACATGAAGTGTTTGTCTTTCTAGACAAATGGGTCATTGGAATGTCTTCCCCAAATCCTCATGTGGTCATTCGACCTGTAGGAGTCAGTTTACTTTCTGAATGAAAGCTATTTTGGAATTAAATTACTTCTATGTTTTAAACAACTGGCTTGGGTACCAGTAGGGATTTAGCCAAAGCGGCATAGAGCTCAGCGCAGGCCATAAAACCTGCCACTGGCACTGGGAAAGGGGTCCATCCAGGGCTTTGAGCTGCTGGGTCCCACTAAAGCACCTGGGCTTTTTTAGAAGCTGCTTTGGGTAGCACTCTCCTGTGCTGCTGTCACATTTACCTTCACTCCACATTTTCCAAGGGAAGCAAAGGCTCTGCCTTGGTACACTGCGATAATGTATGGCTGCATCGGATCTTTGTGCAGAGAGTCCTGTCCCTGTGCTTTACTGATGTTCTTTTATGAGATGTCACGTAAAAAAAAAAAAGCCCAAAGCCTAATCCAGGTAATTCTTCATCACAGCCCCAATCTTGGCTGCTATTCCACTGAAATAAAAGTTGTAGATTGCTTTCATATTTCTCTTTAACCAGCATCTGCATCCTGAATAATCTTAAATTGTTCTTCCAGTAAGTTTATAGCTCATCATCCTTGTTGCAAAGTTTTGTTGTGCTTGGTCCTGATGTCAGAAAAAAGTATTAGACCTGGACAGATATGATGAAGTTTTCTAAAGCCTGTGGAGGAATCTTTTCATATGTTTCTCAGTTTTTGGTACTAGCCAAATACATAGTTATGAGCTGAAAATGTGGTTGCTTGAATAGTAAGGTTTACTTATGGTCAATGCAAACTGCCAATTTCCAAAGACAAATATAGTATGTTAGAAGCTATATAAAATATTTGGCTGAAGGCTTTGCATGCCAGCTCAGAACTGGTTTCTATAACAGACTATAAGGTAATGTATTTAACTAGTCTGTACTTAATGTGGTCACTCAGGATTTCATGGTGCCTTTCACGAGCAATCCCAGAATTATAGACATATTTCAGTTTGAAGGTCTCCTTCTATCCCAAGCTCTGCACTCCAGTGGGATATTGTATTATTTTCTGATAGTCCAAAATTGTCAAAAAATGCTGATGTGCACTCTTATCCTGCAAAGAAGTTCAGCATTTGGGTAAAGCAACTGGATCAAGGGATGCATCAGTATATTTTTCAATATGTTTTTAGATTGAGACAAAAGTCATTGCAAATGTAAAATGCATTTTCTGGATTAGGTGCTGTTGCTCTGCTGTTGTAGCTTGCATTGTTGCCTGTTCAGATGAGTGTCAGAGATTTTCGTGTTTACTGGGATTATTGCAAAGATGACACAGTGCTGTCCACCTGATGGATAACCAACTAACTGACATGTCTGTTCACTGCCTCCCGCACCTTCACCCCAAGTCCTCTTGTCGGAGAGGCTAGAGGGGACAGTGGAAGGAGTGCCAGGAGACCCTTTGTCCTTGGTGCGTAATACACTTTTTACAGCTTTTATATCTGTGTGGGGTCTTCAAAGCCTTTGGTTCCCCATCCACAACAAGCAGCTGCTGTTTTAGCTTGGACACTAGCAAGTGAATTGGAAGTGGTTTAAAGCTCCACCAACTGCTACTGAAGTAGCAACTTGGCACTGTGGGGAACGGGGCAGTTTAAAACTGTTGGTTCTTCTCTGTCAGCAGCTCATTCTCCTCCTGTGGCCTCTCACTTTTTGGAGGCACATAATTGCTGCAGCATCTAAGTAGATGTGTTTACTGACTGTCCACAGTACACGATGCTTTGCTCTTTGGCACAATTTTAGACATGGAGCATCTCTCCAGGACTCACAGGCTATTTAAAGTGAGACACTGAGTTCCCTGGCCATCCCTGCCTGTGGCATCCCCCAGCATACCTGGGCTTGGCTCGGCTCAGCCCAGCAGCAGTCCGTAGGCTCAGTGGGGCTGGCAGCTGTCAGGAGGCTGTGGCAACTTTGGAGTCAGTGTGTGCTGCCTGGGAGCTGTGGCAGAGCTAGTGCCGTGGTCCTGTGGTGATCTGGGGGGTCTGTCTGTGTGGTTGATGAACACTGGTGAGGTGAAATGCTTCCCATGAACACTTTGGTATCCTGAAATATGTTTGTTTACCTGCCTTTCTTGTACACCACTTTAACACAGTATTTCCCAATGAAGGCAAGAATCACTCATTAACAGTTTTTCAGTGGGGTTTTTTGAGATGAAAACATCTGAGGAGGAACGGCAGTTCCTGCCCAGCAAAGCAAGTTCACCAGTGCAGAGACAATCCCGGGATCCACACAGGGGTGACAATATCGTGTTTCAAGAAACGGCTTATGGAAGGTGCAAGAGGCAAAGCATTGAACAGGAGATGGGATGTGCTTCTGTGGAAAGTGGAGAGCTCTTCCAGCTGGGGCCAAGTCAGAGAGGGTGAGCTGAGGCAAAAGGACTCCCCAGGCATCACGAGTCTCTCAGGCGAATCTTTCAATGCACAACCTATGAGCATGTTCCTGTACATGGCAATGATACAGAGTATTTGAACATTTGTGAGCATTTTGTCTTCAGCCCACAGGGACTGGTCAGTGCTATGCCTGGTATTAAATGTGTGCAGGCTTAAGTCCTGCTTTCTTACTCAAGAATAGTCGAGAGGGTGAACAAAAGCAGTCAGGAGGTGGCAGAGCCATGGCACTGCAGGCAGTGAGCACAGTTAGTACAATGGTGCTGTATTATTAACAAAAAGATAACTATTTCTCTTTGTTGATTCATTCCATTTGACTCATCTCTGTGCAAGAAGTTCAGTTCTGGCTTAATACACCAGTGAGTCACTCCACGTCTCCCAGTCCTCCTTATTCTGTTCATGCTTCTCTCTGGATGGTGTTTGTTTTAGCAGCCACAGTGATGCGGTACGTTTGCTGGCTGTACGCAGAGGAATTCCAAGCAGGCATGCCCGTTTGTTTGGTTTCAGCAGAACAGCCCTTTCCCTGTCACCAAGGTGCTGAGTATTTGGCAGATGTGCACCTCTAATGCTGCCTGTCCTACGTCTCTTGCACTGGAGCAGAAGCATCTTGGTTTGGGACAATCTGCTGAATGTGATTCTCACTCTTCTGCACCATTTGGCTGTCAGGGTTTTTGTCTACATTATTTTACCAGACTGAGCCATGAAAACATCTTGTTATAATTTTGCCTTGTGCTCTCCTCTTATACAGAAACTTTTGCTGCTCAAAGTGTCTAGCTTTGTACCTTTACAGCCAACTGGAGAGATTAATTTGTCATTTCCTCCTTGTACAGAGGTCTAGAAAGTTTAATAGCTGTGATGTGAAGGCCTAGAATTGGCTTTAGAAGCTGAAATCTGGCTATAGATATTTGGGACAAAAATGTAGTAGGTCCAAGCTGTACTTCCAGTAGATAACCTACCTGAGCTGGTGTAAGGCAGCTAGAGCTGATTACCAGCCAAACTTGGGAAAATCTGAGATAAGTCTGTCTGTGGGGAAACAGGAAAAAAACCCCAATGTAACTCCAAGGTTGATATTATCTTCTTTTTTCACAATTTCTCCTAAGGGTTGCTGCTGTAAGAAAACAGTTGAGCACAAGGTGCTCTACTCTAGCGTGATCCAAGCTTATGGTTCTGCATTAAATCAGTTGTGGATTCAAGATTGGTAAAAGTTTTATGGATCAACGAGTTTTAAGCAGTATTTTGAATACAGCAAATACTAACTGCAGACTTTCTGATTTTTTTTTTTTTGGTATCTTCATTGTTGTTATATTATTCATAATTATTTACATCAAGATAGCAGGTGGCCCTCCATTGTTGGAGTCACTGTTTAAACAAAAAAAAAAGTCAGTCAGTTAACATCCTGTCTGCTTTTGCTTGCAGATGCTGAGCTGTCACTGTTCGTCACTGCATTACTGTCAGGGATGTGCTAATAGCTCAGCACTTCCAACACAACGTACATGAAAAAGCTGAGACCTGGGCCACACGCATCATTATTAATTTTTAAACTGTATTGTTATACCGGTGTGTGCTGCTGCATTGATATAGGTGTACAGGTACCAAGGTATTCAGTGGTCTGTCGTGTCCTGTCACCACCTATGGCACGTTGGTATCTTTGCGGCTGTCAGAGGGGATCATAGCACTCTCGGTCAGAGCAGGGTAACTTGGCTGTGCAGACAAAGCTGCCTGATTTTGCTTTTTAACCATCCAGCCAGAGCTAAGGCGGCATTCCAGCTTCAAATTTTTGTGGTAGTTGTTTCTTTTGGCCTCCGAGTTTCAAGGATCTGGTGCTAATTAGTGAACTAAATGTTTGACTTTTATTCTTGATGAATTCATTTATGCTTATTCATTCTCAGAGATATGTAACTGTGCACTTTTGCCAGGGCTTCTAAGTATCACTCATCTAACAATGCAGTTCTGATCCACACAGTAGTTTGGATGCAAATGGGATATATTTGAATGCTGTAGCGCAGAATTATGATGCAGACATCATGTTAATCATCAAGCTATCTGTGTACATGGGAAAATACAGATCTGACAGGTGCAGAGGAATTGTTTGCTGGTTCACTCTAGCAGTCAAACTGCTTTCCATCATTTCACTTTAGTGAAAAGAGTATTCCAGGAGTTGAAATTTCATTGCCTTCCTTCAAAAAATGCAAATTGTCTCATTGCTTCCTTTCTTGCAGCCTTTGCCTCTGAAGACTTTGCAGAATGTCTCTCCCCATCTGATTCACATGCCCCCAGCCCACCACACCCCCTGCCATTGCAGTGCTTCTTGTCTTTGGTGTCACCCTCCTGGGCTTTTGTACTGTCATGTACCCTCTCTGCTCCCTGGTGCTACCATACTGCCTTCCTCAAAACACAGCTGAATACAGTTTGATATCCCGTTGGTGCAAAACAGCATTAGCTCAGATAATCTTATTTTAGATGATACTATTTTAGAGAGTTATTTGTGTCTGGAGTTGCGGAGAAGTAGGATCCCTTTTTGGTGGTTGCTAACACTAAAGAGAAAAGTCAGTAGATGCCCTTGGGACAGAAATGGCTCAGGGACTGCTCCTTGGCTCTAACAGTTCTCCATGTGCTTCAAGACCAAGTGTACTTCAGAAGCTGCCTAACTTGAGGCTCCAGAGAGAGCAGCCAGGAGGAAGAGCAGGGACAGCAGGAGATTTCCTTTAGAGCCTCAAACTCCCCACACAGCTCCATAAGAGCTCCTTCTGCAAGCATGGAAGCCGCCTCAGGCCTTCCTTGATCAGCAGTCAAAATGGGGTCTGAATTCCAGAAATACCCATGGGCAGTGGGAGCTCAGGAGGTTTAGCCAGCCAGACGCAGTGGGAGCTGGCCTTGGTTGGGTTTTTTTGTGTGTGTACAGGCAGTAGATGTTGCCCCAACTAGGTTTTGGGACTTCACATGAAGAGAGATTTCCTGAGCTTCCTGCCAAAGGCAGCCTCTGAGACCACAAAGCCTGCATTTTATTTGCTCTCTTCTAGCCAAAAGATGGCTGACTGTTTTTATGACAGTTTGATCTTCAGAGTGAAAATTTGTAACACAGTTAGCCCTGGAAATTTCTGTTAGCCTCTCCTTTTTTTCAGTGCACTTTGAATTCCTGGGCATTAAATGTCTAAATTAACTCCTCTTGGAAGGTTGTGTCCTGGGAAGTTTGATCTATCTGAAGATTTTTATTTTTTTTCTTTTTTTCCCCCCATTCTTAAGCTGTTCTTTAACCGACAAATTGAGGGATAAGTGACTGTTTTGGAAAAACCTGAAAAAAAAGAAAGCTTTAGACATAGCTGTAAGTCCCATGTTTCATTTCTGGCATTCAGTTTGCTATTGTTTCAGCCTCATTTTCCCTGCAATATTCAGACAGCTTAATTCGGTAAAAATGTCTCCAGACTCTTTCTTTCAGGCCCAGGATGTAATGATTCTTCACATTTTGTGGGAATAAGATCCTGGAAACCAGTCTGAGACTCAAATACAGGGGCATGGCAGATACGCAGGCCACTCTTGCAAAATTTTATGCGTTTTGTCATTTATCTTTTGTGTAGTGGTAGCACTTGATAGCAGTGTCAGTTGGTACGATTCCAGCATGCTGGTCTCCCAGAGCGGTGGTAATACTTAGCTCCTCCATAGGGCTCATTAAGTTTTCCAGCCATTCAATTTGACCATCTCAATTCCACAGGTAAAGAACCTCAACGCTGAGCAATAAATAACTTGGCTACCGTCAGCAGTCCAGTAATTTGCCCTGCTATCCAGTGATAGAGCCAGGAAAATCAGCCAATTCTCCCAGCCCAGTAGTCTCCATCTGCTAGGATATGTTTAAAAGATGAGCTCTGTCTCAAAGATTTTACTGTCTAAACTAATGATTGTCACCTTCACAGTTTGCAGATACTGGCAATTTCCATGGAGTTTTCTCAGATGCGCAGTTTTTCAAGCCCCTGTAGGGCATGTTGAAGCCAGCTGACAGTAAACTCCTTTCCGTAGCTACCTTTTTCTGATCCCTGCGAAGCACACCACAGGTCAGGTATCAGTCATCTAACTTTATGCTGGGAGGCCACAGGTGGAACTTTTAAAATTAATTAGACGTTTTGAGAGGGGGTAAAAAGCACACACGCAAGCTAGAAAACAGTGGCCAAATACGCCCACTACCCAGGTCTGGGAAGGAAGATTACGCATATTTGTTGAATTTGCCACACGAAGAGGCAGAGACAGTAAGCTTTACTTTTATTCCCATACTTGACTCTCTGACGTCTTGACTCTGCTAGCATGAGCCATGTCTGCTGTTCAGTGATAGTGGCTTGACATTTCCTGTTGCTTTGCTCTTGAAACTGCTTCCAAAGGCAGTGATGCTCACTGGGTGTAGCTCCCTAAGTGGCAAAGGCAGCCTCTGGTTACATCCTTGTTGATTTTTAAATGCATGTTCCCCCTCCTTCCCAACAACTCCAAACGTATCCGTGTCAAGGAGATCTGAGAGTGTCTCCTACCGCTGGCAATGTACTAGCTCCTTAGCACGGTTGCTGGATGACTCTGCTGCTTCTTTTATTTCTTTTTAGGAAGAGTGGAAGAAGATCCTTATTCCAGCTGTTTCCTAAAATTTCCCCAATGTGGTAGTATGAAGAAAAGGAATTACTACATGGGAAAAGCACTGACTTATTCCTATGCTAATGCCAAATGGTGCAATTCAACCGGGTCATTTAATGTACATTCCTTTAAAACGGAGGCAGTCTGAGCCCAAAATATTGGCTGAGATCTTGCGTGTGCTTAGATCATGGCTATGTTAGTGCCAGTCTTGATTTGAGGGAAGTTCTGTCACATTTCTCCTGATCGGTGCAGACCAAAAAATGCACTGGAAAAACTATGTGATAAATTATTATCGGGGATGGGCTATTCAGAAACATTTTACAGGTAGATATGTGCTCTATTGTCTGAGCGGATACAAACTTGCAGTGGAGATCCTCGCACTGACAGCAACTACACAAAGTCATGCTAATAAGCACTGCAGAGTAATTAGGCGTATTAGGGCAGCTTGAAGTGGCATGTCCAAAACAGGTTAATCTGTCTGGCATGGGTGCCGAGTCTTGCAAAGCTATGGTAGCTTGGACTTCAGTTTGGCCTCTCAAGCCAAGTACAAACTAACAGCTGCTCTGCTACTGGTACCTGCCTCAGGTTTAAGTCAGCACAGGTCTGTGTATGCGTGCTGCAGTCGTGTCCCCACCTGCAGGGAGACCGTTCTGCAGTGATTTAGCAAATGGCATGACCGCTGAGAGGAGTGAGCCTGTGGAGACGGGGCAGGATGCAGGGGACAGAGGCATTCACTCTCTCAGTTCCTGGACTGGTAACAGAGTGCATTTCTACTGTTTTCTGTAGTAGTTTATGCATGTTTTTGTCTCATTTGCCCTTCCCCCTTCTTATCCTTTTGGCTTCTCACACAATTACAGACTCAGCCTGTGTGACTGTATGAAAGGCATTTCCTCCTGTTACTTTTTTTTTAAGTCGGCTTCAGCCCACCAGCTGCTTTCTATTAGTGTTACACACACACTCACTAGGAGGGCAGTACATAATGCTTCAGGCACTGCTGAATAGCAGAAATCCTTCAGAATCGCTGTCAGACAGAGGCTTCTCAAAGCAGATTGTAGGTAAAAAGAGTTCAGCACATTGGGACCTGTCTTCTGGCAAGCCTTCTTGGAGAAGCCAAGGTGTGGGGACAGAGGGTGGTGAGGGGGTGTTGTCTGAATGCAAACTGAAAGCTGTGAATAGATCTCTTTATGTGAATGGTTGTTTCCTCTGGATATCTCATCAAGGCTAGGAGCTGAATGTTGTCTGTTGCTATGGGGAATTACGACCCCCTACTTGATCCTGGGAGAGTATTTTATTGATATTAAATATTATCTAGTTACTTATCCAGGCTTCCTGATGGCTACTATTGCTGTATTATTTGTGATCCTTGGAAAAGGACCTTAAACTTTCTTAAACTCTCCCTCCTTCCATAAAAATTACAAGAGCAATATTCATTAACTTTGTCAACTCCTCCCCTCACTTGTCAGTGGAGGCAGTAGCAAGAGTCCTAATGTAAACTGCTGTTTGTGCTGTTCTCTTATGCCTACCTAAAGCAGTCGTGGTCTGGCAAGGGACGTACCAGCTAGGGGCTGGCAAATAACCCTGGGAATTTCATCCTAGAATCACTACGCTCTAGAAGAGTACAATGGGATCAGCTGTGCAAGGTCAGATCCCAGTTCCTCCTGTCAAGTTGGGTTGTACCCTGTTTCAGCAAAGTTGTTTGTGAGATCCCACACTATTCAGTGTTCCCTGAACATGGACCTTGAAGTGCAGTTCGCTCAGCTCATTGCACGGAGAGCACATGGGGGGGCTTTGTTTGCGGAGTTTCTGACATGCTCAAGGGATGTGAAAATCGGATAGAAATCTTGCTGGCTCTGCTGTTGCTTTATGATTGACTCTGAAATACTGTTCTGTGGAATTGCAGAGGGTAAACTTTACTTCACTTGCTGTTGTTGGATTAACGAGTTCATTGATAGTTAGCTTGTAGGGTTCCCAGAGAAGAAAGTAATCAACCACGTTTTGTCAGAACAAAGTCCTCTAATGTGCTTTAATAAGACAGAGTAAAAATTTAACCTGTCAGTTATGTTTTGCTGCAGAATGTAATCTGAATACTAAACCATCCTGCGTTCTGTGTTTGTTTTGTTGTTTTTTTTTTTTAAACTTGGTGCTCAGGAGAACTAGAGGGGCTTTCTCTGGGGTCCTGCAGTAGCTTGAAGTGTGTTCTGGGGGGAGGCTGGCTGCAGGGTGGTGGCCTACAGGACCAGATGAGGGGCATGCATTTCCCTGTGCTGATCCATCTTGCTGTGCAAAGTGTGTGTCCTGAAATCTGGAGCATAAGCTTGATTTCAAATAATTTTTGTAGCATGAAGGAAATTGGTGTTTAAAAGCTCCAGGCAAAAATTTCACCTCTTTCTCTTGACTGCTTGCCATTGTTTGTCTTCTATAGGCCATGAAGATGCTAACTGAATGCAGTGCCTCATATTCTTGAGTCTTTATTTCCTCAAGCATTTATTTGATAGGAAAGAGGCTGTTCAGGGTTCAATATCTCCTTTGATCTCTCTGTCATAAGGCCTTCCGGAATGCTTATATAGAAGCATAGGACTGAAGCTGAAGAAACACTAAAGGTGGGGTAGGAGCTTGCTTGCTGTGCAGTCTCCGCTGGAGGGACAGCAAGGCGGCTGTGTCCCTTTTCTGAGGCTGAGCAGAAAGTGTTTCTGTTTGTCTTGGGCCTTTGTGAAACGCAGGAAACGTGAGTCCTGTACAATGTTAACTTCCCAGGAGTCCTTAAATACACAAACCAAGCAGTGAAAGGGAATTGTCTTTTCTTCTTTTAGCACACCCCCACCTCCCCGAAGTAGATATTCAGTAATGTACTCAGCTGGGAAAAGGCAATGGTCAGAACACCACCCTGGGACTTTATTTCTTTTGCCCTATCACTGCCCTCCCATCGAGCACTCCAAATACTTGTCCAGTTGCCCCAGTTCATAAAAGGAAGACAAGGATCTTTCTCCTGTTCCTGGAGATTTCTTTTTTTGTCTTAAGACTCATTAGTTCCTTTAATGAGTTGAAGAGTTCCAAGTGAATGCAACACAGTCGGGTTGTTAATGGAAGTTTTGAATGGGATAGCAGGGAGCCTAGATCACACCAGATGAGGGTAGTGATGATTGCTAACCAGGTCCCATTGCCTGCTTTGAAAGTAAAGCAAGCCCTGCAACTTTGTAGGAGTTCTGTTGCTTTAAAATACACCCTGGCAATGCAAGTAGGGTCTAGTAATGTCAGCTTTATTGCTGTGATTGCATCTGTATAGGAAGCCACTTCACCGTTTGCAAGTAATTCATTAATTCATAGGTGTAATAATCCAGCCCATCACCCTGTGCAAGGAGCGGTGAACACCATGTAGTCAATCCTTTCAATACTTTCAATCTTTTCCATAGCCTTACGCAGGAATTGCTGCAGTGGATTTACTGGGCAGGGCCGGGCCTGGCTTCTAAGGTGACTAGCAGAGACTCGGCATCGTGTTTGTACCTCTGCGGCAGGAGGCCTGTGCATGTGCAAGGAGTGCAAATGCTGTTTGAGAGAGGATTAAGAACATGATTAGAAAGTTACAGACTGGGGAAATGCGCCCACTGTTCCACTTCTAGTGGGAAGCAAATAGTAGCTGGGACTTGACAGCTCTTCTACCTCGGCTGGCCGGAGCTATCAATCTGTCGCTGCTCTGCCTTGACTGCTCCTCCACTGAGGAGACAGTCTCCTTCATCCCTCTGCGAGCTCCTTCTCCCAGCTCTCCTCTAGCGTCTCCTGGCCTGAAGAGCATCAGAAATACTGCTTTAAAAGTCCATTTATTTAACCCGGTATTTTTATTTTATTTATATTACTAAAAATGCATGCGCATACGGTATTTGTTTAAAACTTTGTCTCTAATGGCGTAACGCTCTGGGAAAGCTCACAGGGTGCACATGGTTAGTACAGCTGATTGAACTGAGCGTACATGGTATTGATACATCCTGACACTGCATCTGTCAGCTGTCATTAAAGCCCGGAAGTGGTGAATGTCTGAAGATTCGATCAGTTAATGCCTATGCACTCACATGTATTTGTATTGATGGGTTTTTGTCCTCTTTTTCTCCATTACATTGATCCTCAGGCTAGGGTTTGTTGCTCAGAACATTGGCTAGCTGTTCTCTGTAAAGTACAACTCACTGCCACCAGAATTTGAAGTCTAAGTGTCATCTAATTGCTAACTTTCCTTCAGGTATGTCATCAAACTTTTAATGATGAAACTTACACTTTGCTGTGAATTTTTTTTTTTTTCCTTGTCATTTAAATACTTGCTAACTTAAAGCTTGGAAAAATCCGTGATGGTTTCCCTCACTTCAAGTCACTGTTAGTTCACTGGAAAAAGATGATACTGTGATGAGGTATACAAAGGCACCAAACCATTAGGTCCTAAATGGGGCACATTTGCAAACAACCGATGCACCCTTGCAATTGACACTTGACCTCCATATGCCCCAGAGAACTCAGCTATAAAATTGAGTTAATGCTGGAGCTGATTTGACTGTGAAGCGACTGCCTCGGAGCTGGACTGCATTGCAATTATAGTTCTGCTTGTATAAAAGATATACCAATTGGAAATAAACGTTTGCAGTTATAATAAACACAGCAGTCAAAATATCTCCAAAGGGTGGAAGGATTCTAAGTGAGCAGCTGAGATGATTGAGTAATTTAAATAAATGTAGACCTGGCGAAAACAAAGCTGGATCTGAAAGCAGCATTTTCTCTTGCTTTGATTTTATTGAAGGTGGGTAAAGCAGAAGTTAGGGGACTAAATGAGCCAAATGTCAGGCCCACTCACATTCTGTGAAAATAAGCTCAAGTCTGGGGACTTGCCGGTTTGTCCTTGTAAATTTGTCGAGTGCATTCTTGATGTTTTATTTCAAATGCATTTCCCCTGAAGAAAAATCTAATGTAATCAATATGCATGGTGTATAAAGTTGAGGGGGAAAATTGGAACCGAATTTCTTTTTAATAGGGAGAAAGAGTCTATGAGAAAGTCTGCTGATGACCCCTTTAATCAAAATATGCAGGAAATGCAGACATTTTCATGGATAATTGATGAAACATGGGGGAAAAAAGGGAGAAGATTGAATGGTTGTGATCATCCAAAAGGGAAAATCTTAAAAGTCTTACTTTTTGTTGCTTCTCGATATTGTCTGACTGTTGTTCCAAAAACGTCCTCAGCGTATCTTATTTAGAAAAGGTATAATCAGTCCTGGTTTCTGCAATGACTTTGTCATTGGTTTTAGCAAGTTGAGATGAGGTTGTTTGGAACTGCAGTGTGTTAATGCACTCCTGTGTTCACTGCTCACAGATGGTCTGTTATAAAACAGAAGAAAACTGCAGTCTATCTCCTCCATTTCTCCCTACAGTTTAGCAGCATGGCAGTTTGCATATCTGTGTGGCTAGTACAGGGAAAGCTTACTCTGCGGTCTGGTTTTTTGCAGGAGCCCTGCTTCTTTTACCTCCATGGTCTGCTCCTTTTTTTTTGGCAGTCTCATCTCTTCTGTCTCTGATTTTGTGCACTTTGTCTTTTAAGGTTATCTGAGGCTGTGGGCTCATCGGAAAGTCCCAGTGCTTTTGTGCATGACAGATTATAGAATGTGTGGGTAACAAAGAAGAAATAGAATAGTTTACAGGTTGTCCAAATTAGTATAGAATAATATTCTTGCTTGCAGTTGAGGTACTTAACTTGGCAGTATTGTTATACCACTTTAAGGTGGAAAATTGTTAGATGAGCTCTATGCAGAAAAGGGAGTAGGATTTTTTTCTCAGTGTTTTCGTTTGTTTGTAGAGATTTCTTACTCTTTAATTCCTGAAACAGCATATTGGAACTGCTAACTATGTAAATGTATCACCTATATATCTTCCATAACAAAGGGCAGTATTTATGAGCTGCCCTGCTAAACTGTCACATTTCCATCGTTGCTTGACATTTGTACCGTAACTCTTGTGGTCTGCTGCTTAATTCCTTTGTCTCTGACAGACACCCATTTAGGAGTCTTGGAAAATACGAAGTGGAGCCAGTTAACATTGAATGATCTTAAAACTAGGCTGAACTTTTGTTTTCATCGGGGAGGAAGATGATGCCATCAGCTAATTTGGTTGATCAATAGCCCTGCTTGCGATAAGGTTTCAAAGCTTGTGGCTAAAAGCTGATTGCACTGGATCCAAAATAAATTTGATCTATTGGTTTCCACAAATGTAGCATAGCCCAGGATGATGCTTCAGTGCTGATGCTTAACTGATTTTAATAATGCTGACAGACTAGCTTGGTGCCTGCTGTGAGGACACATACATGAACCCTCTGCAGCAGAGCACTTAAGATGTTTTTTACAGTAGCATGGAGCTGTCACTCTCTATCAAAGAACAATCATAAAGGTTCATTATTCTGAGACTGGGAAGCATTACAGTCTTTGCTGAGCAAGTCTGATGACATCTTTCATTAATGCAAACTTTGATCCTGGTTTCCTAAAAAGAGAGAGGTACTGGCAAGATATTAGACTGGTTTGTTAGTTTTGGCTGAAGAAGTAAGTGTTACTGAAAAATGAGGAAAAGTTCTGTGGCTGAAGTGCAAAAAAGTGTGCAAGCCATGTTTGTGATAAGCATTTGTGTATGCAGTTTCAGAAAGGATCCAGCCATATTGTTTCTTCGTGCTGGGCAGGACCATATTCTAGTGGGAAGGTGGACTAAAATTTAACTGATGCTTTCATCTCTGTTTCAGTGACTATATCATGGCTACGGGGCCAACAGAGGTCACACAGTCACCTGAAACAGGAGAGACAGTTGAAGAGTGCACAGGTAAGCAGTTGTTCTCCAAATGTGTAGCTGATTTGGAAGTCAAGATTTATTTTCTTCAGGTCGGGGAGTATGTAGTGACTTGTTTTGCGGTGTTGTGTTGTCTTTTGTAGTGTAAAAAAATCTCCGTGTGGCTTTGTCAGCTGGCAATATTATGGGAAGGATCTTTTAATGTGCAGTACTGAAGGGTTGTAACCTGATGGAGGATATTCTTTTCTGATTGTAGTTAGGATTTTTGAAAACAGGACGTTAGAGCTTGAAGCGCTGATTTTTGTGCCTGCTTTGGTGGATCCTACAGAGGTGAGAGGTAGCCTGATAGCCAGCCTCTGTCTGTGGCAGCTGTATCAGTACCCGCACTGCAGCCTCACTTTCTGCTTCTGACCACAGACAACTATTTGTTACTTATTCTTTAATGTAGTGGCATGGGGTGATGCAAACAGCCATGAGGGAATGGAATAATAGGCGAGAAAAGAAAATATCTTACTTATGCCAAAGAGTTGTCTTAGTTAAACAAAGTCCCCTTTGCCAGTGTTCGGACTATTCTTCAGGAGATAGGTGAATATGAAGAACAGCATCATGGCTGAGGCATTTCAGGAAAAGTGGCTGTCATACCACTCGATTTTTTTTCTTTTCTTTGGCTAATGTCTCACAGTCATCTTAGATGTTTGTGTTTCAAAGGTCATCTTGCTTTATCCTTTAGAAATACATTTACCACCATCAGAGCACTGGTAGAAGAGAGAAGCAAATGGCAAAGTGACTGTTAGTTGAACGTTGTATGACAGATAGATAGGGGTGAAGAAAGTGTAATGATGGATGCTCAGCAGCAGCCGGTTTCTTAAATTTATAATATAGTTTATCACATAGTCCAGAGCTATCCAAGTGCCCATCTTCTGGAACTGCAGGGAAACTTAATGTTTTCTTACTCATCTGAAACAGCTGAAGGCATGCAGCTGAGCAGAGGGCGGCTGAAGAGGAATTCTTGCTGGAGGGGGCGTGCCCTGCACATCAGTAATAAATTAGAGGCTAGAGAAGGCACTGAAGTAACCGATGTGTCTGCATCAGAGGACTCTGTTGCACAGTGATGCCCAAGTGTTGTCCTGTGCCAGCTGAGGTTTACTCCTTGGCAGTGTTTGCAAATCCTTTCCTTGGGCTCCATTCTAAAGTTAGCACCACTTCTGATCTGAACAAGTATTTGGAGTAGTACCTTGGCAATGTTATCCTTTGTGGTAGGATTTATGTCTGTTTCTCTTAAATGTCCGTAGGGTCACTTCTTTTTTTGTTGTTATTATGTTGTAGGTTTTGGGGTTTTTTTTAAACATTCCTCTGGTTCTCTGGAAATACCAGCATCTAATTAAGCTCATTAGTAATACTTGCACTAGAATCGAACTTGCTTTCTGTCTACCACTGTCAGCTGACCAGTGTACATGACAATGTCCTTGTTTTTCATTTAGGCTGCCTTTAAGTTGCAGAGCTCTCTGCATGTAGCAAAGTCTGCCATTTTGTTCTTTGAGTCATTGGACTGTGTTAGCAGACATTGCTGAATTGATAATTTTGGGGCACTGCTTTCATGAAACTTTTTAATCTTTTGTTTTGCTGGTGTAAAATAAACCAACTCAGCTTTGACAAGTTTCCTGGGAGAATATCATATAGATTGTCTAATTGCGATACAAATGACAGTAATGGTAGAGAGGCATTTCTGAAGACTCTCTAAAGGACACTCAACATGCTTGTTAAATAAAACAAGGCACTTCTGGCCAGTTTTTGCTATGGGCGCAGCAGGAAACTCATTGAGCCCCGTGAGTCTTAACAAATCCAAAAGCCTTGGGGTCGGCTCTGTAGTCTGGGGCAGGCAATAAAACCTGTATGTTTTCTGTGACTATCTCATTCACTTACTGCTTGATAAGCAGCAGTGGAAGACAAAAAGGTCTTCCATGGATAAACCCTCCATTGGAGTGCCACATCCCAGTATTACTCAGATAAGTGGGACTCCATTGATAGTTTTGCTCTACACGGTTTGAAAGATAATTTGGTCTCAGTGACAGCTCAAATCACTTGAAAAGCAATGTGCAGGTCTTCCCTGGCTGTTACTGCTCCACAGAGAGGTAGCGGTTTCATTAGTCAGTGCTGGGCAGTGTAGCAGCATCCTTGTAAGTCATGACGCATGGTGCTGGCACTGGTCTTGAGAGCAGGGAGGAGACAGGGTGAGTAGATCTCAGTATCATTGTTTATTTCTCAAAGCGGCTACTGTCTGATGCAGCTGTGCGGTGGCACAGTTTCACCCCAGATAAGGCCCATTGGCAGAGATCCCTACACGTACAGGGCACACGTTGAGACAGAGTATTGCCAACTAAATCATTTCTGGGAGAAGACAATAATTGTGTTGAAATAATGCCTTGCTTATGAAGGAATCCTCCAGCTGTGAGCATTTATTATGCCAACTGCTGTAAAGTATTAATTGAACAATGAATTTGGCTCAGATATGCAGTGATGTTATTGCTCTGCATATGTATTTAAGTCAATCACAGGGGTCTTAGTACAATAGTTCGGCCCAAACCACTCCAAACTGACCCTTCAATGTAAAGGTCAGAGACAAAATGCAGCACTTGTGTGCTGAAAGCAAATACAAATAAGAATGTTAAAGTAAAAAAATGAAATAAGTCACTGGTATTTCGTATGGTTTATTTTGTTCTTTTTGTATTTCTTTCCATTTGGACAATGGAAAATCTGAAATCAGATTAACAGTTTTCTAATTGTGTTCTTAGGGCTGCTCTGTTTGGGGGTTTCATGTCCTGCAGAGCAGTGTCTTAATTTAAGTTTGCTCCATTGTCCTTGGAGGAGTTGTTGATTTATTTTGGAGCAGTGGTTTAATGTGGAAACAGATATTTTGGATTTAGAGTTTATAAATTCTTTTGCCAGTTTCAATCTTTTTGCCAAATGTTGAATATCCTTCAAGTGTTGACTCCGTACAACACTGAGTAAAGAGAAAGCAGAACTGAACTGTAACGAACAGTAAGAGTTAAAGATGTTGACATCAGTTTTTTTATTAATGTATGATTGGCATGATCGCTGTTCAGTTGTAGGTAGATACCTTCCCTATATCAGGTGTATTTTTCATAAACTGGAACCTAAGCAGGCACCACTATTGTCAGTTTAATGCCAGTGTTGCTTTATAGGCAGCTTCACCTTTCACTGGACTCCAGCACTGAATTATTTACAAAGGAGCTGACTAAAACTGAATGGGCTGCTTTAGCTTTGAGGCTTCCTCCAGAATTTAAGAAATAACATTCTCCAAGCTAAGCAACACTTCCAACTTCCGTAAATTTTCATTTTTCTCATGTTGCAGGAAAGAAAAAATCCAAATTTCAGACTTTCAAGAACTTCTTTGCCAAGAAGAAAAGGAAAGAGCCTCCACCTCCCAGGGGGGAGAGTAATTTAAAACCTAGCCAGTCCAGCAGCGATGTCAGCATCTCTGTGCTCGACACTACTGCACTTCATTCACCAAAGGAGGCTGGGTAAGCTGGCAGGGGAAAATAAATAAATAAAACTGGACCTCTCACAGCAGTAGGACGAAAGCATGAGTTGGCCCCTTAGGAGCAACCTCCATCCAAGTTTGTGCAAAACAAGCCCTAATGCTGATGAAGGAATTCCAAGAATTTCCTCTTTCTTTGCTAGTGCTTCAAACGCCAGCCTGGAGAGGAGGGGGAGGGCAGCCAGGGGCAGGGGTGATCCACCTCTTAGTCTAAAACTGCAGATAGCCTAGGTTGTTTTAATTTGTTTTAGTGCTTGAAATCTGTCCTGGAAGGTCTGATCAGCAGCAACTTTACATGAGGATGATGGTTTCAGTAGCGCTAGTATAGAGAATACATGTGAAGTTGAGTTGCTGTTTTTTAGTATAAATAGTGCCCTCCATCACGGCTGGGGTAAAGGGAAAGAAGTATTTTTGGTGTATTATCAGTATGAGATTGCTGCTTTAACTTTCTTACGTAGTCATTTAGGTATAGATAACAACTGAAGGCCTCTAGTTTTGTGTGAGCTACCCCTGAAGGACTGTCTATGTGAGTGAGGTTTGCAAGTCCTTAAGGTGTGTCCAGAGCAATTCTCAGTTCCCCAAATGGTGTTAGTTCAAAAACCTTTTTTCAGTTAGTGTAATACAAGCTACTAGCTTGCACTGCTAACACTGCTTCACTGATAACCTTAGACCGTCAAGGTACACAACACTTCCATTGCACATCTCTGACTGAATCCGGGGTGGGACAACCCTCTGAACATGGTTATGTCTCTCACCAGGGGTGTCATGGATCGGTATCTGGCAACCTATAATTTGGCTGTTTTCCAACTCCCCACCCTCCTCATACTCCCCTGTTAGTTACTCAGGCAGGCCTCTCTTTGGATTACCCTAGGCCTTGGGTCGTGGAGCTGCAAACCAACAAAGTGTGACAAAACATTCGATGATTTGCAGTGTTTTGTTGGAGGGGACCTTGGACAGGTGTGAGACTGGCAGAGGGCGTGAATAGGTGACTAGTATAGGACATGCTGAAATCAGCATTGCTGCCAAATGCTTTCTGTCATCAAATAAGGCATTTGGTGGAGCTGGACACTACGTTTCTTCTGGTGGAACAGCTTATAGATGTGACTTTCTCATGGGTGCTTGTTCCTCCTTGCCTCACTCTCTCTGTTGTGTTTATGCAACTGCATCATGGAAATGATCTGGGAATGGAACAACAATCTCTTTAGTTTGTTTGTTAGCAGAACAGCAACAGAGTAAGTGACCACACAACCAGTCCCCTGCGGTAAGGGGAATTAGGGTGACTCAGCTAACCCAGTCCAAAAAGCTTAGGAACAGCTGACCTTACCACATCAGCCTGTAGGAGGGATCTGGCTTAAAATTAGCTGTCTGCTCCAGAGGCAGTGTGGGTGCGAACTCTTTCTCTTGCCCTTAACCAAGTACTTCAAGTCCAATTGTTGTTTACCTCAGCACTATCCTCCACTGACTCTGAAATGTTTTGCAAGATCAGAGATCAGGAAGTGAGTAAAACCCTTCTCTTTTTTCCCTTAGAGATAGGATTAGATGAACTATCAAAAAAAAAAAGTATTAGAGGATAAGTTTGTGCTACTTGAAAACCCTATCATGTCCAGACCCTGCATCACATAAGCACACTTTGTAAGTACCTAGAGAGACTGAACAACATAATCCTTTGGAAAACCTGATCCTGAAAGCCAGTGGAAATACAACTTGTGAAGGGTTTTATAGTAGGACTCTGAGCTTTGCAATTTCTGGCATGCAGAATATCAAAACCAATCCTAGAACAATGCTGCTGTTTGTTTGTTTGTTCTTGAGGCAGAAGCACTGGTTTTCTTTTTTTTTTTTTTTTTTCAACCATGTAATGTTTTTAAAATTTAACTTTTCTGAATACTAACCAGAGACCAAACCCCTAGATGTGCCAAATGCTTCTTGTAACAGCCAAAGGAATGTGCCCAGATGTCAAGGTGCTGTAGGGAATCAATGGGATTTGGCATCCATGAAGGGAAAGGGAGCATTATGTGCCACTGCCTCTTTATCTTCCAAAAGACATGAGTTTTGAATGAAAATGGAAAAACCTTGATGGCAAAGTTAAAGCATGTGCTATGCATGACTTATTCTCTGTGTCATCAAAAGGATAAAAGACCTTAAATAGAGGAAAATTGGGTCCCAAATAGTCTTATTCCTGTTAAAAAGCTTTGAGCAGGAAAAACTGATGGGACAATATGTAAAATTGTCCTGGTCTTTGTAATGAACACTTACCCCTTTGGCAGGCTGCGTTTGTTTTTGAGAGAGTGGCTGCCTGAAGGAATTATGTCACCTTTCTGCCCCTTACTTCAAGCACTAATAAAAGGAGTGGGGTTGCACCAATAAGAAATGGAAGATAGCACAGGCCATGATGCGTTCAGGATCAGCTTAATTGCTGGCTGTAGAGTCCCATCATTTCCTCAGTCGTAGCAGCTCAAGTGTTGCTACGCACGAATGCATTAAGCATTTGTATAGAGAAATCAATGTGGAGATACAGTGCGTAAAACATCTGGGGGTTTAGCTAACAGTGCATCTTTAGCTTCAGCGCAAATATAAATACACTGCCTGGAATTACACGTGAATGTATATTTGCACTTAAGAGACTCACCTGTACTAAAGCTGCAGTTAATTCTGTATTTAATCCAATGCTCTTTTTGTGAATGCCAGAAGAAAATATAGTAATTCTGTATGATACATATGCGGAGAGAGAAAGAAACAAATCTTGTACTGACAGTCTCAATAACGAGGAGACCTCAGCTCTTATTGCTAAAGAATTCCAAGTAAAGGAAGCGAGGAATCCCCAATTGAAAAGGTTAATACATCCTAATGCACATGCATTCTTTGCAGTAAATAACATAGGCCAACTAATAATGAATATACATTACAGTAAATAAAAGTTGTGTGACACTGTCTTTCTGAATACAGTAAAATTATGTCTTGCCCATATAGAGCATCTTTCATGCTGAAAAGGACTCTAAAATCAAACACACAAAAAGATGGCTTCATTCACTCTAATGATGAAATAAGGCAAGTGCTTCACTTGTATGTAGAACTGCTGTCCTATAAACTAACACAGACATTAACTACTACATATGATGGGAGGAAGCACGAACTCTGACCTGTGCTGTGGGAGAAAGAGCTCAGATTGTCTTCAGCACAACATAAACATAGAACAAAATTATTTTGCCCTACTGTGAGACTTGCCATAACTGTGTTACTGATGGACTACGCCTTTGAGGCCACGGGAGGGTTAATCAAGCAGACAAAGGAGATGTTGTCTCTGGAGGTGTAAAGAAGGGAGATGCAGGATGAAAAAGAGTAATTTGTTTGGGGTTTTTTACATGGAATATTTACTTTATGAAAGTTCACAGTCTTTCAGGGCTTTCTTCTAAATAAAGAGTCTAGGGTTAGGCAAATAGCAGAGACCTCTTCTATTTGATTTCCTTGCAGAAGAGTGTTAGGCTTACTGGATTTTCCTTGTCAGAGTTCTGTTCCTAATCATCCCCTGTTACCTGGAGTCAAACTTTCAGAGGCAATGAGCATTACCTGCACAGCAGCTGAGCCAAGGAATCCTTGTAACTTGTGGGTTATGAGGCTGGCAGCCAACAACATGAGTATTCTCTGTTGTTTTCCAGTTAAGTGCTAGAATGAAATCCTGGTAGAGGCCATCCTTGTGGTCTTTTGGACAAAGTAATGAACAGACAGTGCCTGCCTATGCTGGTGGAACTTGAGGAATAAAAGATTTGGAGCTTTCCTTGTCGTGCCACCCAAGTACAAAATGTGCCCTGCACAACTTAATAGCTCAACCCCAATCAAATCTCAGGATTACAACTCAGTTAACAGCTGTTGTGGGAACTCATCAGTGCTTCACTGGGCTGAACACCCAGTGAGCACAGAAGCAGAGCAGGAATATTTTACCTGGGTACCCTAACTTGACCATGGATAGGTATGTAACTGTGGCCATAGACGCTCGTCCCATCTACTTTTTTTAATATGCTTGGGATCTGGCAATGTTCATGATACGGGTGAACAGAGCTGTTTTTATTGCTGGACCTAACAGGATTTGAATCAAGTTTGTTAATGTAGTGGAATTACATTTTCCACCCACATTTGCAAGAAGAGGAAAAATAATCCACAGTCTTTGGCAGGTATGACACACACCAGGCTGCAAAGGTTGTGTCCTGAATGTCTCATGCTAAGCACATTCCCACCAAAGAAGGGCAGGGGACTCCTGTCACCCCCCTTCTGTGCTGTAGACATCTCTGAGGGTGGCATGCATCCAACTAAATCCCAGCATCTGACCTAATCATCCTGGACTCGCTCTCTAGACCACAGATACTGGCCTGTGTGTTCAATGCAGATGATGAGTACATCTGAAAAGAGATACCTGCATTCAATCAGCATCCTAAAAAGTGTTTCTTCCTCCCTTCTGAGTATAAAAGGAGCTAGTAGTGACTACCTTAGACAGTTAACATGCAGAAATCTGAAGTTAAGCAAGGTGCATCCCACCCTGGCCTCTTTGTGATCCCTCTGCCCTGGTGAAGTAGCACAGGGAAGCATTGGAGGGCTGTACCCAGTGCACTGACCACTCTTCCTTCCTTCCCAGGCCCAAAGGAAGCATGGGAAACAAAGCCTTGTCCCATGACAGTGTCTTCATTTTTGAGTCTGCACCAGGAGGTGTGGCAGGTGACATGTTGTCTCAGGAAAACATACCTGGAAGAGTGAAAACTTTGCAGGTGAGAACATCTTCCCCTCATTCATGGTGCTGCTTTGTATTAGCTGTCTCCTAGGAAACTCTGTTGCTTGATTCCTCTGCTGTGTTCCTTAAGACTTTGTTGACTGAGGTGTCCAAAGCCAGATTTACTACTTTTGGATCTATTCTGCCTCTTGGAAGCTGCATCCTTTGGCAGTCCTGGTGCTTTCAGCCTTGCCTAGGCCTCATGGTGTGCAAGTGGCATGAATCCAGTTCATGGACTCTTGGAAACTTTCCTTAATGAGCATGTCCTCTTCCAATGGGATTTCCATTCTTTACTTCATAGCCACTGCTTTTGGCATAAGGCCATTTATTTATACTGTAGCGTGTCCCTTGCACTGTTATTCTTTACATATTATGTTATATATATATGTTATTCTTTTTGGCAGTTCTGGCTATGTTGTTTTCACTGTACATGCTAGCACCAACAGCTGTGTAAGTGTGTGGGATGATGGATATGTCAGGGCACTCTTAGTGACAGCTTTATTTATATCATTATTCTTCCGATCTCTGCCAGCAAAGGATACAGTATTCTGCTAGGTCATTTCCTTCTTCCAAGGCCCATACTGAACCCTCCTTGACAGCTCCCTTATCAACTGTTGGTTATATTAATTGTATTTAAATAACTGCCCAGCTCAGAGCACTGAGATAAAAGTTTAAGGTTTTTCCAGAGACTGAAAACAAAACATTGATAAGGCAGCCAAAGGCCACTGAAATTCTTTCTGTGCTCAGTGTGAGCTTCATGTTGCAAAACACAATTGCATCACATGTTAAGTAATAGAAGATGCACAGAGGGACTTGTTCCTCCATAAAACTGCAAAATAGGCTAAGCTTCAATTCAGGGTATCTTTTGTATAACAATGGGAGTAGCAGGAGAAATCATGTTTATATATGACAGAACTTTGTTGGGGGAAAAAAGCTCTTTTCATGCTATCTCCAGTCCACTGTGCCCTCTCTTCATCCATCCACCATCCTGCATGGTAACATAATACTGCCAGCACTATTTTTATAGCCATAAAAGACAGCCTTTTTCTGTGAGCTTGACTCTTGTCAGAATAAAAGCCAAGCACTAATAAAAATTATTAATTTCTTAGCAATGTAAATTAACTTCTACCAGTAGAAGACAGACTGTAAATTCAGAGTTTCCCCCACAACACTTTGCTGTCTGCATGTAATAAATTTAATAAATCAAAGATGGGAAGTTGTGAAAAGAGAGAAAAGCAAAATTTACTTTCTGTATTTTCCTTCCCATGAAGTGCACAAGTATGTTGTATGTCTCATTTTGACCATATATTGCAATCTTTGTGCGGTTTGTCATCAGTCCTGCTTTTGCAGATTGTATTGGTGATACTTCTTTGATTGTTGTGGGTAAGTGGCAAGAAAGCTGTTTGACCTGGGGGACTGGTAGATTCATAGGAATTACATTCCAAGTGAATCTTCCTGAATAAGAATGGTGGCTATTTAGATCTATTTTACAGAGATATACATGAATGCATATCCTGCAGAAGAGCACAGAATTAGGCCTAGAATTTCCCAATCTGGTTTAATAAGCAAAGAAACAGAAAAACATGTCTGCATATTTATCTTGGGAATATTCAGCTGAGACGTTTTTAGTTGAAGGACAAAGTTTCTGTTCAGACCTTGTTTCTATTCCAGCTTTGACATAGCCGACAGACTTAAGCCAAGAATTTTAGTAATGGTGTTTCCTGAGTTCTGAACTTTTTTAGTTTGAGGGAACATCTGGCTGCTTGTGAGGTTGCAGACTTTGTTTTATTTTTCTAGAGTCAGGCCCTGCCAGAGCATTCTTTTGTGCAATCTTGGAAGAGAATCCCCATACTCTTTTACAAACAAAGTTGTTCCTGGCTGCTGTTATCATTCTTGCTGTAGACAGGACCAGGGTGTGATGCTGGGGAAAATTAACAAGCAATTCATTAGGGTGGACCAGAAATGGAATTAAATTGTCTTTGTGTTATTATTTGTATTCTATTGGATTCAATTGTCTTCAAGGCCAGGTTGGATGGGGCTTTAAGCAACCTGGTCAAGTGGAAGGTGTCCCTGCCCATCGCAGGGGAGTTGACACTAGATGATCTTTTAAGGTCCCTTCCAACTCTAACCATTCTATGATTCTATGATTGTATAAAAAGTGGGACACAGCTGCTTGTGTGGGAGAGGGTGGTGACAAGCTCTCAATATTTGGAAGGGCTTTGTGAAGGAAAGCTGACCACATAAACCTGGGGTTGGGAACGGCTGACTGACAATGCTTTGTGTGACTATTTGGGACATCCAGATACATTATTTAAAGAATAATTAAATCTAGAATTTTTAAAGTTTTAAATTTAAACTGAGTTAAACTGCTGTAAATTTTCTGGAATGGTGAAATTTCTGTCTTTGGTAACGTACTGAATAAAACTGATTTAGATTTTCATTTTCACCAAAGCCAGTTCTAATGATGGGTCTTTGATGAATGTAACTAAATAAAATTTTATTAATGGCTATTTTCTCTAAATGGACCATTTCTTCAAGTAGTTCTGTTAACTAAGAGATTCTGCATGCCTAATGGGAGCAACTGGGGTAAAAGTGTCCAAAATGTCCTCTATAAATAATGCCATTGAAAGTCTATATTCTAAATTTCTTTCCAACCACAGCTTCAGTTGCAGCAGAACATCAGGCTTGGATCGCCTCCTCTTGTTATAACTGGAAAGAAACCGGAAGATGCAGGTGCTGTTTCTGAAGATGATGGTTTACCTAGAAGCCCTCCTGAACTTTCAACCCTTCATGAAGTTCTGACAGATTTACCAAGCAAGGTATAATCGTTATGCCATTTAGTGACCACCTGTACAGAAAAGAGAAAATCTGCTTGGAGAAGGGAAAGACCTTTTTGCTTGCTTTTGAAAAAATCTGATGGTACAGATCAGTCAGAACTAGAACAAATTACCTAGGTGGATTGTGGACTTGTCACTGTGAGGGATATCTAGGAAGTGGCCTAACAAATACCCCTTCTGAGTACAATTTTCTATGCTTTTATGTAGACCAGTGCTGGGGCAGTTGTGACCTATATCATTAAGGAAAGAGGAGAGAAATTCAGTTGATATGACAACTCTCGGTGCCTTTGGGCAAGGCAGTCTCTCCTGGAAGGTCCGTATGGCAGAGAGCATAAAAAGTCAGTTATTCACGGGTGAGTGTTTTGTTACTGTGACTGTTCCACTTCCAGTCCAAGAACAAGCTGAGGTACTTGTAGTGCACAAACAAACTTCCCATGTCTTCCTGCCTCAAAGAGCTGCAGAGATTGGTAGTTTCCTACACCTGTGAAAGAGGAGGAGTTTTAGGGTGTTTTAAAGCTAGTGAGGAAACCAAAAATAATGGCGACTGCAAGAGAATCAAACAATTACTGGTTTTGGAATGAAATATTTCAAAACTGGGGCAATATTATTTGAATTGACAGGAAAGTGACAATCCTATGAGTCTGAGGAGAACAGGTCCTGATGGAAATCAGAGGGGGTTTGGGTTATCTTCCTTCTTAGCAATTGCCTTCTGACAGCAGATGCATGATTTTGGACTTGAGTGAGCATGTGAGCATTTGTAAATTGGAAGGTCTTAAAGCAATAAGCCAAAAAAACTTTATAAAATGTATTGCCTCATGTGGTCAACCTTCATGGCATATCTCACAGCAGGATAAAGCTCCCCTACTTTATGTTTGATCCCCAGTTAACAAATGAAACCTACTCTGTGAGGCAGGGACTCAGTGACCCTTCATCTTTCCTCTTGTGCTTTCTTATAATTAGCACTGGATATCCAGTCCCAGATAATTCAATGTGATACTTCCCTTGACTTACCCTCTTCCTTATTTTATCCCACAGTCTTCCAACCCTGTTCAGCGTCATAGCTCTTTGAGTTTAGGCGGGACAGACAGTGAAGATGAACAGGTAAATAGCTACTTTTCCTGCTAATAAACTTTCCTGAGGCAGCACATGTGGTGTCTGTATGGAGCCAGTACAATAATTTTTTTTTTAAAGCTCTTCTGGCTACAGTGTATCCTAGCAAACAATTCATGAACAGTCCAGAGTGATGCAAATGATACTGAAAATGTACCTCTCTCAGAGTCTTGAATAAGAACCAAATAAAGATAGGCAGAAATCTACTGGTAAGTGTTTTGTGTGAACAGCATAGTCAGCTCTGTGACACAGTATGAATCTGTAAAGTTGCACAACAGAAAATTGGACAAGGCAAAGCACTTCAGTTCCACTTTCATGTCCCAGGGCCCCAATACCCAACAGCAGTAATAGCTTAGTAACACCTGCCCATCAGCAGCGGCTTGGGAGCAATCCCCTGCATCTCTTTTATCATGGGAAATAATTGCAGAATCGGCCTGTCTGACGCCAGGCATTCCACAGGAAAGGTCTGTGTTAATTTGCAATTTTCTTTGGATGATAAGTGACCATCAGAAGCAGCAGGTTCTGCTGTCAGACCAACACAGTCTATTTCTTGACCAGCGCAGAAAAATTTACAGAGGTCATATTTTTGGAGAGTAGCCTAGGGAACCTTCCCCTTGACTGTCCCTGCTGCTTGAAGCTGAGTTGAGTTCCTGCCTGTCTCACGCTTTCAAGGCAGGCCTGCAAGGTTTGCTTATACTGCCTTTCTCCAGTGTTAATATAATGTCTGAAAGACCAGTCAGACCACAGTTAGGCCAACGGGGTCTTCAAATGCCAGTGAGAAAGGCAACCACCACTCCGATAGAGCTGATTTGATTCATGGGATAGTCCTTGCAATTGTGTAAGCAAAGTAATCTGCCATCTAGCTGAGAAGGGGAATATTTATGGGTCCAGAATAGCTATGGGCCATTTTTGCCCAAGCTTTGCAGTCCTCTATACGGAATCCCTGTTTGAGAAGCTCACCAGAGAGAACACTATTTAATCCCTTGTGAAACTGAGAATAACCCACAAGTAAAGGAGAGGTAGCAGTGTACCTAGAAGATTCCTCCCTGATGAAGAGGGCCTTAAGCAGCCAGGGCAGCATCTTGAGGGTCAAACTGTTAGTGCCCACCCCACTGCTAAGGAAGCTTTCCCTTTCACTCTCTCTTTGGCCAGCCTTTGAGAAGGGAGAGAGCAACCTCTGGGCAAGACCAGCTCAACATCCCTGTCTGTGGTTGAGATCAGACACTCCTCTGCTTAGTCATTCCTAGATCTTTTTGCTTTAAGGATGCAAAGATAAAGCAACGTCTCCCCCTCATAACAGACTACTAGTCACAAAACTATAGAGGCCTAAGTGATCTAGGTAACCTGGATTGTCATTATTTTTAATAACTTCTTGTATATATTTTATCATTACTTCAATGTACATTTTATTAACTCATCTCCCATTTTATATTTTGACTATAAAGCTCCATTATGTAAGCCTGCATACTGTTTTTTCCTTACAATGCGAAAAGCCCTTTTCTATCCAGTTCTGAAGTCTTTGAGCTCTTTCAGTCTTGCAACCTCATCTCCTATGAGAAAGAAAGACAGAGACAGGGGAAATTTTTTTCTCTCTTCTATATTGCACAGAATTCCTCACATAAAGGCTCTTCTCCTTTCTCCCCAGCTCGCTAGGAATATGGCTGGCTTCTCTACAGTACTGTGTATGTCCCTTTACCCAAATACTTTTCTTAGTCAGCAGTTTGGATTAGCAGAAATCTTGCCAATATGTTTATCTAAAATAAAAACCCTTTTCCTAAATAATCATAATTTTTTTCAGTAACTTTTGAAACTATTTATGTAATACCAGGATTTGCGCTAGCAGAATGCAACTTGTTAAACTGAATAACCTCATCCCAAAGATGAGAAAAATTGTGAAAAGCACTGAGAAATCTACACTATTAATCTATTCCATTTAACAATGTTGTATATTTAGTAAAGGAAAATGAGCATTTGATCCTAAGCAATCTGAAGTTACACACAGTGTAGTGGTTTACATTTTACTATTGTATTGATCTTGCTGCAGATGATGGTTACTTCATTTCTTTGCCCTGTGCTGCTTCACTGGGTTTTCCGAGAGCTTCGTGCCACTGTCAGCTCTGCGTGAAATCCTGATGTGTCACCCATGTAACTTCTCAGTGCCTTCCACATTTATAAATACCCACTTTCTGACTAATCTAAAGCTAAATGTGAGGCTATCACTCAAAGTGAGCAGCAAGTGACTTCACAGAGACATTAACCAGCATTGCCCTGCCTTTGCCAGATAGCCTTTACGGAAATCTAACTTCCTTGTTGGCATCTTCAACCGGGACTGATTAAAACCAAAACAAGGTCTCAGCTTGTGGGGCTGAGGACAGTGTTTTGGCACAAACACTCTTTAGGAAATGGCCTCCTAACTGCAGCATTCTCTTTGTTCAGGCTACTGAAACTTCCCAATAACCAACAAACATCAAATTTATCTTACACTTAAACGCTGATGTGGAAATCTTGTGTCTGCTCTACTGTCTTTGAGAGAAGATAACAACTATCAGTGCTCAGAGGAAAAAAAAATCCTGAATCCTCAGTGGAGTAGGGAATTTGCCATTTATTTACAGCAGTAGCTCAGATACTAGCTTCAGGTGTTTTTATATTAAATAAGCACAATTGTAATTTTATAATTGAAAGACAGAAGAATTTGTATGTAGAAATTAGTAACGGTGTTACTATTTTGGAAGTTCTAGTGATCCTTACAGGTTTATCATTAATCTTGTAGTGTTATAACAATAGTTTGCTTATTTATTAGCTGTGTTCTTCTTTCTCTCTTTCACAATGTGTAAATTTTTCATGCGAAGAGTCTGTATCTGTCATAATACATTCTGTTGTGGTTTATTTCAGATCTAGGATCTAAAAAAATTCAATGGAGAATAAAGAAATTAATTTTAGCTACCTTAAACACAAAGCAATGTACCTAGACAATTTTTGTAGATCAGATGGGAAGATGCTTTCACTATCTTTAAAACTTCACCAGCATACATGTTTTAAATGCTGTGTTATGTCCTAAGCTTAAATAAAACTAAAATCTGCATGCCAAGCACAGTTAAATGGCTGTGTTTCGCCTAACTTTATGGCCAAAGCCAAAATAGCAGGTATGTTATACTGAATGAAGCTCATTTGGCATGGCTGTGAAATTTTGCAAGTGTTCCAGAAAATCTGGTCTACATTTCAAAAGAGTAACAAAACCAGTCAAGCTGCATGTTTAGGGGTTTCTCTACAAACACTTCTGTAAACTCTTTATTTTGATAGCATAATCTAAGGTTATTGCTCTTTAGTTCCCCAGAGCAGCATTGCTGCGAGGGTAAGATCCATATCACTGTCTAGAAGATGCTTCTGGGATACTTGCTGGAGAGAAGCATTTGATTTTCCTGGACAAGTGGATATTAAAAGAGCAAAGTGGCTATGGCAACTTTCTTAGAAATAGAGACGATGAGGAGCAAGCATCCATGCTACTTTTGTGGCTTTTTAATAATGTATTCCTGCAATGTGTCACATTATTGGGATGAAAAGGCAGCTATAAAAACTGCACCAGTGTCTCCTGCTGGTGTATACATAGATTGCAAATGGTTTTTCAGATAACAACTGGGAGGGGCACAAGCTGAGGCTCTTAACTGTGGGAGAGGGAGAGACAGGTATTTCTCACTTTTGTGTAACATACAGCTGAACACACGGACCTGAGTGATCTCTATGCAGAGACGACGTTAGGCATGCATTTTAAAGTGAGGATTTATGTCCAAAAATACAGCCACTTCAGGTTTCTGAAATGGAATGAGCTAGCAAAGGAATTGTTTCAGAGATGTGGGGAAGCCAAGCAAAATGTATAGTGACGTGTTTGTGTTTTACAGATACCTTCTGGAGCTTCCTCCAGGCCCATCAGTCCTTCATCCTCTGCCACTCTGGGGGCCCCCAGCTCACGAGGTAGCAGCTTCCTTCCTGTTGACTTCACCATCCCTGCCAGTCCCCTCGGCTGCCTGGACACCTCAGCAGCCAGGCACAGGATTGCCATAAACCCCCGGAAACAGAAAGGCTTTACCAACAAGAATCAGCAACCCCCCCAGGTAAGTGTTTTCTGGAAAAGAATCACTGTGCAGACGGAAATGGATGTGAATTTTAAATTATTTTTTTTTTAATTTTTTTCTTTCCTATCCACATTCCTTTACCTTTTTCGTTCTTCCACTGGAAGAAGGGAAACCACCTATTTTCCACCAACCAACCAACCAAAAAAGACTCAGAAAACTTCAATATCATGGAAGCTGAAAAATAGTGCAACTTTGGTTTTTCATTATTTAGCCAAAAAAGGTGTGGGTTACACTTCATTTGTAAAAACATTCCTGTCATTTGAAAAGCTAGTTTTCAATTTTAAAGAAGCCTAAGTCTGTTTTTACAAACAATTTCAGATTAGCTTTAACTTAATTCTTTGTATGTCAAAGGAAAGGCTGAAAAACTTTGGGAAGGAACGTGGCTCTGCATGTGGGAAATTAGGATGAGAAGCTTCTCATCCTGGCTTCTAGGAAACACATTGTGAAGATGAAGTTCACTGGATAGAAAAGGTTGTTGAGCTGGAGTGTGACAGAGCAAGGAGTAAAGCTTCTCTACTGCTTGTTCCCCTCTCCATCAGAGAATCATGCATGAAAATCTATCCTGGAGTTAGAAGTGCCCTGTCCTGAGAAAGGTGGGGGGAGAAATTCAGGATGAGTGTAATATGGAATGAGGTTTTCTTGGAAACTTGGGCCCTACAGCATCTTTGCTGGATATTCTTTGTGCTGCAGCTGGTACAACTACAGCGCTGAAGGAGAAAAGCTAATTGTGGAGCGTCAATCAGACATACCAGAAGTGATGATAATGTTACTGGCTTGGTCTGTTCTATGCCACCAAGTAGCTTGGGTGACGTCTTAAAAACATACTCCTTCACTCAAAATATGTCAATCCCAGAATGATTCAGATTCAAGAGAGATCAATGGGCTGCCTTTGACATTTTAAATATGAATGATTTCTAGGTTCTTAACTGGAATAGTACATTCACATTCCCCACAGTATTGGTATATTACAGGATGGGGGGTTTATGTCTACATTTTGAGTATTCATAAATATGCGGGTGTATAAAATACCATTTTTGTGCATTATTCTTTAATTAAAAGATCTCACTGCACCTCATTAGGTGGAACGGTTGGAAAATGAAGCATGTCTTCCTGCAACTCCAGAAAAGAAGGGAAATTCAACAGAATTACTTGAGAGTGACCAGCATAAAAGTGATTGGGAAGGTAATAAAGAGTTACGTATTGCTACTTCGGGTGCTTGAACTCTTCTACGTAAGGCTGAGAGGACCTATTTGAATTGTAAGTCCTTTCAAACTAGGCATCTTTTGGTTTTATATCATAAAACCAATCCTGGCTGCTAAAGTGTTACGATGGAAAAAGTCATGTATTCCAGTCAACACAGCGGTGCTGAAATGGGGAACTTTGAGGGCAGCATTAGAAAATACATGAGGTGAAAGTGCCGTGTTCAGAAGTACCTGTGCTACACAGTTGGCTAGTTCTCATTGACGGGGGATCCAAGTTCCTTGAAACTCAGAAAAACCTTAACCTCAGCATTATATCTGTATGTAAGGTGACTTTAATTGGCTTGTGTTTACTAGATCTTCCTTTGCCACCTCCCCCCTTATCATTTGAATAATAGCTAATTGCCAGTGGTAACACAACCGTAATAATAAATTGTAAAAACAAATGAAATTTGTCCAAAACAGCACTGAAGACTTTTTTCTTTAGCACTACATTACAAATGCACTGGCTGATGGTAATGCTATAGTGTAGTGGGAACATTGGCACTTTGTTGTCAGGGCAGACTCGGGACCTGATGCTGTCACACATCAGAGATACTGTGTGTGCAGACACATCTAAGCTATCCAGATGTTCAGCAGCCCTGCTGGAGCTGCAGGAGGCAGAGCTATCAGCTGCTGAGATGTTCTGCTTAAATACAGAAAATCCTCCAGATCATTCTAGGCAGCCTTTCTAGGCATACACAGAAGAAATGTTTAGGGAAATCTGGCTAAGTAGTCTTACAACTAGGGTATGCACAGAAGAGAACTAAACAGCAACTGATTTGGTACACCTTAAGCAGACAAACACTTTCAGTTATTCCTGGGATTAGGTATGTTCAAACTTAAACTTTATTAGTCTCCTCACTTAGACAGTCCGTTTCTAAATACACTTTTAACAGCCTTATTTATCAGACAATGGTGCCCAGACATGGGGAACTCATGCTAAATGACTGCACTATCTGGAGTGAATTACTGATACAGATGGTGCTTGAATTGTAACCTTTAAGTGCACACTCTTCTCCTCTGTTTAATGTAGGATTATCAGCCCAGGTGGGACATTGTGCAAAGGGAGGCGGTTCTAATGAGACGCCAGGTGTAAAAAGTTCCACTGACGCTGCCCATGACTCTCGTGATTCCACACTTCTGCCAGAAGACTCTTGTGCTTTGCTGCAAGAGGATGCATGCCTTCCAGACGTGGACCATCGCTATAAAGCAGCTGCACCCCTTCTGAGACCTGAGCCTTCCCCAGTGAACCTGCAGGAACACCACAGTGCAAAAGAGTCCTACTGTTCAGATGAGTCTGCTGATGAATTGAAATTACATCAGCAAAATACCAACACTGAAGTAGCTGCTCTTCCAAAACTGGAACAAATTGAAGGAGAAGCTGTTGTGTTTCCAGACAGACTAGCAGCTGGCTTGTTTAGCAATGGCGTGGAGACAGAGGAAATAGATATATTGGCAGATGTTGCACAAAGGTCTTCAGTAAATTCTGTGGGCTCAAACATCAAAGACCAGGACAAGGGGGATCCACTGTTTATTGGCAAAGTAGAAGCCTGCTTGGGTACTACTGAGAATCATTCTAACCATGCTGTCTCAGATACTGCACCAAGCACTTCGCAGGTTGCGGTAGCCGATTCAGAGTCTTCTTCTGACATCAAGACAGTTGCTGTTTTGAAGCCTGAAAACAGTTCAGTAACAAGAAATGACAAAGAAACTTGCGAAATAATGGAATTTCAGTCATCCAGAGGCAATGCAGAAAAAAAAATAGACACTGCTGCATCTGTCTTGGAAGCAGGTTGCATGCTACCTCCCAGTAAACTGGAAGTATGTTTTAAAGCAGAAACTGTTTCTGTTTCGAAGGGTAACCAAGGCAGTCAACAGGCCAACCTGTCACACATTTCTGAAAAACTTTCCATTGGATGTCTTGCCTCTTCAAGTTTGGCTGGCTTGAAGAGTAATATCTCTCCCGATGATGACAGTAAGGAGTACCAGATAAGCAGTACAGCTTCTCACAGAAAAACAGTGGAAGACAGTCGATCTTCAGATGAAAATGTAAAAAATCCACTGAAGACTGCTTCTGCTAAACCAGTCAGATTTACCATTGCACCAGCATGGCAAAGATCTCTCTCAGGGGGTTCAAATTCAAAGGAAGATTCCTATAACAGATGTTCCCCAACATCCCCTATAAGACCAGAGTTATTTGAAGGAATGACAAAAGAACACACACGTTTTGATGCAGTCATCCAGGAATCAGCAAAAACCAACTCAGATAGATTTGATCGAGATTGTAAGGACAGTGATTTGCATTTGAATTCTTCTATGGAGTGGGCTGACCATGAAGCACAAAATGTTGAAAACCCGTTTGGGGTCAGACTAAGGAGAACATCTTCTTTACTAAAATACCAGAATGAAAGCCATGCTGAGTATCCAAAGCTGATCTCCTCAGCTGTTCCCACTGCTTCTTCTGCTTCAGTTAAGGAGGATCAGAAATTGGTGGGCACTGGGAAGCCACCTCCAGGCCTTCCTGCCAGCACAAAATCATTTGTTAAAAAAACAGATCTCCTAGAAGACAAAAATCCTCCCAAGACAAGATCAGAAGAAATGGCAAAGAAGCAAAATGGTCATAAACCTTCAGGTATTTATGCTGTATTTTTATCCAAACATTGTAGAAAACAGTGGTCGTGTAGAAAACCTTGGCAGAGTGCAAACAAAAGATAAAAATCCTCTTGACGAGGACCAAATTCAGCCTTGAGTTTGTCAGCACCATAATTTAATTGGCTTGATGATTTGGCCAGTCAAGAGAATTCTTGGCTTATCTTAATGAGGGGTGTGTTCCAGCAAGAATAACAACAGACAAATAGCTTAAGGGCCTCCGAAACATTTCTGGTACGATCTACTTGTGCATGTAGTTGGAGTTTCAACACAGCTTTTTAAATCTTGCTGCTGTTTTGTAGTTAATTTTCCAGACTGCAGCAGCTTAAACCTTAACTAGGAGTTGCATTAGGTGTGATTATTTTTTTTCTACAATCACGTCATTTAAAATATTTAAAAAGTGAAAAGGCAGCCTGTATTTTATTGTCTACATAAAAAAATAATGGTTATCATACTCATTTAATCTGCAATGTAAGGATGTTGTTTCAAAGGCAAAATCCGGTTCACAATGATCTCAGTGGGAGTTCTGCCATTGACTTAAACGGAAGCAGAGTCAGGTCAAAAACTCCAGAATAAACAGAAAAACAGTTATTGCCAAGACAAAATCATCAGGGAAGGTAATTTTATCTCCGCAGTGTTCAAAGGGTATTACAGATGCTGAAGGATTTAAAACACAAAACAGGCTGACTTGACCTAAATCCCTTCTTTACTTCAAAAATGCTTCTTTTGTAGAAAAAGTCTCCTCTCCACATTTGGAAACTGCTTCCTCTGAACCAGCTTGGGTCTCCATGGCAAAACTAAAACAAAAGGGTTTCCAGGACCACCCTCTTGCCAAAGAACATAAAGCTGAAGACAAAGCTTTGACCAAAGTGGATCAAGAGGAGGTAGAGTACCAAGTAATGTTGCATGGGTGTGAATCCTGCACCAGATTGCCTGGGTACTTTTGCAAACTGTTCAGTATCATCTTCATGGGAGGCATGTTGTGGGCACTGCTCAAAGAGAGATTTTCAGGACCGGCCTCTAAAATGTATTGAGACAGACAACTGATGGAAGTGAGCAAATACATGTGTGACTATACCGTCACAGTGATTAGTTTCAGAGCTAGGTCCTCCGCTATGTTCCTTTGCACTACTCAAACTTGAACCTTTTCAGAGCTTGTCTATTGCCCAGAATGTATTTGTGTAGCCCAAGAGCTGCTTTGAGTTGCACTAGCTTCCTCGCTCTTAGTGACCTACAGACTGCACTCACCGCTCCACTCTGGAGGCTGTGTACTGAAAGTTTGGCTTTTCCACTGACTCTTGCACCAGTTTCTTGTGCAGCTTGGGCAAGTTCTTCAACTGCCCATCCGTAAGAGAGAGAGAGGATAACTTGTCTGCATGTGAAGGAACCCTGTATTTGTAGCAGCTGTCTTCCTTCTTGCCTTCTCCCTCCCTCCCACAGAATGTCCCCAGCCATCCTTGTCTGGCTTTTGCTGCAATTCCACAGTCAGATTTAGAGATGTTGCCAGGGTGAGCTTTATGAGTGCCAGTGGCTAGCAGGTTTCTTAGGTGCATTCTTTTCTTCTCTCCTCCTTGTGTAGCAAGAGATCTGTGCTAGTGAGAACATACTGAAGAAGAATATGCCCTCCAGCTGGAGCTCTCAGCACAAGAAAATGCAAATGAAGACCAGTGTGTCTGCTGCAGCAGGTATTCTCTTTCTTTACATCGTCACATAGTGGTGACAATTTACACCAGTAAATGGTGTGGGTGGCAGGTAGTGGGGGGAGCTAGCTACCTTTTTGATAATCGGCACACTTTATATAAGGCCTGTTTAGACCATAGTTTGCACCTAAGTCAACGTATTGGCTTGCTCACTCAGCAGAGAAAGCAAGTGAGGAACTTTTATCTCCACTGCCAGTTCATGGAATGGCATAGAAACACTATGGTGATTTATTACTGGCAAAGGTCAGTACTAAAGAATAGCAGTTGAAGTTGGAGAGTGTCCAGAAGAGAGCAGCAAAAAACCTCTTCTAGGCCTCCAGTCAGCCAGGAAATACTGATGGGAGCGGACTTGTTTAGTCTAGAGACGACAACTTAATTTGCTGCAGAGGACGAGACTAGTCTTTATGCTCTGTATGAGCTTAAAATGCACCAAGGGAGGTTTAGCTTAGATGTTAGGAAATACTTTTTAACAATAAGAGTGGTGAAGTGTGGAATAGCATAGGTTGCTTACAGAGTGTGTGCAGTTTCCATAGCTGGATGTGCTTAATTGATAAACATATATCAAGAATAATTTAGGTAGAGTCAGTTCCACGCTCAGGTGAACACAGAGGCTCGATGGCCCCTCTCCAGCCCTGATAGCTGTGATTCTCTACAAGAAAGATCCAGAGGAAGAGTGTGACTCAGACATCGTGACTCACATACCTCTTCCAGGGCTACTGCTGGGCTGCAGCTTATCCTTCCCTGCTTACTCAGTGTGGTGCCAAACCTCAGAGACATGCTCCAGCTAGATATAGATAAGCCAGTTCTTCAGCTGTAAAAGCATATTGTGCTAGCTGAAAGCTATTGATTTCAGATACTGCCTAAGAAGATAAGAAATGCCCCACTGTGTCAGAGCAGTGGCTTTTCTGTTCCAGGTTCCTGTTGCTGATGCTGTCAGTAAGAGATGCTGTCTAGAGAGACTGCATGCACCTGGCCACTTTCCCCTTAAAATCCACCAGCATCCAGAATTGTTGTATTAGAGGTACTAGGTACCTCTGTGCCTGTTCCCTGTAGTAGTTGCTTATAGAGCTGTTACCCATTTCTGAATCTGCAGGTGCTACAAAATAAGCTTTCTCCCTTACTACAGGTAGCTGACCAGCTGAGGATGTGCACCAACAGAGAGGCTCTGATCTCAGTTGTCAGCCTAACTTGTGTGTGTGATTAAAATACAGTAGTTTTTAAAAAGGATTCTGTTACAGGACAGCTTTGTCTTATGGTTTTAGGTGCAAAGTGAGAGATGAAACGTAAACAGGCCAAGATTTTTGCTCAGATTAGAAGGTCTTCCTTTGAAAGGCTGGCACAAACGGACTGGATTTCTGTGTGTTGACTCATCTAGACCTTGGAAGCCCAGCAGCCTTCAGTCAAAATTCAGAACTCCACAAAGTACTCTGCTACTCATTTACTAGAACTTAACTCCACTTGTGGTCCTTGCAGCAGACTTACAAGTTTTTCTGCATCACCTCTTCCCAAGAATTGGCCTAGTTTCCTGACATCCAGTGACTGTTTCCTCCCTTCCAGGGATAGCATTTATAGGCATATTCTAGTCTTCCGCTCCTTAAATATCACAAAGAGCTCTGACCAGTGCTGATGTTTAAGGAAAACACTACTCCTCTACTGCTCAGAAAACCACACTCTATTGTTTAGGTCATGTTCAGCACTGTCAGCACAGGAGTAGGAAATCGGGAATCCCAAATGAGAACTCTCCTCTTCTCTGATTTGGTTCCCATTAGCGCAGCCAGTTGAAGATGCTGGTGGTGGAAAGGGTGTAGATTTAGTATCCAGAGGAGTTAATAATTGGGATCATGTTTTTTGGCTTAACTGTTAGCAGTTTTCTTGATGGATGGTTGAGGTTTTCTGTGCAATGCATACATCTTACACACAACAGCAAGAGCCAGGACAGCTCAAGGTCAGCTAAATTTGCAAAAGAATTCCAAGAAATCACATCCTTGCTTTACTGACTGTGACTGTTTTGTTACTGCTGCGTGGCAGCCCATGTCATAACCAAGGGAAGATTACTTAGCTTGCCTTTTCTCTTTTCTGCTTCACCCTAAGCATGGTGAGGTTTATCCCAAAGCCTATCTTCCCTCAAATGGGCATGAGCCACTGTTTTTGGGTTTTGTTTTAGCTTGTGCTGTTGAGACGATGCAAAGGACTTTAGACTCGCTTTTCCTTATTACAAAGAAGAAGGTCTCCCAAAATGTGAAAATTCATTTCCAAAATCAAAATTTCAGTAACACATAAATTCCTACATCACCTTAGATACTTCTGAAAAATTTTCTGTGTATGTAGAGCTGCAGCCTATTCTTAATGGATAGTATACTTCCTCCAGTATTCCTAAGTATAGGTTGCCTCCTGCAAGAACTACCAATGAGCCAGGAGTTTTAAAACACCAGAGACCTCCTGAGTGGAGATAGGGAACTTCTTTGGCTTTGCTCAGGAGTGTGACTAATGGAGATGATGGACATTTTTCATTGATTTCAGTGCAAGCAAGATCAAGCTTCTTGTACTTAACATTGCTTAAGTCCCCATGTGGCCTCTGTTCTTGTGCTGGAGCACAGCAGTCTCATCATGCCTGCCACATGCCATGAACAGACTAATCAAGTATGAGAAAAAGTTCAAATTTTCTCAGTTTGACTTACGTACAGAAATAAAGTACTGCCTGGGTTGAAATGGATGGAGAGAGCACGATGTTGAAAGACTTGTGAACCATGTCTTGAGAAATGAGATCTGCATCTGTTCAGATCTGCACTGTGTGAAGCTCCATTCCAGGTTGTCTGTCTGAAGACATTAATCTTGAAAATTTTCAAACAAGATAGATGGAGGAGGCCTTTTCTAAAGCCACACAAGGAGTGTTATCTGTATTCCTCCATCTTTGTGAGGATGACGGGCTTGTGTTAGGCTGCGTGAAGAGGAACACCTAACCCCACCAGAATCGCACCTTCTTGGCTTACAAGTCCAAGAACATAAACCACTGGTTTGATCCCTACCTAGTATTTAATAATATTGCTGGAGCAATATTTGTGCCAGCAGTGAAGACTGAAAGCAATCTTTAAGACTTCTCAGTGTTGAAAAACAGATACCAGTTACTTTTAACCCCACAGTAAGCCTGGGGTGCTCCTTGCCCCGCAGATACTTTGCTTCCATTTTCCTGCATACTCAGGAGCCTCATTCCTAGATTTTCTTGCACTCACAGAGCAGAATAAGCCTGTGGAAGTCCTTGCTGTGCACTGTCACGGAAATCATGAGTTTGAAAAGATTAATGAGTTAGGCAAGAATATGAATTATAAAAATACCTGGGGCTATAGTCTTCACATGCTTGAAGAATTTTGAAGAACTTCTTCATTTATCAGGGCTTAGACACTCCCTGTTGGGACTGAGAAGATTCTTTTATGGGCAGATTATTCACTAACAGCTTAGTATCAATTTTTCCATTGCAAGAGCTAGTCCTTTCTGTTGTTGTAGCTGGACCAGATAGTGCTAGCAATACCCAGTTTAACAATTCCTCTGACTTATTTTTGAGTCACAAAGATTCTGGGCTGTAAAACAATTGCTTTAGAGAAAAGGAAATATTATTGGCAGAAACTGAGTTTTTAACGCTCTGGCCTTCTGATGAGTGATGGATATCTTGTTGTTGGCAGGTAAATTTGGACCTATTGCTCAGGAAGCATCTGTGATTCCTGCTGTTGAAAAGGAAACAAGACACTCCTCTAACCTGCCAATGACACCATGCAGCCCTGCTGAACCACCGTGGCTATCTCTGGCCAAGAAGAAAGCCAAAGCATGGAGTGAAATGCCCCAGATCGTACAATAGCAAATGACATGAGCATCCTCCTTTGCATTGCCAATAGCTGCATTAACTCCATTTAATCACTTCTTTACTGTGACCTTTTTTTTGAGAAATAAGAGCCTTAAAACTTTTGATCAGACTGTTGTATGTAAATACACAATGAAGAAATGCCATCGGAGGCTTAATTTGAAGTATTAGGAAGCTGAGCATTTCCTACTACCAAATACTAGGAAAACTTGATCAATTTGTTATATCCTTACACATTTGACAGTAATGTTCTAAGAAGACATGCTTCAGGGTTTTGAAACATTTCCCTTGCAAAATACGTTTTTAAAGTTTCCTCAGACCATACAGTATTTTGTGCAATGTGGCTTTGGCTAAGAATTTAACGTATGCTGTAAAATAGATATAATGCTGGGCACTGACACGTGATGACTCATGAGCATTGATGTCATCACACTTCTTTCTGTAATGCTCTGGGATAGGCAGTCTCTTTGCTGCTGATTGTTAATGGATCGATTTTGTGATAGCTATAGGATCTAAACAACATCGTGAGTTGAAGTAATTCTGGCTTTTGGGTGGTTTGAAGTCACAACGCTGTGGGGCTTGTTCTTTGCTCATCAATGCCTGCTGGAATGGCCCAGAGCCACACACCTTCTGTTCTCTCCCATGCACTAGAAAACCACCACACTCTAGCATATACTCTGCTTTTGGTTACACCTTTGGAAATCTGGGATAATTTGAGCATTCTACCAAAAAAGAAAAATCCTTTAATAGTGATTCATTTTTTGTGAGATTCCTCAGCCAATTGTCTCTCTTAAAGAGCGTGTTGGGGATGGGAACTATTTGCTACCTAGAAGGTAGCATCTTGTTTTCAACAAATGCGACTCTACTTTCCATGTTCATGTGCATGTGTATTTAGTCAGGTGTATTTAATATTAATGATAAAAGGGGTATCTGCTTTCCTCCTTGCCTCATCAGGCTTTAACCAGTAACTCAACATCAGTCCAAGAATGTGCAGCTGGGAAAGGATTATTCTCTCAGGGCCTGGCCTTGCAGTCACTTAAGTTGACAGAATTTTTGCTATTGACTTTGAAGGAAGCAGGCATTTGAAAAAGAAGCTTTGTAAAATGATGCTAGTGGCTTAAGTGACAGTGGTACTTACTGGTCCTTTTCAGTTTTTGCAGCGTCACACATTTATGTAGTTTTTGTTTACAGTCAGTGCAAAATTTGAAGACTGAGTTGGCTGATGGACAGTTTTTAGCTGGAAACTTGGTAGGTATTTTTAAGGAAAATATTATCTACTGATAGGATCAACTGCAAAACAAAAACATTGGTTTCAGATCAGCTCAAGCAAGACTTTAATTTTCCAGTCTTGGTCTGAATTTAATATGTAATTTGAAAACAGTATTAACTAGGAGCTAGACTGTGATTATTTTTTTTTTATATAGGTGAAAACTTACTCACCCGAATGGGCTCAATGAAGCTATAGATGCAGTTTATTTTGTACTAACACCAGAAGAGTAAGAATTTCACAGTGGCTTGGTAGTCCACGCCTATTTTACTACTTGTTTTTCTCTATTTTAAGAAGCGTATCTTCTCTTACAAAGAATTGAAGCATTTGTATTTCTCTGAAACTTTTGAGTGTAATGTAAATGAACATACTCAGCTTTGATTCCTGAAGTTTTGTACAGCTGCCATCCCATCACAGGCTTACTGACCCTGTGTAATATACATACATTTCTATATTCAGCAAACTCTCTTCTCTTTTTATGAGCATGGATTGTGATCCTTCACCCAAAGTACTGCAAATGATACTATAATCTCCCTTTCAGTGCGTTTGCTTTTGATCTTAATATTGTTTCTGTCTTTTATGTTTGGTATGTACATATGTTTTTGTAATCCTTCTCTTGAAGGAACCCCTTTTGTATTCCATTCCTGTATTTGGTTTACAATTAAATGCTGTTGCCAGTGATGATGATATAATTCCTGGGAAAAGAAGAGTGATAGATGACCCTCATTCATTAAGGAAAAAATAAAAAGAGGTCTTTGGTCAGTATAGACTGTATATATGGATAAATATATGCATAAATCTTGTTTGCGATGATTTCGTGTGGTCTAGGACTGATCAACACAGCTGGTGAGACTAATGAACTTTTCTAAATCTAGCTATTTAAAAGTTTAAAACATCACCAGAGAGCTCATGGCTCGCCTTTTGTTCTGGAGTTATTATTGCTCCTTCAGTACCGGGTTGGCTTGAAGGCTAGCACTTGTGGTCATAGGGAGCCTTGTAAATACTCGTTTGAATGTGTTTTGGTATCGCTATCCAGCTGCTGTAAGACATTTTGGGGTCACTTTAAAAAAGAAGAAAACCACGTGAGAATCATGTGATGTTACATTTGAAATTTACTTGCCTTCAGGATTTCTGAAATTAATGTTTTCAAGTTTCTATCTGCAACCAAGAGAACAAAAAGCATGTAGAGAAAAAAACCTGAGTCTCATGTAATCACAAGAGTTTAGACGATGGGGTTTTAAGGCAAACATTGAAATATCAGTGTTTTATTGATGCATTTATAGAAGTTGATAGCTCTATTAGCATGGCTTTGATTTCCTGTCATTGTAGTGTAGTTTTTAGGTGTTCGATCAGTGCAAATAATTAATATAATAAGCTCATTTTGGGTGATTATTTCTAGACACAGTCACTATATTTGAAAATAAGCTGTCTTGAAGTGCAGAGTTCATTGCAGAATTGTAAGTATTTATGGCTTAGGATCTTTAGTGGAGGATCTAGAAAGCTGTCCCTGAAATTCCTTGTGCACAGTACAGCGACCGGGCTTTCAGCTGACTTTGGTGCTGCTGTGTGACAGCAGAGGGTGCTAGTGCCATCGCCGAGGAGTGCAGAAGGCTTCTTGGTGATACAGAAAGCAGATTTCAGTATGCATTTGTATGTGCACTATCACAGTAAGGCAACTGGAGGCTTTCATTAATGCAGAGAATTATGCATAATAATAATGCAGAGAGGTCTGAAAGAGAGATGTATTTCTGCTTGTGATTTGATGGAGGTTTTGGAGCTATAAAGTACGGGGAAAAAAAAACTTTTTGCCTTCTTGTAACAACAAGGTAATGAGAATTGGTGATGAGGATGGGGAAAGGTAGGTTACATGGTGAATTCAGTCCTGCAGTGGGACCATGCGGGAAGATACGTGAATGTGTCCAAAAAGAGCAGTTTGGCACTTTAACTCTGCTGCTTAGAACAACCGCTACCTGGCTAGAGGCTGATCTTCATCCCAGCCAGGTGTAGAATCTGATGACTTTATAGAAGAGATTAGAGAGACAAACAGCAACTTGGCTTGCACCTAGATGTAGATTATGGAGATTCCTTCCACTGCAACAGTGAACTGTAAAGACTTGGGCTAAAAGAGAACCTGTTATGTTATCATCCAGCTGGGAATCTACTTGTAATACAGTGGGTTTGTGGGCAAGACGGAATGAGTCAGTTTAAATGAGGGAAAAAGTCTCCAAAATTTCCAAAGCTATGCACTTCTGCTCTAGCATGACTCTGACAGCACTTTTATTATGAGAATCTTGTGTACACATCTCCTTAAACAGACCCAAGAATAAATTCTAAAATTCAGATATAACTGAGGAGCCAATACTCATTTCAATTACCATACTTAGAAGGAAAGTCTTAGAATAGTGAGGAAAGATTAACCATATTGAAAACACTAAACACTAGCCCTTTTCATGTTAGAAAGTTTGGATAGTATTACATTATGTGTTTTTAAGTGCTATAGTCTAAAATATTAAATGCAATTTGTTTTGAAGTATTACAGTAGTAGTTCTCAGCTTAGAAAAGCTGTAATTCCTGAGTTTGTGCCACCTGCTCTGTTAAGTGCTTTTGAGATCAATACAGGAAAGATACTAGCCTGTGAAGATACTTTGTCCTTTAGAGCTGCTACTGGAAGGTGATACATCTGAAGGATGGTGGTAATGAGAGATGTGATTAGCAGCCTAATAAATAAGGCAAACATCTCTCTCTGTCTTTTCCTCTAGTGTGTGTTAGGCTACCTATGTTTTTGTTAGAGATTTATCCTGGTTATAAGATTTGACAAACTTGTCTCATCAACGGTCACCGAAATGTTAGTAATGATGATATGGAACCTCTCATATTTGGGGAATCTGAGCATCTGTTTAGGATTCTGACCTTGATTTCTTGCTTGCTGTAGTTGTTGCATTCTGTCTCGTCTATGTTGTCAGGAAGTATTGCACCCAAAACGTCAATATTTGTTGCGGGCTATTGTTGTTACGGTCTGCATTAGTTCTTAGCACAGAAGTTGACTGAAACCACTGTTCTTAATTGAAAATATTGTTACTGTCTTTTATGGAAGTAGGAAGGTGAAAGAAACTGTAAATTCTGAACTTGGAACACAAAACTGTGCATCTGCCCAGAACAAAAAGGTTGCTCAGGTATTTCGAGTTGGACAGATGAAGGGGCATGGCTGGATGAAGGTGAATGACAAGGGAAGAATGACAGTTCTGAGAAACAAAAGGCTTAGACTGGGAAGCTACAATTCAAATTAATCTTACATAGTGGGATGTGTCTAAGCCCAAGGAGAGGTATTGAAAGGTGTCTTTAAGTAGTGAAGCTCTTCATGCATCTCTTCTCTCTGCACATGAGGAAGCAGAACTTCATGTGTTCTTGTAAATGAATGGAAATACAACAGATACCCACTGCCATTTGATGCAGTCCATGCATTTCCACTTTATTTGGTCCAGGAGAGGTAACGCTTTTTTACCAGACCTCACTCCTTATTCTGAACCACAATAAACAGGTGAGCACCTTGACTGCACTGCAAATCAAAGCATGTTGTGACCTGCTAGTCAAGTCCACAGCAGTGCAGCACTTCAAATGGAAGTGCTGTATGATTCGTGTGTTAAAATGCAGCTTCTCAGAAGTGAACTAAGCCAAAGTTTAGCAGCTTCCCCTGACTTGAGGGGCAGATTATTGACTGTGGAAAATGTGAGATGCTGTTATTGTTCTTGTTGTGCTAGGAGAGATTTAAAAAGAAGCTATTTTAATAGCTGTTTCTATATTAGAGGCAGTTAAAAGAAGAAAAATCTAGAGGCAGATTATCTAAATGGGATTATTAACTGGCAATTCTTAGACTGATCTATACACCAAGTAAGTCACTAAACAAGAAACAGGTATGAAAATAGCTGAGGTGTGGAGTATTTCATTGATATCATTTTGTATGATGTAGAAATGAAAAGGCAGCAAGAAGGGATTGATTGACATAAATAACCTAAATGGAAAAGGTTGTTTGGTACCTGAAAATCTCATTCCAGCATTTCTTCTATCTGCCTCAGAATAATTCTGTTAAAAAAACCCTAGCTTCTCCCCCTAAGCATTCTTACTTTTCATTTGTGGATTCAAAACCACTTTGTACCTAACCTGTTTTGTAGTCAGACATATTTTACAGAAATGTAATGAAAAGCTGACAAGTCCAAGATCACATACCTATCAATACTGGCAACACTGCCTTGTGCAAACTTCACCATAACCTGCTTTGTTAAGCTAGTACTTCATTACATTTTCCCTATTATACCATCCTGGCTCCAAATTAGCTTTGATTTACAGGTATTTTTCCAACACAGAAGGGTGAGGTTGACTGTGTTAAAATTAGAAGCTTTCCACATTGCCCAGGAGTATGTTCCTGTGGCATTGAGATAACTTTTTCCAAATTACACAATAACTTCATTGTGGCAACTGCAGAAATGTATGGGAAGGGGTCGAAGTCCTGGCGCTGTGTTGTGTTTCCATAGAGTTTAAATTACATGCAGCAGCCTTCCCTAATGATGTCATTGGCACCGCTGAGAGCTAGCAAAGCGGGAGGAGATGTTGCTTGCTGGCTCCTAGCGAGTGCGTCGTGTCTGCTGTGCTAAATACCTACGTCATTGGTGACGTGGGCAAATGGAGTAAAGTGACAGTCATTGAGAGGCAATGTAGGGGTGGTGTGCCCCTGAAAGGTGCAGCATTTTACCAGTTGTGCGTATGTGATGGAGTAACTTCACTGGACTTAATGAGCTGTGGAAGTATGTTTTATTCATACAGGAGTAAATAAAGTGACTTTTCTGTCACAGCTAGATGTACAAATTAGGATATGTCTACGTTAAACTTGAGCTGTGTTTTAAATACAAGAGGCATTTACTCAGTTTGGATCCTGAATCATACATATTTCAAAGAGGAGGAAAATATATCTGTTCTAGTAGAGCACTGCATTGGTAAAGGGAGTTCTACCCAAAGATGAGTGACCTGATCTGTACTTGCATGAAGGAAAATTAGAACAGAGCCTCATTTTATGGTCTTTTTTTTTTTTTCCCTTTTGACAGGACAATTTATTACATAAGCATTCTTAGTGTTATGATCCCTTATAAAAATGTCTCCTTACTTTACATTGTTTATAAAATAAAAGCTTTGGCTTTGAGAAGTACTACATGTTGTGGTAGAATAATAACTGGGAATATGTACATTGAATGTGAAATACTGGAAGAATCAGTGTAACTTTTTACTTGCTATTTATTTGATAGTTTCAGAGCATGACTTGATACTAAAGCCCAAATTCTGCAAAGTACTCTAGCATGGATCAGTACGGGCTGGGGCGTGGACTGACCATGCATGGCCTGTTGAAATGTAGACTACGCGTCTAGTCCTGTTCTTGACAGGCCACAGTGGAAATTGGATTTGGCCCCTTTTAAGAGATGTTTAAGCAAATGGAACAAAATCTTTCAGGAAAGTGCATTATTTTTTGATAGTCAATCATGTCATGCAAATTCAAGCAATACAACCTGGGGGTTAAAATGGCATGGGCTGTTGTGACAAAGTGTGGTGTTGCAGTCTCGAGTCCAACCACCCTTGGATGGGAGGAAAGCTGGGTGTTACCACTTGCTCCTGGGAATCCAAGTCTGGTAACCAGATCAGCGTGGCTCTGGGGCTGTGATCAGTCTAACACCTCTAGGAGACGTGTTTAGCTTAGACTTGCTGTTTGTGAAGGTCTTCACTTATTCCCAGGTAATGCACTCCCAAATGGTGTTAGCTGAAGGATCTGATGACATCAGTCACAATCACAGAATCACAGAATGGTACGGTTGGAAGGACCTTCAGAGGTCATCTAGTCCAACCCCCCTGCTAAAGCAGGTTCACCTAGAGCAGGTTGCACAGGATTGTGTCCAGGCAGGTTTTGAACGTCTCCAGAGAAGACGACTCCACAACCTTTCTGGGCAGCCTGTTCCAGTGCTCTGTAAAGCCTCGAAGTAAAGCATATTTTCCTCATGTTCAGATAGAACTTCCTGTGTTCCAGTTTGTGCCCGCTGCCCCTTGTCCTGTCACTGGGCACCACTGAAGAGAGTCTGGCCTCATCCTCTTGATACCCGCCCTTTAGATATTTATAAACATTGATGAGATCCCCTCCCAGTCTTCTCTTCTCCAGGCTAAACAGACCCAGGTGTCTCAGCCTTTCCTCGTAAGAGAGATGCTCCAGTCCCCTGATCATCTTCGTAGCCATCTGCTGGACTCTCTCCAGTAGTTCCTTGTCTTTCTTGAACTGGGGAGCCCAGAACTGGACACACTACTCCAGATGCAGCCTCACCAGGGCAGAGCAGAGGGAGAGGATAACCTCCCTCAACCTGCTGGCCACGCTCTTTTTAATGCACCCCAGGATACCATTGGCCTTCTTGGCCACAAGGGCACATTACTGCCTCATGGTCAGCTTGTCTACCAGGACTCCCAGGTCCCTCTCTGCAGAGCTGCTTTCCAGCAGGACAACCCCTAACCTGTCCTGGCGCATGGGGTTATTCCTCCCCAGGTGCAGGACCCCACATTTGCCCTTGTTGAACCTCATTAGGTTCCTCTGTGCCCAACTCTCCAGCCTGTCCAGGTCTCATTGAACGGCAGCACAGCCTTCCGATGTGTCAGCCGCTCCTCCCAGTTTTGTGTCATCTGCAAACTTGCTGAGGGTACACTCTGTCCCCTCATCCAGGCCATTGATGAATATGTTGAACGAGACTGGACCCAGTACTGTCCCCTGGGGAGCGCCGATAGCTACAGGCCTCCAACTAGACTCTGCACTGCTGATCACAACTCTCTCAGCTCTGCCATTCAGCCAGTTCTCAATTCACCTCACTGTCCATTCATCCAACCCACACTTCCTAAGCTTACCTATGAGGATGTTTTGGGAGACAGAAGTTCCAATCAAATGCACCTTCCCTAAAGCCAAATTTGATGTCACTTCTGAGAGTCTCTTAAATCCAAATGAAGAGTAGCCGCTCCATGCAGCGTGCTTGCATCCGTGCCAACAGGCACCCTGCTCTACAGTACGTTTTGCTTTACGTTCAGACAGAAGCTCCCTACTGCGATACCGCAAGAGAAATGTCTGTGCAGCTTCAGTTTAGGGACTCTCATGGGTGAGCTGCTGCCAGTGATTGTCCAGATGTGATCTCTGGTGTCTTTCATAGTATGTTTAATTAATTTAGTTCAGTGGGTTGCCTAGAGCACAGGTGGCCTCACGCCTGCGTGCCACTGACTGGGCCCAATACATTCAGTTCACATGTAGCGACAGTCTCATTTGCAACTTCACCAGAGTCACTGGAATTGACTGGAATCGTGTGGGACTGTAATTTGTTAATGCTGGTTTACATCTTATTCTGTCCTTTTTTCATATGGATTTCTCCTTTGAAGGCAGTGGCTCAAAAGTGAGATGATACAGCCGTACTGCCATGACTAATTAATTTTTAGAGCATGCCACTCCTTTAGAAAGACAGTTGGTATCCCTGGAAAGCTAACGGCTTCACAGAGGGAGCTGAGATGGAGCAGTGGGATGCCTGGACCCCTCTGTGGAGGCTTCAGGTGTAGCAGGTCCTGTACCCCTCCCTGCTTCACCTCCTCTGCCCTGGCCAGCAGTGTTGAAACCTGTCTTGGGTGCAATGGGGTGATCCAGGGAGTTGGCGCATCCAGCCCCAGCCCTGTGCCCGGGGGCTGCTGTGGATACCGGAGTCCCACGGTCTGAGCCAGCCTGGAGCTCTGCTGCCGCGGGAGGGTGGCAGCGCCTGGGCTGGCCGGGTGCCGCTTGTGTTCTTCCCGGCTGAGATCCGTGGCTCGGCTTCCTGCAGGCACTCTGCAGGTGGCTGCCGTCTCGCAGGCGCAGAGCCTTGACATTTATTTGCTCTCCCCTAGTGTTTCCCTTGCTGATGTAACCAAGGCCATTGCATAATAACCTGGTCTTCAAAATGAGTTTCTTGCAGCTTTTTACCACGTGAAGGAAGTTGAGCCAGCAATCCTGGTGGTGTCCAGTGCCAGAGCTGCTGGAACATCTGAGTTCTTTGCCTTGGACAGGCAGCTTGTCGGTCTTCTCACTCTGTTTAATAATGGGAATTTTAGAAGTGTGCGCACACACTTTTGTATTGACTGAGCGGATAAAACCAACACTTTTCCAGACAGAACTGATACTTTTGTGAGGCTTTTGCATTTGTTTTTACTAACAGTATGGGTCTGTAACCACAGTACTGCAGCAAAGAGTTTTTCTTTCAGAGTGACTTAAATAACAACAGACTTTATGCAATTTTCCAAAGAAATGTAAAATAACAAGAAGGATTTCAGTGCTAAGTGGCGCTTTGGGCTTTCTTTCAGATCTCAGGCACAGCTCTTGTCAGTCAGGAACAAATCTACTAAAGCCAATGGAATTAGTTTGGTCTAAATAAGATTATAATTGGGCCTTTTTGTTTCTGCATTGATTAAAAGTAAATCTCAGTAAATGACTTGGGGTCAAGTCTCCTCCTAGCTATGCCAGAACTATGCTGAAGTTGGGAGAAATTGCCCCAAATTCACACTGATAGTCTACAGTGAAAAAATGGTTGAATAAATATCTGCGTTTCCCAGGTAGCCCTTTCAGAACTTGACTTGTAATTAATAGCTGTTTCTCCCTAAAAGTACTATGTTATTGGCTTCTTTGAGTTCCTCAGTGTCACTGCAGACATTTCTTCCACTGAACTTTCACGAGGCGGGAGATGTCACAGGCTGACCGCAGCTAACTTGGCTCACGTTCAAAGCTTGCGGGGATGTGAGTTGGCACCAGACTGGGTGCCACCACGTGTCACCTATTGTGCAGCATTAGTGATGTAACGCAGCGCCTGTGGCGTAATGGCTTTTAGGTTAGAACCAACTGACGTCCGCCTGACTCCGAGAGAAAGCAGAGCAAGCTTGCATCTCCCTGCAAAGCACAGCGCAGGCGTTTCCACAGCCATTCACAGCATGGTCGTCTTTTACGTTCACATTGATGGTGGACCCAAGATAGAAAGGACGTTTTGAGCTAGATAGAAAGTTCTCCAGAGTTCAGCACGTGTATGAATTAAGGTTTTGGTTCTGCGTGCTGTGGAACTGTAATTCAGATGCACTGCTCTGGTCCAGATCTGGATCTGAACTCCCTCAAAACTTGGGGTCATTTGGAGGATTGTTTTTGTTTTTAAAACCCATGCAATTTTCTAGCTCTTAGAAACTGTGTTCAGTTTGGACTCAGTCTGTTAATAAACAGCCTAATGGCAGAATGAGCTGCTACTATCAACACGGAATCATAAATATTTATACTGGTAGCCCAAGCTTGACATTCTGACTTTAATTCATCTGATTATGTTTAATAAGAAATTGTAGTAACACTTTGGATATATTTTTTAACTGGTGAAGCTGATAATCAGTTTTGCAAAACTGGCATTCAATGGGCTAGGGATTTACCTTGCTTGAAGGCAATATTAATCCCTGCCTAAAAAGATTACTATCTTTCTATTTCTGGGATCACCAAACTAATATTTTTTTCCTTTTTTTTTTTTTTTTTTTTTTTTTTTTTTTTTTTTTTTTTTGTAGTGCAGTGACGTATATACCATTATTGGTTTGGAAGAAATTGATTTATGGAAAATGGTTCATCTACCACATGAAAAATAGTTTTGAGGTAGGTTTTAATTTATTTTGGCTTTCTGAGGTCTTTGAATTGATCAGTTAACAGTTGTATGCTTAAAGCACGGAAATGGTAGCTGAACTGATGAACCTGTGACCATTTATTGTAGCAGAAGTAGGAATTGCCTGTGTCTAAAGCTGGCAGGCCAATTTTGTCTAGCTAGGAAGGGCTGAAAATAGGAAGCTGGTTTCCATTCTGGTTTCCCTGAGGAGCGTGTGTGTGTTTTGGCTCCAGAGGAGGCAGGGAGTAGACATAGAGCTTTTGCCTTGTTTTTAGGAGACGTCGCGCTTCGCTCTTACCCTGATACCTTGTTAAACTTGCCCAAAGATGTTTCCTGAGATATAAAAGGGCTGCAAATTTGCCTCTTAGCACTGGCTTTCTGTAGAAGCTTGCCCAGCATCTATTCTGCTCTTGTGAGACAAGGCTTTGTGAGACATGCAGGTCCCTGCAGGACTTGTGGATGTTTAACTTTGACCAGTGTGAAATGATGGTTTCCCATTCAGTGCCTTTGCAGAACTATCATGAATGCAACCTGTCTGCACGGAACAAGCCCGACATAAACTTTTCTTAAAAGATTGAGGAAAACAGTTGGTCTCTGGCAATGAAATGCGCTTTTTATTTTAGGCATCTCAATGTATGAGTGAGGAAAGTAATCTGATTAGCACATTTGCTAGAGAAATGAACCAATGGGAAGGTGAAAATATTAATAAAAGATAGAGTTGATTTATACTCAAACTGGCCTTTAAATTTGCCGTATATGCTGTAAGAACATGCTTATATAACCTCTATTTCTATTCATAAAGGTTTATGTGGGTCTATATTGAATTATGCATTTAAAATTAATCCACTGAGGCAGCCCACTGAGATGCCACTTCTCATTTAGTAACTGCATTAAGGACTTTGTGCTTCATTTAGAAACTGTGAGAAGCTTGCTTTGTGCTGCCGAGAGGAACTGGCCTGCCAGATTCAGACTGGCTATTATAGGGAGTTTAAAACAACCATCTCTCTGTCTCGCTCTTTCTGAGTTACCAGTAAAACTCTATTCTTGACTCGTGTGACCCGACTCATGCAGCTTGGCTGAACCTGACAAACCCAACCGACTTGTGTCAGATTCTTTGAAGAGATTAATGATTTTCTTCAGGGGTTGGGAACAGCTGAGTCTGCCTTTGCAAAGCTGTGGGGACCCAGAATGAACAGACGCACACATTAGGTTTTTATACCAGCAGCTGTAATTCAGGTTCACTAAGTGTCTTGTTTGTGTAGTTTTCCAGTTCCTCAGACATTGCAAAAGGGTCAAGAGCTCTTCTAGATGTTTACATGGATTTTGTTCTAAGAAATCTTAGGCTCTTAGCTCTTCTTATCTGCATTGTCCAAAGTGTAATTCTGCTTCTAAAATGGCTGCAAAATGGTATTTGTGAGGTTTTGTGTTGTGTCCGAATTAAACTTCTTTAGCTTAAAAATAAAAGCATACTAGTTCTGCGTATTCACACCGTGATGTAAAATAGAAATTGAGATATCTATATGGTCTATCTCATTCATGACCAAAAATGACTTGTTTTGGGAATGACTGCCTTTATTGACTCTAGGCAAACCTGTCTTCCTATTCTGCTTCTGTTTGTTATTGTTTTTAGTATTAAGATAGCTCTTTGTGGCCTTAGTTTTTTAAAAAAATTGCTAAATACCTAGCAAGCCTTTCAGTTTGTATTTCTCCTTCTGTGAACTGTGCTCATACTGCCAAAATATTCAGGTGTCTCCTGAATATTTAAGAAGTTAATTTTGTGAATGCTCACACTGAAGAAGTTTGCTGTCATACAGAGTTGTGTACCTTCTCTTCCATATTTCCCACCGCATCTGTCTCCCCATCCCTTGTGCCATCCACTCCACATTGCAACTAGTCCAGAGCCACCTGGAAGCTCACCACGTCCTCTGTGTGGGTGCGTGTGTGTGTGTGTGTGCATGCATGCGTGCTTGGTGACTGGCTGGCGGTTTCAAATTTGAAAGGCGGTGGTCGAAATCTCAAAAAATTTGGTTAAAAATCAATCAGCCACCTGGTTCAAAACTTATCGGAGATGATGGACAGGCAGTATCACGTTGTAAGTGAAGCTTCCGTAGAAAACCAGGCTAAAAGTATAAATCGTTATAAGAAGAACATTCTCTCATTTTTGCATTCTGTCTCCATTTACAGTCAGCAAACAGAACAACTTGTTTGGTTTGCTTCTTTATTTTTGCTTGAGAGAATTAATATGTGTGATTTACTAGAGGGAAGCTAAGTTGAAGAAAAGGATTTTTATGTGAGTACAGAAAGTGCTTAGTCCCCTGATCATTTTTATCTGCTAAGGGATTAAATTCCATAGTCTAGATTTAGCTGCTATAAAAATTTTGTCTCTTGCATGTATGACTGTGCTGTATTAGATGGGAGTTTCACTGCTGCAGGGTGTCATGCAGCCAGTCCCAGAGAGGACTTTGACTATCAAGGTAGACACTTGAAATGAGATTCGGTAGGTAAGGTAAATAACATTTATATATAATGACCTTATTTTAAAATAGTCTTGTCTTTACCAGATCTGCAACAAAATTAAGGCTGATATCCTCAAAGTTATTTAGGTGTCTCAGTAATTCAGTGGAGAACTGGATGTCTGAGTATTTGGGGATCTGAAGTTAAATTAGAAAACAATGAACATCGTGAGGAAAATATCATCAGTGATTAAAGTGGATCAGAAATATCTTGCTTTAAGTCGCACCATTTTAAGGACGCCTTATAGGTTTATTTGTGTTTAGATTACGGGTAAGTAAGAACATAAAATTGAATGTTCATTTTAATATGTGAAAAGCAACTGGTTGCATAACTGTCGAGTTATGAAACCTATATTTTTGTCCTCTGCATCCTGAACATCTGTGGCCTATATTTAATTGCAGTTTTCATCTTCAATTTGAAGAAACAATGTTTAGCCTGAAGACAAAAGTGATCTGTGTAGTGAAATCAGCTAAATAGTGTGGTCGAGTCTCACTTGCTAACAGAAAAGACATTTTTATACATGTTCTAAGTTAGAAACTGTATTCATTTGATAGTTTAAATACAGTTAAGAATACTCTGATGTTCTGAGTAATGTGAAGAATGGAACTATTAAGACATAGAGGGATCGTAACTCAAGAGGAACAGGTGCATAAGGACAGAAATGTGGGGCCATATTGCAGTATCAATTTTAAGCAGAAATCCATACTGATTCCAGTAGGGATTCATTCTGATGAAATATTGATGAAATGATATGATATGGCCCATGGGCAGGAAATAACGACGCGTGGAAAGTAAAGCAAGCCAGTAAAAGTAGGCAAAAGAATATGAAATGCAGAACTAAAGGGAATGGGCAACCTCAGAAGTAATACTCCTGAAAAATCTGGAGAATTATGTAGAAAGAAGGTTATACATAGAGTGGCAATGTGATATATCTCATCACCTTCCACACAGCAGTGCACACTGCCAGATAGCTTCAGCCCAGATTTGCAGCTGCAATCTGTATTTTGCAGTTGGTCCATATAATGGACCAGATGAGATTTCTGTTTCAGTCAACCTCCGTTTTTTGACTTGTAATTCAAATCCAAATGCTAATCTGCATTTGTGACTCAGAGATCTCTAAGTGGCATCCTTTATCATAGAGGAAAATGATGGAGCCTTCATGTAGAAATAGAAAGGTCAGGTTTGAAGGATATTCATTACAGACTTTTAAAATGCTGGTAGTCAAAAACTTCTGAAATGTTTGCATTCGGTTTGCTTCCACTTCATTGTAGCTGTTAAATTCAAGGTCTCAATAGGCTTCTTAGACCATGTCTGAGTTAGAAATCAAGATGTCTGCAAGTGTACACTGATGAAAACAAGGCAAGTTACGCAGTTTTAGTTTTAAAACAAATTCCGTTGTTTGAAGTAAATCTTAGACAGGGTGCCCAGGTACTACAGTTTGCTCCAATTACAATATATTTCCACAGAGGTAAGGAATTCTAAACTTCCAGCTTCTGCCTGCACATCTCATGAAATAGGTGGTCTGTCTGTCTTAGGATAGGCTGTTCAGTAATGAAGGCTTGTTCATAGCCATAGCATTAAAGAGCCTCATCAACCAGGTATCCCAGTTAACTGAATTGAAGGTGGAAATATTTCCATCTCCTATTAAAACATAGCTTCTACTAGTTTTCTGCCGGAGACAAATATTTTGAGAGTTTTCTAACACACCGCCATTCATTTCTCCACATTGGATGTGTATATTAAAAAGAACACATAGAAGGAACTCTCAAAACATAGGCCAATAATACATATAGGTTTATGCAGCCAGCAGTTCCCTTATTTAAAGAGAATACTCTCAGAATTAAGTTTCATAATTTTCTGAAATAGCGAGGACATTTAAAGAGCATCTGCGGATTAGTCTGAGTAAGTTTGTTCTGTAAATTGCTTGGAAAGAAACAGACTCTTCCTAGGTATTGCAACAAATTGTTCCCAGCACTTCAGCTTAATACATTAAATGAAAATTCGGAGGAAGCCACACAATATTGGATGAACCTGTTTCAGAACATTGGCTCAGGCCACAAAGCAAGTAATTAACAAGCTGAATGAAGCATTTAAGCCCACGCCTTATCATTTATGTAACTAACCTTTGAGTTTTGGACGCACTGGTATGCTGCAGTGAAGCCTACACAGTGTTTCTTTTATGTGTGTGTATTGAGCAAATGGGAAATGCATACCCTGGCATTTGTTTTTCAGATTTTCAGCACTTATCGGAGTTCTCTGGCTGAGTGATCTTATATTGCAAAAATGTACGCCTCTTGGTCCTTTTTTCTGTAGCGCAGTATAAATCTAGATGAGTGTCAGCCTTGTTATGTGTGTGTGGGGGATGTATTCTACTTTTAAGGGTGCTTTTGAGCTTGTTTAAAGCATCATTATTAGCACTAGAAAAGAATTAACTGAATGCCACTTTTCACGAAAGAAGTGAGCAACAAAAAGAGTGGCAGAGGATTCTGCAAACTCTTTGTTTATGGAGGCAGCCTTCACAAACAGCTTTGAAAACAGAACAGGAATGCTGTGAACAGATGAGGTCTGAAAAGACGTAGTTTCCATCCTTGTACCACATCTGTTTTTCCCATCCTGAGAAATGCTGGGCATGTTAGGAATACTGAGACTGCTGGTGACAACATTAGCTTCCTATAGAGCAGCTGAGATTTAAGTGGAGTGTAACATCACCTCTGCACTCCGGGAATGAGTCATTTTGCTTATTAATTCTCTCACTTTGGTCTCTCCCTCCTGTTCTTTTCCCCATCACTTTATAACCAGACTTATTTGGAACTCTTGTAAGACAAACACCATTTCTCCTTGGCGGGAGGAAAACAAAATAGCATACTTAACATGGTTATATAACTGCTACGCATGCCTAAAATGAGGTCATTTTGATTAATATATTTATCTGGTGTGCAGCTGTAACAGGAGATGTAATTGCGATTAAAAAAGCACCATTTTATTTAGTCTCTTTGCAATAGTGTTCAGGTTTTGTAACTAATATCCCCAGACTTGATGGGAGTTACTTGTTAGTTCATGTCCTAATTTGTGCCCTTGGGCTATGGTCCTAGCCCTCCAAACCTTCTAAAATCTTTACAGTGTCGAAACACAACTTCCTTTCTCTCTTCTTTCCTCTGTCAGAAGTCAGGTAAGAATTCTGCAATAATTGCATTTATTAGAAGTAATCCAGTAACATATACATAGAAGCAGGAAAGAGAAGAGGCAAACTGTGGAATTCCTTAAAGTTGAAGATGTTGCTGGATGACGGAGAAAGTAAAAAGACAAGAGATGAGTGATAAAGCCAGTTACAGCAGGCCGGGAGAAATAGCCGAGCAGTACGCTGCAAATGGCTCTAGTATCACTATTTGGAATGAGAGAACCGGTAGGATTTGCTTTTGGAATACAAGCAGATGTATTTTTCTTTTGGGATGTTGAACTGCCATTCTTCAAAGTTCTGACGCATCCGGTTCTATTTCGGTTTGATGACTCCTAACTAGACACGTTAGGCGGCTGCTGCTCAGAAGCCAGCATTTAAAAACACTGTGTTTTTCTGTTCTACTCTTTCTGGCAAAAAGCTCGTTATTCAAGTGCTTGCTCTAACCTTTAGTTACCCTGGTTGCATAAGTGGAAAGCAGCATCCCACCATGCACTTCTGTGACCCAGTTGTGCCTTTCCAGTAGTGACTTTATGAGTTATGAAAGGTGTGTCTGCCAAATTGCTACAGAAACATTTACTCTACTGACCCTGATTTCCTAAATATTATATAGTCATCATTCACTAAGGAGTAAAAAACAATGTAAAAGCATGTGAAAAAACCCAAATTCCGCTATGTTGAAAATCCTTGTGTATGCTTTTTAGCCTTGATAGTGCTTGGGCTTCTCATTGATAAAAAATACTTGTAGAAACCACTTTTAAATCATTAATGCTTCAGTAATCTTTCAAAATGAATTTTAGATAGTACATTCAGTACTAATAGTCACAGTACAAATCATTGACTCATCCAAGGAAGAGCTTGAATAACAATTGCTTTGTTGAACTAACTTACAGTCTAAATCGTGATGTTCAGCATTCACATTTTCTAGACTGTCTGCAGACTTGCTAAAATCCTTCCACATTATCGTGTCATCTATTACCATGTATTCTACTCATGATAAAACCTCCATGTGGATGAGTCTGAATTTCTAATGTGTCACATAGAGAAAACTATTTATTGCTAGCATTACGTTTACACGATCTTTCTGTAGCTCATAGAAAACACAAAAAAAGGCATGTGCTTGGTTTTCTTTTCCATCACATAATACAGCATAAGTCAGTTATATAAATAAAGTCACTTACATAAATAGCTTAATTCTCCTTTCATTTGTGGCATTATAAATCAAGAGCAGATCTGCTGAAACAAAAGATGTTACGCTGGCATAAAACCAGTATTGACAGCATGCGCAGGCTTTCATTATATAGATTCTTTCAGCCAGTAATTTTTCTGCTTTAACAACGTGAAAGCCAGCTTATCATAGGACATAAACTGTTCAGTATCTGGCAGCTGAAGGCCAGTCTTCGGAGCAAATCTGGCTCTTTTATGTCAGTGCTCTGTTTTTCAGGTAGCCTCTGTATATTATTTTTTTGTATCAATATACAATTTATCTGGCTAGTTAAAAATATAACATCTCTGGTAAAGAAGACCTGATGACATTACTGTTTACTAGTAAGCATGACTTAATCTGTTCTTCTATTGGAGAACTTGATATTAGTGACTGCTGATAAAAATCTGTTTGAAAATTAGAAATACATTTTAAAAAACCCAAGCCCAGCCCTGCAATAGTTTAGTAACATAGCTTTTGTTCTTCCTTCATCTGTATAAGTGTCCAAGAGGATGACAGACAGCATACCTCACATTGTTATTGATTGTGATTAGTATGGAGTAAAGACCAGTCAATCCATGCCTGCTATAGCAGAAACTAAGTAACTGTTAAATTAAGAAGTCACCTACATCTTTTGAAAATAAAAATGTTGCCATACCTTTCAGTCAGTCATAGAGAACCACAGCACATTAAGAGATGTTCCGGGATTTTGTGGCATCTCATTCACAAAATAACAAGCATATTACAGCTGAATGACAAAATTTTCAAAGCTGTGGCAGGTAACAGCCAGGAGCCGTTGTGTGGCATGCCCTTCCCTTTGCTCAGCATGGCACCCAGTCCTGATCCAAGTCCCAGTGAAGTCAGTGCAGGTTCTTGTGTCAGAGAACTATACTGGGAAGCAAAGGCTGACTGGCGTAAGTAGTTTCCCTTGAACTGCTTTACATGATCGAGATCATTAAAATGATCATCCAAAACTGCTAACATGAAGCATTATCTAACTGTAGATGACTTTAGAATACTTCAAATATCACTTGAATAAGTCTGTTATAAAATGAGAACACAGTGAGCAAGTAGCTGGAAAATCATTTGCTATCCTGTATTTGGTTTGAATTTTCTCTGCTTTATACTGCATCTAACCACCACCTTTTTTTATAACCATTCTTAAAGCTTTCAAAACTAAAATCACAACTTAAAAGGAATAGTTTCAATCAACATGTTCCCAAGCAAAGCTTCAGTTTTGACTATTTACTATTTCCTGATGGAAAAGCACTTCAACCAAAACACTTCCTCTACTCAGATGCAAATGTATTTTGTTGTAGAAAACAGCAGTCTTGACATAATTAGCTGTTGGCTTACCATATACAGCCTTAGCCTCTGCCCTGGATTCTAAAATGAATACAGGGCCTGAACCAGCTTACAGAAGAGACCAGCAAGCCGATCTTGGATACCAGAGGTGGCTGGGACTTAGGCAGCAAGTCACAAGCGTGCCACATCTCGCTTAAGTCACAAGGCAAAAGGAGCAGCACGTACATATATAACTTAAAAATTCTGACAACTTTTCCACATTTTCAGTAGAATAAGATATGGACTAATTCCCCTCAATGTTAGGTTTATTCATAAAACTATTCTCTAGCTTTTTCTGTAAAGTTAAGGAGTTTGAAAATCCTATGGAACTTCTTGTTAAGGGGTTTTCACCAAAAATAGTCCTTTCATCGCCTCACAGATGCATCTTAAATGCTGCTTGGATTCATTCTTGCCTGAGACTGTAAATTAAAAGGTATCCTGGTTATTGTTTTAAATCACAGAAACCTGTACAGCAAACAGTAATGCATAAGAGGCACCAAAGTCCAGAGAAGCGCATGGTGGTGCTGTAAGCCAGGCCCTCTTCAGTTCCCTTTATTCTTACTTTACTACAGCAAAGACGAGAAAAAAAGCACTTGATGTCCTTCACAAATAATGAGTTTTGGACAACTTCGTTTCTATGGTTTGGTTCCTTCACATCAAGCGGTGGTGTGTGACTGCAGGATCTAGGATTTGTTCTTTGCTCCTTTATCTAAAACACCTAAAAAACCAGCTCATGTGTAGTACTTGTTCACCTCTGTAGTTCTTTGTTATGCAAGGCAAAGAGTAAAGAACACAAAAATTTTAATTAGCAAACAACTCTCCACACAGACTCTGTTGGTACAACATAGTTATAAGTACATCTACAAACACATACAGGTTCTTTGGACTATGATTTTTTTAAAATATATTTTATATGACAATGTGAACAAATCTGGAAAAAACAAATTACTTCAACCTTACGTCGAGGTAGCTGAACAGTACTCTGTTCAGTGATATGAGAGTATAACTTAAGTTTCATTTCAAGTTCATTACAGTGCACAAAAGGATGTTTTACAAACAAATGGAATATACAAGTCCACAAAACTTTGTATTTAAAATGGCTTGATAGATATATTTCTGGCACTCTTGTAACCACATAGCTTGATGGAATTAAATTGGACAAGCATATGGTGCCAAATTAAGACATCTTACACAGATAGTCTTTTGCTCCTCATTTTTCTACTTCTGTTCCTCACCAGGGAATTATAGAAGCTATTACATTGTTTTTGCTACACTTCTGCTCTGTAAACCTTTGTTCTGCAAACTGAATGTAAAGATTTAAAGGTGCATATGCTTATATTTATAAAATATATGGCTATGACTCTATTAAAAAGCTCAGAATGGCAATAACAGAATACAGGCACTTCTATGTGAGGGTTACTTTAGACCTTATGAAACTCCAACATTAGTAAGCACTTCACATGATACCTGGATGAGTAAGTCAATGTAATAGTTCAGTTTTTTTATTATCTACCATTTAAATCCATGCCTAAGCAGATTACTTTCTTGTACTCAGACAATATTTATTTAGCAAAGTGTTTCAAAATAGTGACTTTGCTGAAACTACCATTTTTCTGTAGCTACAAGACTTTCATTTATTTACTGGGCTTTGGAATAAACCCCAGATCCTAAACTACGTGCTGTAACTACCAGTTACAAGTTAGATTGTGAAGCTGACAAATAAAAACTAAACAAGGGCTGAAAGCAGGGTTTGAGTTCATCTGATGTAGGACTCGGGGGAATGAGGAGCACTACCCTAAGTGCATATAGTTCCCCTGGGTTTTTACGCACAAAAAACCTGTAGTTAACTTACACTTTTTTAAATAAGAGTTTGTGAACCTGTTCTCCATTCCTGAACACTGCATTTAAATATAACTCCTGTCATTAATTTAAACACCAGTAAAACTTCAGCACCAAGTAGAAATCACTAAGAGGAAAATTCTTCACAAGGAGAACAATCAGCCATTGGAATAATCTCCCCAGGGAAGTGGTGGATTCCCCATCATTGGACACTTTTAAGATCTGGCTGGACAGGGAGCTGGGCCATCTTGTCTAGACCATGCTTTTGTGAAGAAAGGTTAGTCCGGGTGATCCTTGAGGTCCCTTCCAACCTGGTATTCTATGATTCTATGAAAAGATGATCTAAAACAAAACTTAATTTTATAAAGCTCTTTCTCTACAGCACAGATTAAGACAGACCTGCTACATCCAAATCCGTATGTTTTTTTTTTTTTTTAGATTAAAATAATCTTTGGATTAAGAAATCCATGGTTCAGGTGTTCTGTTAGTAAGTAGTCATACAGGACAGAAGGACAGGCCAAGCAATAGGTCAGCCACTCAGTATGACAGCTGGTTATCTCTTATTGCTACAAGGTAATGGAAGATAAGACATCAGCATTTAAAATAGAAGAAAAAAAAAAGAGGAACTTTTACAACTAACACCACAATGTCACTTAAGATTTAGCGTGATAATGGCCTATCACATCATTTTATCTTTTCATTATTAAAACTACTGAACTACTTTCCACAACTGTGTGAGTTCACTTTCAGATTTCATGATTTTTTTTCCCCCCAATTAATCCAGTCTGTCTCAGGTTTACTTTCAACCAAGTCAAGCTAGCCAAGATAACACCTGTTTTCATGGAAACTTATTCCTTGAAGTTATTGCTAGACAAAGGAGCATATAAGACAAAGCAAAGTTATTTTGAGTGTCATAACTCTGTCTACATAGGGGAATGAAAAGATAGTATTACTTCCTGCAGAAAACTTCTGTTTTTAATTAGACACCATATAATGTATATGTACAGGGATGTGGAACAGTGATACAGCCAGTCTGTTATTTATTTTAATGTATTTTGTTAAATACTTCATTTACAGAAAAGCAAAGAGATTTCAGATTAACTAAATCATATCTTACTAATGCAAGTCTAAAACTTTCAAGAAGCCTCTGGGAGATGTTTAGGTGATACTGTGCAGGAGACCAGCCCTTAGTTATAGTTTGATCTATTCTTGGTTCCCTCTCCGCCCCCATTACAGAAGACTTGCTTTTTGTATTCCCTCCTGCGTGTTTTTTTTTTTTTTTTTTTTGAAGGGGGACTGATCACACTTCCTTGGAAATGAAAAATTCTATTGATTTTAGTAATCCCTAAATCACTGATCTAGGGTCAATGGAAATTAACTTATCTGAAAAACTAGTAAGAAGCCTATCCATTACTTATGCCCTCACAACAAAGATTAATCAATACTTCCAGCCACAAAGGAAATACAAGTTTGAGTCATGATTTTTTTTTTTTTAAACAGATGAGCAAGACTGGTTTATGGGACTGGGTTTAGGGTATAGAAAAATGTAAGAAGTTTAAATAAAATACTCCTCCAGTTAGTATTTTATCTGATCAGTGCTGTTTCTATAATTAAAGTGAGGTATTTTTAAATCTGTTCAGCTGTTTATTCATGTCTGTAATAAGTGTTGCATTTATATCCTTGTACCGATTAATACAACTGAAAACAAAAATCAGCAATGCTGTGGCATAACTAGAAGGTGTTTTTTTGTTTTTAAACCTCATTACTGAAACTTTACCATCTTGACTCACTGAAGGCTAAGCTACTCCTTGTCCAGCTTTTCCTGGACAGATCTGTGTTCTCTAGCAAATCTGTTTCTCAGTGGTTTTTTTTTTTTCTTCTTCTGATGGAACTTGCAGACTTTAGCCATTAATCTAGGATCTGTGGCCATAGAGCAGTCCCAGACAGAGTGCTACTGTACATGTACAGATGAAATTTCTTGATGTGTTCAATTTGTTGTGCATATGCAGATCAACTGTATGCATTACATGCAGTAGGTCCAGTGTTTCCATGTTGCAACAAACACACTGGGCGTTCATGATACAGGGCATGTACTCAAGCTTCTGCTTAGGAAATTCTGGCAGCTTTACTCAAGGCTAATAGAAAAGACAATATTCACTTTGAAAATCAAGGATTCTTTCCATGCCAATTTCTAAATCAACAAAATAGGCAGAATATGAATATGCAGAAGGCATAGCATGCAAGATAAAAGAACAATGACAATAGTGAGAAAACAGTTTAAAATAGATATTTAAGGTCCTTTTCTCACAGGTAAGAGTAATAAAGTGACAGCTTTTTTCTATGGGAACAATATTGGCCCCTTATGTTTGCAATAATACGTAATGGTTTAAGAAGAACTGCATTTAATGCAGCTTCACTTCCAAAGTAGAAATCACTTCATTATTGACTTACGAAGACAAATGTCATAGCAGGTATCAGCCTCCATACATTTGTTAATTGTTCAGAACATGTATGCGTTTCTATACAATGCGTTTCTATTGTTTACAGAAAAGCATGTAAAGTACCACCTATAGAAGTGCAGCAATCTAGTAGTACCAAAATAATTTGTAGCATTTCTAGAGTAGCTCAATGCAAACACAAGGTATGTATTCCATTTGCATCACAAGGTTGAAACATCTTTCTCTTCCATTTGTTTCTTTGGTACCCTTATGGAAAAGTTCTGTAGAATTTAACAAGAGAGGGAACAATGGTAGTTTTATGGAAACTTAACAGTATGGAAGTTACTTTTAACTAATAAGTAGTTCTGATGAGATGATGGTGGAAAAACACGTGAAAAATTGACATTAATTTCTACTGCATTTTTTCATAAAGGCATGGAATGGCAAGGAGTGCCGCCCTGGGTAAAAATAACAAAGAAATTTGTAGCATTCCATAACATACTCAATTCGATCTATTTTTTGCCACTGAAAAGGAAAACAGTAGCTTAGAATAAAAGGCCCAGTTCTGCTTACATTGAAATCAGTGAATGTCAGAGTCAGATGGAGGCAAGATCAGTCCCAGAAAGTGGTACACTGAAAGCAATAAAAGCAGCAAAACAAGTACATGAACAGTTGATTTAAAAAACCAAAAACACCTCAAAACCAAGATACTTCCTATTCTCATTTCTGCCCTATTTTTACCTGCTTTATAGCTCAAAGTAATCACGCTAAAATTCACTTGTTTTCCTTAGGAGTTAACTGTTACTAGCAACACTACCCAACCTCTTAAGAGAAATACAATTGTTGGGTAGAGATTTGAAGCTAACAGAAACCTGAAGATTGGGGTGAAATAAATAGCATTTATTATAACATATTCCTTCTCATGTGACACAAACTGCCCTCTGAGTCCTACAGTTCAAAATAACTCCCCCCTCCCCCCCACATACACACACTCCAAAGGCAAATCCCACCAAACAATTAAAAGAAATAAAACTGATCTTAACAGCAACAAGAATTGATGGAAAAAAAGTCTATGTAGTAACCTACAATGAAATGATACCAGTACTTCCAGTCGTCTTTATGAGAAGCCACTTTTCATATATTGTGGCTCTTTCTTCGCAGTTGTAGCCATTATCCATTCTTGCAAGAAAGAATTCAGCTATAAATTCAACTCCAAGTTATTCTCTGTTCTGTGAAAAATTAGTGGATAGATCCTTCTGTCACCACTATGGCCAATTCCCACTGACATCAACTGATCAATACTTGAATTTACCCAAGCACTTAAACACTCATGCTTAAGGTTAAGCATGTGCTTGACTGTTTTGTGATACCAGGAACCTAGTTGCAAGCATAGGATCAAGCTCCAACAACTGTGCTTGAATCATCTCAGACATAATCTGTGTATTCAAAGACTTCACGGCAGGCTGTTTCAGGGGGGAAAAAAAAAAATCCTTCTTAGGCTACAGGAGAACTGGGGATGAGTAGAAAAACATTCAAAGTATTTGAACACAAATATCTGAAAAATTATCAAAGCAGTTGCTTGTGCACTGCTAGAATCATCATTTTGCCCCCAGTCATAAATACAGGGTAAAAACACTATAAATAAATAAAGCAGCTCACTTTCCTTTAGAGAATGAACACATAAATAATATACATTTTGAAACAAAAAAAATCATAGTGCAAAAATAAATTATCAAACGGAAGTCATGAACGTTATCTTACACAATGCTATAAAACCTGAACCTTTTGGAATAAAAGACTTTGCAGTTCACTGAAATAATGCATTAACATTATTATTTCTGCTTCACATTAAACTGCACAGTTTATCCTTTATCCACTTAAAAAAATAAAAATAAAATAAATTAAAAAACCCTTAAGCTTTTTAAAAGGTTTATGGCAAACAAGATCACTTTTTGTTCTATCACATTTTGTTATTAATTTAGCAGTGCAGTGATTGAATAATCAGAGTTCCAAATGGAAACTATTGAAGTATCCATAAACATCCCTTGCTCTTTATAACTCATTTTCTTTGAAATTCAGGCTTGAAACATCCTGACACTCCAATCTGTAAGACATTATTGCAGTTAGATGAAGTTACAAGAGACAGTCTACAGTCAAGTATTGTGGGAGACTTCACAGCTCTCCTTCTCACCATCACCGTGATCTTGTACGAGACATGAATGTAAGGACACGTCTGATGCCATTCAAGCGGTCTTTGAGGGATTTCATGGCAAGGAAAGGGAGCTGAGCTCTGTTCTCAAGTGGAAGGACAGCTAGGACCCACCAGCACCAGGCTGGCCCATTAGGGTTAGCCTGCAGTAAAGAGGGGAACAAAAAAAATAAGATAGGATACATATAAATAGTAAGGTCTCGTTTTTGAAGATTTAACTTTGAAAACACATTATTTTGATAGCAATCTAGCAAGCAGGTCATTTCATTGCCAACCTAATGGCTTGTGATAACAGGTTGGCTTGAAACAAATTACAACCAAGTTGCACCTTTCCTAAAAATAGGATGTTGAAGGCAAAAGCAAGATGCATTTCTATTTCTAGCAACAGTTTATAGGTTGGGCCTTCTAGTTTGGTGGCAGGGTTGTTTTTTTTTTTGGTTAATGTATTTTGTTCCATGTTAGTATTGACCCAGTTCTTTGGGATTCCTGCCTCCCTTCTTTGTACTTTATGACACTACTTCATATTTAGTTTCTGTTGTTACACTCTGCTATTTTAGGATCCCTACCATTTGCAGTCCTTGAACAAGAGTACCAGGTTTCCTCTTGTCTATTTTCTCTCAGTCATTTAACTGGGGAAGTAGAGTAGGCAAAAAGGCTTTTAAGTCTCCTGGGATTAATATGGTTGGTTAAGTAGTCTCAGGAAGTTACCAACATTAAATACAAGCTTCTTGTTCCCAACTGTGCTACCACTGGTGTATGTCAACATAACTTAGATACTTAGCTTATGCAGGATAAATGAAGAGTATTCATATTTTCATCTTAAAACACAATGCCTCCCAGCTTATCAGATATCCCTGCTATTTCTGTCTGAAAGTTACACAGGCCACTGGATCTGCATACCTGTGGGTCAGGATCCTTAGCTGGCATTGGACCAAAATGACTGAGAATTCGACTTTTGAGTGCTTGCTTGAGGGAGTTAAACCACATATATGCCTGATCGTAGACAGAGTCGTGGAGAACAAGTAATGCAGCATACTCTTGTCCTTGCACCTGAAATGAGTAAAGAGAGGGGGAAGGTTACTGTTAGTTCAGTCTGCATGTTGGGGAAGGTACAACATTAATTTTTAGGATTTTTCTGGGTGGGTAGGGGAAAGAAAAAGAAAGAGAAGCATGCCAAGAGAGTTCTGGGACAAATCCTGAAAGCTAGTTTGGTGTCCCCCATTCTGCTCCCCCTCTCCCCCGTCTATCAAATCCTTCACTTTCTTAACCTATATTCTAAACCAAAGATACCTATTTGCAGAACAAGCACTTTCTAGATTGCTACCTGAAAAAACCTTTACATAAACATCATGCAACACAGAAGATTATGCAAAGCTTTTTTTTTTATTAGCAGCTCCTCAGTGTAGACATTTTGTCTTCCCATTGTATACCAAAAGCTCATACATCACCCAGAATACTTTGATTGCCTACATTTTTTGTTTTAAAAAGAATTAACATAAAAAAATTTGAAGGTGTAGCGGACCCAATCCTACTCCTTCTTACCTGAATGGGAGTTTTCTAATTGGCTTCCACGCAAATGGAGGCAGGCTCCCCCCTACCTCCTTATAAACTTGTGGTAACTTTTATGTTTCCCATCTTTAACCATGAACAGTTAGTAAATACCACAAATTTGGTTTACTAGAAACTGTTTTACAAAAAAACCTCACTGAAAACACGTGCTTTGAATTTCACATGTAATACAGTTTAAATGAAGTACTTCTAAATTTACCTTTTGATCCTCAATGTACTCAATATCCGCTGTATTATAGCCATCACGCTGGCTGTGCTGTATCACCTTAAATCTCCTCTTGCCAATGCTGTCTACAACAGAGCGACCATCAGCAAAGAATTCAACATTTCTTATCTCCAGAATGCAACCATAATCTGCAAACCTATTAAAATCAGAACAAAAACAAGTAAACAAGTCTTATTCTCTCTGCCCTTAGTTCCACAAAACTGCCATACAGCCAGTCCCTACCACAAAGGTATTTACCAGTGTCAGCTCATTTCTATTGTTCATAGTACTGACCTGCTGTAGTTCAAATTAGTCCACAATTGTTTTCAAAACTATCAGGAAGATTCAGGCTGTCTAATCTGATTAACACTAACTGCATGTTTTGGAATACAGGGAACATCTTATGAAACTGAAAGTGACACAGCTCAGAAGCACACTTTCTCCATAATCCTAATATGTTCAGTCAATTTTTACAGAAGAACAACTGCAATTCAGAATATTAGAATTATGGAAGGACTATGAACTCTATAAAGAAAAAAGTTTTTCCACAATTTCAGCAGATTTTACTTTGTAGGTGTGTATTTTGTGTGCATCATACTTTTTATAGTGTATACATATCCTGGAGGTATGCACTATAAAAAGAAGGGAGGAAAGCTAAATACAGAGACAGACATTAAGGTCAAATTACCTTAGACTGACTGTAAATGGCTCAATGTAAATGCTCAGCCAGTCCTTATGAAGGTCCTGTTGTACCTCTGCATCCTCCACTATATTCACAACAGTGAGGATATAAACATATCCCAATAGCTTAGCTAGTCTTCTTATAATTTAAGAAAACCCTAAACCTGCCAACACACCTTACTGCCATTTCAGTTTGATATCTTGTCCCAAAGCATTCGACAGGTTTCAAAACAGTAAAAAAACCTCTTCCTTTTCATGTATTACTAGAGGTCTGCAGCTCAACTTCATATAATACACACTAGCTATGTGTGTTTCAAGAAAAACAGGCAATTATATTAGTCAGAATCTAACTGTTCAAGAGAGAAACTTCAGTCTTCTCGATGTCTTTAACTGGCATGATTAGGAACAAACTTTCTCTACTGGAAAATTATCACAGATATGACAGCCACAGACTTCTCTGCACCTCTCCAAAGAGACTTGCTCCAGACTAACTGGCATACATCACATGGTCCAAGCATGCTGCTCACTCACCCCTTTACAGGGTCACTGATGCACATCCCAAATTGTTTGGTGCCAGTCTCCATGCACCTTCGAATCATCAGGCGATAACATGGCTCAAAGATGTGCAAAGGGCATGGGACTGTAGGATAAGCCATTGTGCAGACAAATATAGGAACATTCTTATTTAGACTGAAAAGAAAGAAAGGACAAATCAGGTATGACGTTTTAGTAAACTACTGACAAGGTATAAAATACTTTTTATACAATAACTATTCTTTATGATATCTTTAAATAGAAATTATGACATCTTTAGAATAAAATTCTTCATGGAGTAAGTAAAAACAAAAATTATTTTTCCCCTTAATTGACTAGATATGGAAAGTGATATATCACTTACTAGCAGAAGAATTTAGTTCTGCTTTCTGGTTTTGCTAGTGAGAGCATTAATGCATCTCTACTATTGCTTTTATTTATTTTATTTTCCTTAATCCCATCTCTTCCCTACCCAGTATACTCCAACCTCCGGCCTCTGATACTACTTGACCTATTGTCTCACTCTGTGGCTTTCATGGAGGGCCACTGAAAGCAACCACATTACTTTATACTTTGTTTATAAAGCAGGCTTCTGCATTTCTTGTACTTCTGTTTGTTGTTTAGCACAGTAACCAGTTTTTATGCTAACTCAAAGCACAATTCCACCTGGACCCTGTTCTCTTTGAAATCACAGGATACTGAGAAAGAACCTCCTTTGTCAGCATCTTAGCTTGTGTTCCACAGCAGCAGAAGCCATTCATCAGCTAATGGCAGTAGTATTAAAGATTGGATTTTATGTAAATGGATTACATACTTGGAAAGCTCTGCTATTTCCTCTTCATAAATCTTTCTTCTTTCAGTGAGTTCCTCTGGAAGATATCTAGCTATTAACTCCTCCATTAGTACTGTTTTACAGTATTTCCTCATAGCCAAGCACTGCAGTAAAAACACACAGAAGCACTTATAGATAATGTCTAGTATTTCAAAGTGTACGGTGCCTATACACAAGGTAGTCATCTGTTGCTCCATTTTCTTATGTCTACAGCAAATCAAAATGATCTTTTAAGCTTGAACTGCCACTGAAGAATTTATTGAACTATTCCCTATGTTATGGGAATTACCTTGGGAGATCTGGGAAGTAAAATCACCTTCAGATTTTCTAAGTACAGGTCTGGCTCTAAGGCTTAAACAGAGGAGACTATCCATGCTTCGTAAGTCACAAGAGCATTTTAAAAGTACATTCTTCTGAAGTTATGTAATATTTCTTTTGAGTTGGGAAATATCAAAAGTTTCTGAAAGTGCTACTTGATCCTATCCTGTGCCCTTAAATTTACACGGAGAAAATCCAAGCATCATTACCTCTGAGAGCCCTTCCTTGCACAGGGGACATTTTGGGTTGTGATCCAGGCATCTCTCAAGACATTTGAGACAGAAGGTGTGTCCACAAGGTGTAGTGACAGGTTCATAGAAGAGCCTGGATTGGAAAATCCAAAACCAAAAAGACAACAATATCGTGTACCAAAGTAAAAGAAAAAGCTGCTACCAAAAAAAAGCTGTGTTCATTCACTAATTTAACTACTGACTACTCCAGGGATAAAGTTGTTCCTTGCTTTTCATTTCTTCAACCAGCTTTTGTATTTATTCAGCTTACAGACTTTCTTATTGCCACTTAATGTGAAAGGCAGCCCATGAACTCCCATTTCAGTGAATGTGAGACAGAATATTGTCATAAACTTCCAACGAGCCAGGATTTAATTTTTCTCTATGTGAGCAATAAATATAAGCAGAAGTTGGACCATCTGACTTTTTCTAATGAAATTGAGCAATACTTGCACAACTATCACTGTGGAAATCATGTGATTACTTGTATGTGTAGAGCTAAGCACAAAATAGCTATTTGCAGTAATAGCCCACATAAGGGATTGCAATAAACTACTATTGCCAACTCTAATGTGGACTTGGAAAGCAGTTTTAGTTTTGTTGGAATAGACAGTTTTTAACCATCAAATTACTGCTTTTCTGGAAAGTGGGTGACAATAAGTTTGTGTTTCATCTAGAAAAATATTTAAATACATAAGGTCAGGTCTTCAAAGTATCATGGTATCTAACCTTTACCCATTTCAGGTACCTATGTGACATTTATTTTTATGTAAGGATTTTTTACTTATTCTGATTATGTGATATTGCAAAGTGATGTTTACTTGCCAATAAGTATCTTAAGGAGATGTAAATAACTAGAAATTAACTTGTTTGGTATATACTATTTTACAACACACTAAGCATTTTAAGGTCTCAAATATTAGTCTAATTATAATCTAAGTGAATTAATAAGTTTACTTTAAAATATTACATTTTATCAAAACAGTACACTAAGTTCTATTATACATGTGGAAATTATAAATATGTAAACCCACATTTATTAGCATCTTTAACAAGATGAGTGTATTTAAGAATATAATTGGCTCTTAACAAGACTGCCATAGCCAGTTTATTAAATGTCATTAGTTACTATAAATATTGACATTTAAGCAAGGGAACATACGAAGAAGTATCTAAAATACCATACCTATCTTATTGCAACTTGACTGTGTAATTGAAAAGCCTTGTTAATTGTTTCATGAACAGAAACCTCACAGCACCAAGGCTACCTTATTGCTTTAAACCACATAAAATACCAAATTCTACAGTGTTTCAGTAAACACTGGTTTATGTATGTAATTATTTAGTAGTGACTGACTTGATGTGAAATGTTAGCATAAAGACAAGAAATTCCTGTTAAAACGCATGATCCTGCTCTAGCTCTCACAGAAGCCAGCAGTACCTTTTTCCTAATGACTCTAAGGGGACCTGGACTAAGCCTTGTGACTTGCAGAAAGAAACACTACACACCAAGATTTCTCATGGCATCATTTTAAGCTACTTTAACAGCAGAAACTAAATATTCACTCCTGCTGAGTAATGCTCCTTCATTTCTCACCAGTATGTTACTTTGACTGTTACTCTTTATTTTCTGCTTGCTGCTGGAGCAAATGTAGATCAATAACATTTTGGCCACTCCATCAGACAAATAGGTTAATAACAGCTCCTGCAGTTAATTGTGAACAGGTCAGTAGGTTACTAGGTAATTAGTCCGAAGTATCACAGGATCCAAATCCCTAAAATACTTCTGAAGAACATGGCAGGAAATAATTATCATCAATCTGCATTAATAGCAAGAAAAAGATCTTGTGACAGCGTCCCTTAGCACAAGCCTTTATTGTTGCAGTAATGCTACAAAGCTAACATCCTTCTAGATGCAAGGCCTGTATTTGTGATTGCACAAAGATCAGCATCGCCATCCTCTATACTGTAAGGGAATCCGCAATCCTTGAGCTAATTCCCTCACAAATGTATTGTAGTCTGGCTGTTTCTGATTTAACATAGAGGATGAGGAAGTACAGCTAATTAATTTTATTAAAAACATCTGAAAAGTGCTTTGCAGACATAATGATCATAAGCATACAGACTCGTTAAAACCAGCTAAGACTAATTGTGTGGCTTTCTGTTAGAGGAAAGTTTTGCTCTTAGCAGCATCAAGTGTTTTGACAGCTGTATAAACTTTTGGAGCACATTTCGGCTGTAAGCAGACAGAGGGAGAGGGGGCAGATCTGGTTTATTTCAAGCAGAAGCAAATCAAACACAGCAGTTGTTCTCCCAAAGGTTTCAGTTTATCTGAAATAAATTGAAGCCCCACCCCCTGCATACAAACAAGAAAACAAAGCAAATCCAGATTTCTCAAAGTACAGGCCTTCAGAAATAAATCCATGAAGAGGCTATGTGCTCTTTAAGAATTTAAAATATAGTGCAAAACTAACCCCAACACGCATTATTGATAAATCTGGATAATTAAAAAGACAAACCTAAGCAACACTCAGTGCAGAGGTCAAGACCCCTGTGAAATACCTTCCCAATATTTCCTTCTAAGTCAGTGACAGAACCAGACACATATATTTGCCAAAGTTAAAATGTTTTTTACAAAACAAGTAGTAAAATAGATGTAGTTGACAACTCCTACTAGTTTTATCAAGTCATTGCTGTCCCCAAGCATAACTGTTTAACTGGAAGAAGAGATCATCAAGCAAATTGAGTGATGGCCTTACTAAACTAAGGAATGCATCTCTTAAGCAATAGAGGAAAAACATGCTCTTGTTTGCTCGCAAGATCCTCCTATTGCAATAGCAACAACACAGTATTTTATATACAAACTTGGAATATCCATTGGATGTGGGCTCTTTAGCTATTTTGTGCGTTATATAACATCATACACAGCTCTACAAATTCCAAAGGACAAACTGTGGTTTTGTGCACTATGTGTGTCAGTGGGTGGGCGTGTGTAAGTGGTGAGCGGAAATCTTTCCGACACCTTCACTAACACGCTTAACCCTCGCGTGACCTTACACGCCCTTTCCCAAACAATCACTAGCCTAGAGCAGATCAGACAGTTCCTATTCATCAACAGCATTCAGAACCAAAGGTCCAGAAATGCATCACTAAAGTAACAATTATAATAAAAACTAATTTCAAGTCAGAGGGGAAAAATAAGTACCAAGTAAGCTAGAAAATCTCTAGGTCATAAAAGGGAAAGATACAGCTTAAAAGCTAAAGACATCCATAAGAAAACAATGAGTACCTCATACACAGGGAGCAGTCCAAATCTGATGGATCCACAAATTCAAATGGAGTATGTTGTCCAGTACTATTTCCCTTAGTATCAACTGTATCTATCAATAACAAAATCCAAATCATAACATAATTGAACAGAACTATGTAAACACAATGGTATTCCACGTATCTACAAGCAGCGTCCGATATTTAAATGTGTTTTCTACATACTTGCAAGTTACTGAACCATTAAGCTTCATTACAGTAATTTCTATGCAAAACATCAAATTCAGCCTTGGCACAAATCAGCATACTTCCCCTTAATTTTGGTGACATTATACCCACTAACAGAGGGTTGAATTTAGCCTTGCATTAACAATTAATGTCAAAACATTTTTTATTAGCATTGGAAGTCTAAAGTAAGACAAATTCTTCTGTCATGCCATTGTAAATACATCCCACAGCATGAAAACAAGGACAGATATCACAAACAGACAGAATTTGTCCTTTTAAACAAACTTTAATTGACCCATGCAGGACACTGATGTTCCTTAAAAGATTCAGAGCACTGCTGATAAACAAGCACTTGACCCAACCTTCTTAGCCCTCTTTTTAGACTTTAACACACACAAGAAACATTCCACATCATGCCCTGATTAGGCTAAAGAGAAAATATAAAAGCCGACATGTAATTTGGACCCTTTTCCTCTAAGTTTTATAAAAGCAAAATTTCCACTGACTGCATGCCATGGAACTTATCCTGTGCATAATTAAACATACCTTTCTTCATCAGTTTGCAGGGTACCTCAGCATTTCGCATCTCCTCTGAGCAGCACTTCCTTTTCAGGAGGCTGCACTTCTCAGAAATGAGAAAGGTAGACTCTGGCATGGAGGCGAGTTTGTTCTCCTCCTCTGAGAAGTCCTTTTTGCCCTCTGTAATTTGTATAGATTTCCTCAAACTACCAGAAGTTACATTTGGTTCCTCCTGAATGGGAAAACCCTTTTTCTGTTCCACATTTACCTGTGTGAAGAAAGGGTTGACATTAGACCGATCTTCCAACAACTTGGTAAGGGAAAAACCCCAAACCTGTCACAAATCTTTAATATTATGGATCACTAGGAAGGACTTTGTAGGTCAAGAAACAAGTTTGAGAATGCTGTGTCAGGGCCTGATTTTGATGAGAAAAAAACAAACTATTTCCCACTCCCCGCTCCCCCCAGCCCTGCCATGGCACTGAATATTTTCAGCCCTTATGTGTGGCTTTATAGCTTGGTCATGAAACTTGATTCAGGAAGAAATGTGGCAAGATCTCAGGTTAAATATATTGTTATCACTTAACCTATGGAAAAATGCATATTGTTTATATCATAACGATGGTATCAACCATCAAAACAAGTTTATTTTAAGGAAGCAGTATAAACACACAAAATCTACAACAGAAAATGCACAGAGCTTCCTTTAGCAAGACAAATTGCTTTTGCACAGGATAAAATGATCAGTCTTTATCCCATTACAGCTACAGAACCACCTGTGAGCAGCCATTACACAGGACATCACCTACCAGCTTGTCACATCAACTCCCCAGATGAAACTGAAAGCAGATACTGTGGATTGTGGTCAGGAGCTGTGGTGATGTGTATCATGCAGAAAGATGAGTGAACTTTGCCTCAAATGACTTCGTGAAAGGGTCATACAAAAGGATTTCTTGTCAGAATATCCTAATAGCCTTTCCAGAAGGCAATGTCACTGATTGTTCTTATCAGTCTCAACAAGGCTGCTCGAAACCTGCCATTTTTGTAAGGACTAATGAAGTTTTCTGCTACATATACAGTATATGCAAAACCTACCCTCAAAGTACAGGTTTCAGTGAAGCAAAAGTGGTCCTTGAAAACCCATGAACATAAGTAAACCTGTACAGCCATTTACAAAACTATGGCTGTGAAACCAAACATACGGAGTAGCTAATATATCTTATGTGGCTCTACAATAACCTCTACACAGTGTACACAATCTGAATGCAGGATGATTGTTACTGACATCATCAGTTACAGTTCAAGCTGAAACCCAAGATTTCAGCATTTCACAGCTTTTGAGGGTATCTCACAATCCAATCTTCAGACTCCCTTTCCCACTGCCAACTACTTGGAAGAGCTAAAGACAATTGCAGGAACAGAACCCACTCAATTCTGGCATTAAATTTATCAGAATAACAGAGGACTTATATTCAAGAAAAAGAAGTCAGATAAAGAGACTTCAGTAAATCAACATTGTTTTGTATCTTCTGAAACTCAGTAAAAATCTGAGAAAATGTATCCTCCTATCTCCCAGAGGTGAAAAGGAGAGAAGGCTTCCCAATGTGAACATAAAACACACAACAAATTAAGAACCACACATCAGACTTGATCTTTACCTTGAGCAACCTTTGTAGGTTATGGCTGGTGCCTCCAGATCCCACTGAATTTAGGAGATTCCCCTTTAATCTAGAGTGATGTGACAACAGCTGCAGGATATCGGGTAAGTGTTCCTGAGCATTTCCCGGGATGAGTGAAAACAAACTAAGTAGAAGCTGTGATATAAAACAGAATACTTCACTGCTTAGTTCCTTCCTTGCAACCTCTAAATGAAAAAGCAAGTAAGGGAATAGCTCAAAGAAGCAGCCTTGATTTTGTTAAAACCATTTAAAGAGCCCTTTAGACTAGGGTAAGAACAAAAATAAGTGCAAGAGCTAATGCAATATAGGCCAAACAGAGAGCAAGAGACATTTTCAGAGTTAAATAAGCCCATAAAGTTATTAACCATTCTGTGTGATGTGACACACATGTCTTTGTGCTCTTTGTCCTGCAGTTCAGAGCACACCAGAAATTACTAACATCTATCTTAAATATGTTTTTTGTTGCACATCAGAAGCTTTCACTGGAGTTTACTAGTACAGAAAGCACTCATCTCACAGGCTTAATCCAAGTTCAGTTAAGTAAATGTCTCTGATATTGTAAACTGTAGCTATTTTTAATTCGTTTACATGAGAATACAAAAAAAAAGTAGGCAGTAGAAAAATGCTATTTCTTCATTTATTATCAGAAAATAAGTGAATCTGTTTCAAGTAGCAGCTTGTAGCTACTTGTACAGCATAGTTTATCATATTATTATTTAAGGAAAGAAGCGGAGCTGAACGGAAGATTCACATTTCAAAAAACTAATTTCAACATACTACTGAGGTGATCCTGCTGATGTCTGAAGAAGCCACATGACAGCTAAGATTTCTTTTTAAAGCCAAAAAGCATTCCACAGGATCACACTATGTCAAAACTAACATGGACAGACAGTTAATACAAACAGAACATCACAGCTGCACTCAAAGAATTTGGTAAAATGTAGTATGTCATTGTTATGCAAACAGCCTTGGAAATGACCCAGTACATTATTGCATCATGGATGAACTCTGTGTCTGAGTGCATGAGTAATTCTTTCAGTCGTAAGAAGCCTAGTTTTTCTCAGAACCCCACTGCTCAGAAATTAGGTGTCTCGGATAAGGCTATTTGGAGTCTGAATTTAGAAACATATCCATTTGTTCCTGTTCTTCTTGCTCTAGTGCACAGGAAGTCTCCCACCATGACTATGAGAACAAATCATGACACAATGACAGTGGAAGACTGCATGGAACCCACTGGGGAAAAAAACCCAACCAAACAAAACCCCCAAATATCAATTGCAAAAAACTCACAGGAGATGGAAATCTCAACCATATACAAAAGAAGATAAAAATTGATTGCAGTAAAGCCACCCAGGTTATACTCTCTCAATTACCTTCATGAACAGTGCTTTAATGTAAGAATTCTCCTGTGCTTTTAGAAGACCTTACATATTACAGCACGCAGAAACCCCAAAAGTTCCCATCCCACCAGTGATGAAGAAAAGCATGAATGCAGCGCCATAAAAGAAAATTCAGTACAAGGATAATAGAACTATCCACACACCACATCTTCGGCTGCTACTGCAAAAAGCCTCACTGCAGATGCATTTTGTTGCTTATTTAGCATTAATTATTAGCAACGTTTAAAAACTATTTTAAAACAGCTCTTCTTTTGTTGACTGCTTCCTTTCACGCCTCCTTCACACACTGATACTCAGCGCAGCACGACTGGCAGTAGGAAGAGAGCTGCTGCTCCCAAGTGGAGTTTGACGGGTGCTGCGTGTTGCATTCTCCCAGTCAATGGCCTGATACAACATTGAATAGCAACTCCCCCTCTTCTGCGTTCTGTCACCGGTAATACATTGCCAAGCTAGGAAACAGATTAGAAATTTGACTGCAGAGAATCACAATAGTCCGTGGGTGGCAATTATTACCAATTCAGTTTTACTTCAAATTTGCTGATGCTAACACCGTGAGTAACTCTTTCCACATAGTGCCTGCTAAGTATGTTTTCTTGCTACCTCCCTATCTTCAAGTAAGCAATACACATAACTCAAGTTTGAACAACAGTCTGGATATATTTCTCCATCCAGCTCTTTGCAGTAATGGGAGAGAAAGAGGGGAAGAGAAGAAAAACTCCTATCCTCCTTTATGAAAAGCTACAGAAAACAATTATTTTAGGAACTCACCTTTTGTGCCTCAGACTTGGCTGTCTTGTTCCCAGTATCTAGAGCAAGGCAGAATAGAAACTCTCTTAAAGCTTCTTCTGTTTTCCCCAGATTAGCTAATGCTTGTCCTTTCCTTAGGTGACCCTGCAATGAAACACATCCATAGTTGCAGCTTTTGCTCTTTTGTCATGAGAATATGCAATAAAACCGAGATGAAGTTACAAAAAAAAAATCTTTCCAGAGAAGAAGTTAAGCAGGCAGAATCACTATAACCATCTCTCTTACACTTAGACACCAGCAGTGTCTGGGGTTTTTTTAACCACAATGGTCCTGAAAACTCTTACAGACAGAACTAGGATATTCTCTAACTCAGTCAAGTATGATTCGCACAGCACCTGAGCCCAACTGATCTTGGAGAAATCTACTTCCCCTACATTAATCTCCTAAAAGAGTCATTACATCCTTATAAAATGATAGAAACACAGCACTCAATTTTTAGAGAGTGTTCATGAACTTGAGATTCATCCAGGTCAAAGACAGTAGCATTAGCATCATCCAAGATTATCAACTCTCTTCCTTTACCCCAGGAAGCTCAAGAATATCATGGTTAAATGTCTGTTAAGTCACAGGAGTCCAGGAAGTTACAGGACTTAAAGCCTCCCTCAGATTCAGCTGCCTGACCATTCTATTGGTTTTCTATCAGGGCACTATCAAGGTTTTAAAACAAAGTACAACCGGAGTCAGAACTTACTTTCAACCAGTACGGCTGCAGTCTGCATGCTGTTTCTGCATCATGCAGTGCCTCTTCACAAGCTTTCAAAGTAGAGTTAATCTGGGACCGGTTGCTGTATAGTAAGTGGTCATTTGGAGCTGTAGGAAATGGAAAAATTGGTTGATCGAAGTAAATTAAAAATCCGTTACATAAGCTTTATACCTTAACTTTTTATTTTTTTTTTAAACCACATGTTGGTGCTTCCAAGTTGTGAAAACCCACAAAATATCCAGTCTTTAAATAAATATGTACTAACTGAAATCTGGAAACCTCTTTGGGCAACTCCAGACAGTGTCAGCTATGTATTATATAACTGCAGGGATCATTGCATAAATAAATGCCGAGACGCTCACACAATAAATTACCAGCCCTGACCGAGGATCAGACGGTTGATAGAGACACACGGGAGACATTTAAGGTGGCAAGAGGAATGCTGTCATAGTGTAGGGAGGAGTTTCAAAATTTTTTAGTATCAGAAGTTTTTAAATGGTACATAAGGACCTTTTCCTGCCATAGCTCAACACAGGAAAACAAGTGGGAATTACGAGAGTCAGATAACGCTTCAGCAGCGCAGGTGAAGCCATCTCCTCGTTACACACCCTGCGTGTTGCACCATCAAGACATAACGTGTACTGGATTAAGGCTGTACGCTTTTGTTTGGAACTCTTTCATTTAAATGGAACTCTTACCCGTAATACCGTGCCTTTAATTTCCACTCACTGCGTGCAACGTTACTTGCTTTTCCTCAGACTAGATTAAAACGGCCGCAGCAGAAGTTTCCCCTGCGCGGCCCCGGCGATGGGGCGCGGGGAGCCGCCCGCCCCACACCCGCGTCCCCGCCGCTGCCGTCGCGCTTCAGCTGCCGGGCGGCTCCTCCACCCGCGCTGCCCCCCCACCCCCCCCGAAACACCCCACACC